>OZ024743.1:225914006-225929006 GCA_964016885.1 Eledone cirrhosa
AGCATTTTGAAGACCGTAAGCTATTGTTTTAATTTCTGCCTGACCAACAACCGCTCTGCATAATCAGCTCCTGATTATTTACTAGATTTCTATAAGAATATAACATCAGTGATCTCGGTAGACAGGTGGGGTAGTTGGCCTTGATAAGCTTCAACCAAAGCGAAACAGGGCCTTGTCGGCTTATCTCCCCTTTTTGCTGTGATCAAAGTAAGTGAATTTGTCACTACTTTAAAACAATAGCTTACGGTCTTCAAAATGCTTTTAATTAAGCATAAAGTGTATTGCAAAATACATTATATATACATCCATATATATATTGCTATTTCAGAGCTCCAATTCTAATTTTTAATTTCTGCCTGACCAACAACCGCTCTGCATAATCAGCTCCTGATTATTTACTAGATTTCTATAAGAATATAACATCAATGATCTCAGTAGACAGGTGGGGTAGTTGGCCTTGATAAGCTTCAACCAAAGCGAAACAAGTCTTGTCGGCTTATCTCCCTGTGTGCTGAGATCAAAGTAAGTGAATTTGTCACTACTTTAAAACAATAGCTTACGGTCTTCAAAATGCTTTTAATTAAGCATAAAGTGTATTGCAAAATACATTATATATACATCCATTATATATATATATATATATATATATATATATATATGTGTGTGTGTGTGTGCGTATCTATAGCTGCTTGAAGGAGTTACATATGACGATTTTATGAGAATAGAGGTAAATATTTATTTATTCTTTATAGTATCACTCAACGTACGACACTACCCGTTTCATTATCTATAAAATACATATGTAGAGGCCGAAAACATCAGTCGACTCTTACAGGAACCTGTATATATGTTTGAGAGTGTGTGTGGACCCATAGAATCTTATGTATTTTCAAATACATTAATGTGTATATGTGTATATGTGCATGTTTGTGTATGTATGTGTGTGCCCCTTTATGACATTTTGTGAATTTGTAAATGCCTTTATGACATTTTGTGAATTTTGTGAAAATGTAAGATGCATGTATGCGTGTATGTGTATTTGTGGCTGGGTATCTGTATGTTTATCTGAATATCCGCGTGTCAGTGTTTTGTGTACATATTGATATTTCTGTTTACAAAGCAGTATATATTTATTGGTGTGTATGTCTGTTTGTGTGTGTATGTAATATATTGGCCTACGGCTATACGTGTGCCTGTGTTTGTTTGTGTTTCTGTGTGCCTGTGTGTCTGTGCGTCGGTGTGTGTATGTGTGTGTGTGTGTATGTGTGTGTGTGTGAGTGTGTGTATGTTTCTGTGTGTTTATGTGTTTGTATGTGTTTGTATGTGTGTTTGCCTATGTGTCTTTGTGCCTATGGCTGTATGTGTGTGTGTCGGTATGCCTGTGTACCTGAGTAGTGAGAGAGGGAAAGAGAGATGAAGGATGAGAGAGAGAAAGAGAGAGAGGGAGGAGAAAGATAGAGAGAGGGGGAGAAAGATAGAGGTAGAGAGAGAGGGGGAGGGGAATATAGAGATAGAGAGAGAGAGAGAGGGAGGGGAGAGAAGGAGAAGGAGCAGACGTAGGAGTAAAGAGGTAAGTGATGTAGCGATACTATTATAATCAGACAAATTCACAGTAGTCCCTATCGCTCAGTCTACTGAATCTGGGGTAGATTGGTAGATAGCATTGAGAACGCAATTCTAAAAATTAATGAGCTATAAACACTTAGACTAACATATTATAAAGTTAAAAAAACTAAAACAAAATATAGAAAATAGTGACACAGATTTATTGAGGCTTATTCATTTTTAACATAGGTGTAATGTTACATATATTAGAGGGAGTGTAAGCAATTATATCGACCCCCTACTCTAATACTGGGTTAGAGTGAAGGAGAGTGTCTTAGGACTGAGTAGCGTGCTTGGTTCATGATTATAAGATTGTGAGTTCCATTTCCTGACCGGGAGTCACGTTGTGACCTTAAACAAAATAATCTATTTCACATTACTTTAGTGTTAATCAATTCAGCTGGAAGGAAAAATAATTGCAACATTGCTGGTGCTACGCTATATTGGCTATATTTTGCCTTTCCCTTCAACAACATCTGTAACATGAACAGAGTGACTTGCATACATGGTCTGCCACAAAATATCCAGCTCAGGCTTGTGCCTTCGAGAAGAATTTTCCAGGTGGAAACCGATGGTCAGTCATGACCAAAGCGGGCATATACCTACACTAGATTAGTACTAAATTTATTGATCATTTGAATGAAGAGAACCAACGTTTACCGTAGCTTGATTTAAACTAAGAACGGAACATTATCTAACTAAATTCAGGAAGGAAGGTATTTTTGTCTGTCACTCTACTGATTTTGCTAATTAATGAAAGCAAAGAGATGTGGTGACTGAGATTTTAGACAGGAGAACAGGTTAATGTAATAGAAAGTAAAGAGCCATTGTACAGAGTTGTGACATGGTGATGTGACATATTTCTGTGACATGGTGTTGTGACATGGTATTGTGATATGGTGTTGTGACTTGGTGTTATGAGAGAGGGTTTTGTAACATGGTGTTGCGACATGGTATTGTCATAGAGGGTGTTGTAACTTGGTGTTATGACATAGGGTATTGTAACATAGTGTTGTGATATGGTGTTGTGACATGGTGTTGTGACATGGTATTGTGACAGAGGGTGTTGTAACTTGGTGTTATGACATACGGTATTGTGCCATAGTGTTATAATATAGCGTTGCGACATTCTGTAGGAACATAATATTTTGACATGGCGTCTTGACATGAGGTAGTGGTAACGTATAGTGACATATTGGACTGACAAGCTGTCGTGGCTCGATGTAGTAACAGGGTGTAGTAAGATGGTATACTCATATAGTATAGTGACAAGGCGGAGTGACACGGTATAGTAACGTGGTGCTGTAAGGTGGCGCAGTTATATATTATAGTGATAAGGTGGAGAAACCATGTTGCACAAGATACAAACAGACTGCAAATTTATCTCTTCTTCAAGAGAATGTCTTACCATATACACAATATCAAAGACATACATACAGGCATACATACAGACGGACAGACAGACACATACACACATAGAAACAGATGGACATACAGATACATACAGAAATTCAGATAGGACCAACAACCATAACAATATCAGCTAAAAATCTGAGATCTAGCCATCTCCTTCGTCACCGTCTTCCCACTATAACTCCTCCTCACCTCTACCATCTCTCTCAATGATGTTACACATCTTGTCATTGTTTGTAGCAGTGATGGTTATTATTGTGGTGTTTGAAGAACAACGAAGATGAGTGTAAATTTAAAAGAAGTCATGTTAGAAAGCAATCATATCAAGGGTGTTTCGTTTGATTTTCAGTAATCAAATAAACAAAACAACAGATAAACACAAAGAAAACAAACTATCAAAGCCCACCACCCCAAAAGAAAAAAATCCTTTAAAAGCATACATAAAAATACAGTAGTAATAAAAGGAAGAAGAAAAAGGAAAAAAGACGATTATAAATAGAAAAACTAAAAAAAAAAAAAAAAATCGTTGTTTTATTCATTGCTTTCGGTTTCGGACGAAGAAGAAGAAAAAATAAAGCAACAGAAGAATATATAAAAAAAAAAAAAAAGGAAGGAGAGAGATATATTAAGTTAGATATAGCTGGAAAGTGATATTAAGATAAAATTGATATCATGATGGATGCATATCTGATAAAATTTGATATCTGAGCAAGCAATATCAAAGACAGTTTTTATGTCTGTTATATTATGTTTCGGCTGGACTGTATGACATGGACAGCAGGAGCAGCAGCGAGGTATTATCGAAGGCAATGTGCTATTTGAAGAGAGAGAGAGAGGGAGGGGGGGGGGACAGAACGAGAGCGAGAGAGAGGGGAAGACAGAACGAGAGCGAGCGAGAGAGAGAGAGAGAGAGCGAGAAAATATATATATATATATATATATATATATATATATGAAGAGAGAGAGATAGAGAGATAGATAGATAGAGATAGAGATAGAGAGAGAAAGAGAGAGGGACAGAGATAGAGAGAAGAGAGAGTCTGTAACAAGAATGAGATAGTAAACCGATATTGCTTTATATCTAAATACTCTAGAAACGCTCTTTGTAACTGCATACAGACAGACACGATCGAACTATAGTATAAAATAATGCTACAGTTGGTTTTGTATTAGTGGTAAATATGCATCTATTGCAATCACTTATTCATTTACGTACGAGGATATGTGTTATGTTTTATTATTGTATATATATATAATCATTCTATTTAGTTTTCTATTGTATATACTGCAGGGGATTGGAAGATATATCAGAAAGCCTCAATTAAACATAATATAGGGAAATATAACCAAATATATATATACATATATATATATATGTATCCACGAGTCTGATGAGATATTGTTTCCAGGGTCCGGCTCGATCGATACGGATAGTACTTTGAGATAATCAATCGCGAAACGCGCGTCATACCTGAATAAATTTATCGATGATACTTTGACACCTTGTCTCTTATATATATATATATATATATATATATATATATATATATATATATATATATATAATTATACACATACATACTTTTAAAACTGTTATTCAGATACGCGTACCAGCAGAATTCCACGAAATTCGCTCTCCATATATGGTTGTTGAACAATCGTAATACACGTGCCAATATCTTGAAATGATGAAGACCCTATTCAAATGGAACAAGTAAATGTCAGCTGGGCATAGCGGAGAGATTGCATGTGTTGAATAACCTAAAGAGCTCCTGTTACTGCCTTAACACAAAAAAAAATATTTTAAGCAGTCACATTTATGAAGACAAGTTTATCCTTGCACATTAGATAATGCTACCCACTCCTAGATAACATTCAATACTATATAGATTCGAAATTCACCATATATATGCGCAGGATAACTAGATCTGAAATGTCAGGACTAATAAAACTCCTTATTTGACCAGCAGTCAACAATCGTCTAGCCTCTGGAAAAACAAAACGGCAGACAACAGAGGCCACGTGTTGTTCCTCTCCGACTAAAAACTTTCCCCCTCGGAAAACCTCCTGTTGATGGATGCGAAATCCGAAATATTGGGACAATTAAATCACTCCCAAGGTAACTCTATCTATTTTTACACTCTTTCCTACGTTCCTCTACACCGTATACGTCTCATTCTACATTTCCTCTTACATCTCTCTCATTGCCCGGAGATTTACGCATCTGCATTATTGAGGCGTCCAAAACGACCAATTTTAAAGAGGAAGATGTTTCAACAAGCAATCAAACACACGAAGTGTCCGCTAATACAAAATCCTCAACATAATAACATCTTTCATTTGAAAGAAAACTCAAATATTCTACAAATCCTCAATTTACGGAGTTGGATACATCCACTCAACAGTCAGTTACTTATTCAAAGGTCACAACGTAACATAGATTACAACACACGGACACATATTTACCGTATGTTATATTCTTATAAGCCTTGCTTTTATCCACACGATTTTGTGGGAAAAAGCCTAAACATGTGATATGTAGATATTAAGTTAATCATCGATTTGTTTTGAACATTCTATCTAAAGTAACTGAGCCGCACTAAGTCACTAAACTACGACTCCTGCTACAACATTTCTAAGTTGTTATTCGTGCATTTGTTTTGAAGACAGCCATACAGTCCCTTTCGTCTGAAGATTATCAGTTGTCTTGCTCTGCAGTTTTGGAGATTCTGCGAGATACACATACATGTGGAGATTCTGCGAGATACCCACCACATATATGTATACATATTCATATATATATATACATATTCATATATATATATATATATATATATATATATATATATATATATATATATATATATATATATATATATATATATATTTATATATACACACACACACTATGAGTGTGTATGAATATTGAAAGCAACATAAACAAACGAAATACAAATCTAATGTAGTTGTTTCACGTTGCAATTAAGGAGTGCTAGAATTTACATACGTTTCGGATTGCTCTGCTTTTATCAAATAGAAAGTAAATGAGAGGACCGTAGAATGGAAGAAAGGGTCACTTGAAACGAATACACAAGTTAGCATAAAATCTTGGGACAAAATTTCACATAATTAGTTACAAGCTACTTTTCCTATGTTCATTCCTAATCTATTTTTCGTCTCTTCCCCTTTCTATGTTCTTTTCTTTTTACTTTGGTAAAAGACGAACACCCCGAAGCGTATTATATATATATATATATATATATATATATATATATATATATATATATGTATGTATATATATATGTGTGTGCGTGTGCGTGTGTGCGTGTGTGTACGCGTGTGTGTGTGTACGTGTGTGTGTACGTGTGTGTATACATATATTTATATACTTACACTCACGTATATATTTATATATATGTACATATATATATACTTATATTTACAACACTTTATATCTCAAGTTATGAAAATGAACAAGAATATATTATCTGTATATCTATCTACTCATCTAGCTATCTACCCACCCCTCACTCTATGCAATCATCCACTCACCTATCAACTTCCATTCATTTATGTGCACTTGCTACGGTTTCATTGCGCCTCTATTTATGGTTCCATTCCACATTTCCACTATCTCATACATAAAATACAAACATATATATATACATATATATAAATATAAATATATGTATATATATATGTGCGTGTGTGTGTCTGTATACACACACACACACACACACACACACACACACACACACACACACACACACACACACACACACACACATATATATATATATATATATATATATATATATATATATACATTTATATCTACCAACTGACTCCATTCTCATAATTACTTTGGCACTTTTCCTTCAGCGAAAAATAATCCACCAGTATTTTTCCATGTAGTGCTTATGGCTAAATAGATAGCATGATAAAATGGCCAAAATTGAAAAGTTTGAGATCAGGACTTTTGCTATTTGCTCTCCAATGAAATCTATGTAGCCTACTTCAATTATCATTAAAACTACATATGGGGCTGGAGGATAAAGTAAAGAACTTCTTCGCCTCAGGTAAATTACATGAGATTTTGAAGTAATGGAGAAGGGTTGGGGTGAAGTGGGGGTTGGGTGTGTTATATGACGGTTTTCTCTTTGGATGAATGTTTTATAATTCCCAAAATTGGCTTGGGGGAAGCTGGACTACAGAAAGAAAGGAGAAAGTGAAGCTAGGCATCTAGGCTACTCTAAGTGTCCTTCACTAGCTTTCACATTCACTTAAACCTTTTAGCACAGTATTTATAATTCAATATAATGTATGCGCCCCTCCTTTTATACACACCCTCACACATAATCACACACATACACACGTGCGCACATATAGATATATGTGTGTTGGAGTATGTGCTTGTGTAGAGAAACATACGTATGTATATATCTGCCATTATATGGAGCTTCGTAATTATCAACATCATTAGAGATATCATCATCACACATGGCAGTCAACATTATTGTCCCAAAACCACCACCATCACCACCAACACTACCACAAGCACCAACACCACCACCATCACCACCAACACTACCACCAGCACCAGCACCACCACCATCACCAGCACCACCACCATCACCACCAACACTACCACCAGCACCACCACCATCACCACCAACACTACCACCAGCACCAGCACCACCACCATCACCACCAGCACTACCACCTGCACCAGCACCACCACCATCACCACCAACATTACCACCAGCACCAGCATCACCAGCATCACCACCAACACTACCACCACCACCACCACCATCACAACCAGCACCACCATCACAACCAGCACCACCACCATGTACTATATCTAAAATCTTACCTTCCCGTAATCCAATTTCTTCAGAGCTAATTGGATTGCCGCCCTTATTAGAAAAATTAATAAATCTGAAAGTTAATTGAATGGAGGGGGTAGGAGGGTGTTAGCACACATAGACACACACACACACACACACACCCACACCCACACACACACACACTTAATATATTTACATATATATATATATGGATACATCTATACATGAGTATATATATATATGTATGTATATATATATAACTATATATATAAATATATATAATTATGTATACACACACACACACACACACACACACACACACACACACACACACACACACATATATATATATATATATTACCATACGTTATATATATATAAGTTTGTATATATGTATGTATGCATGCGGCCTGAGTGTGAATTTGTGTGGTGCGTAACCAGATTATGTGTGTTTCCTTTATGTGTATTGGAACGTCTATGCGTGGTGACTCAGTGCTTGTGTGTGAGCGACACCTTAGTATCAATATAGGGTAGAAGGTACAAATTTACAATGCACTGAAATTCAATAAGGATACTGCTGACATAGCATATTGAAAATACATACATATATATTCTGTTGAGAGCTTAATTCGTTTTGTGATATTTTGCAATTTTGCAATAACACGCATACTGAATTCATCCGCAAAACTAAGGGTTGCCCCCCCCCCTCCCTGTCAAGCTCCATGTGGGTTTTGATAACGGTCAGTCCTTGGCTTGGCAGTGAACTAAAAGCCTGTTGAAAAAGTGACTTCCTCGTTCGATCATCATACCAAAAGCTTAACATTATTTGTCTAAGGGCGGTGGATTGGCAGTATCGGTAGAGGGTCGGACGCCATGCTTTGACGCATAGAGTTACGGCCCTTGCCATTCTGCGTTCAAATCCCGCCGAGGTTAACTTTGCCTTTCATCCTTACGGAGTTGATAAAATAAAGTACCAGTAATGAACTGGGTAATTGCTGGCCTTGTGCCAAAAGTAGAAACAATTATTTGTCTAAGCAGACAGTACTTGATTTAGGAGTTGCAGAAACCCAATACTGGATATTACCAACCTTCCAAGGGTCCGGGTATAATTTTCAATCATATTTTATTTGTTTGACCCGAATTACTTGGTCGTTTCTATGGTTGTGCGGATAATGGTTTAACCATCGTCTCAGTGTGTTTGGCCTTTTAACTTATGTTGTTGCTCTAGTTCACACATCTCGGAAGTTGTTTTTCGCTAATTTCCAATAGCCGAAATACGATTCTCGCTAATTTATATTTATATATATATATATATATATATATATATATATATATATATATATATATATATATAAATATATATATATATATATAAAAATATATATACATATATAAATATAAATAAATAAATAAATAAATATATATATATATATATATATATATATATATATATATATATATATATATATATATATATATAGCGGCGATGAATTAGTTTTGCGAGGTTTTTTATATGAAATCGTGTGTCGAAACAAATATTGTTATACTTGGGGAGGGTCATATTTGTGTAATATTGCCAGAATTAATAACAGAACACACTCACTGTTTGGTTGGTTTTCGCTTCTCGCTGTCTTTTATATCGGTCCTCAATCGTCAGTGGTGTTATATTTTCCTCCTGTTGTGTTGTATGTCTACGCCATTTTTATTCAGTCTGTCTATATATTTATTTATTTATTTGCTTGTTTGTTTATTTTATTTTGTCTTCTTTGCGCATGCGTTTGCGTGTGTGTATAATGTTTTGTTTGCTGTGTGATGGGTGACTAGTGTGTGTTTATGTGCTTGTTGTTATTGTGCTTGTGTATGTATTTATTTATTTATTTATTTTATTTTATTTACTTATTTATACTTCTCTTAGGTCAGTGTTGTTTGTTTGGGTGTTGTTGTTATTCCATTCATTCTTTCTGTTTAACCTTGGTCTTCTAATTTCTATTTCACTGGCCTCTCTGATTTGCCTATCTGCTGGGTCATTTCTATGTTTAGATATTATTCTAATTTCTATGTTGTCTATGTTACCGTCATGTTGTTGTCTAGCATGTTCGTATAGTACTGACCCGTTTTTTCGTCCTTTTAGTTCCCCCCCAGTGTTGGTCTATCCTTTCACCTATGCTACGAGCTGTCTCACCTATGTATGTTGTTGTCATGTTTCTGCAAGTACCCTCTGTACATCTTATGCTATAGACTACGTTTCTAGTTTTACAGTTTATCCGGGGGTTCACCTTACATATGATACATTTCCAATTGGTACAGTGGGTTTTCTTAAAAGGGTAGGTTTTGCTGATCAGGGATTTTATGGTGGTTCCTGGCTTTTCTACCACCTTTATTTTTAAGTGGGTCTTTCTCAGGGCCTTTCTACACTGGTTAGCTAATTTCCCTCCAGGGGTGGCGTCCACAAACATGACACTCTGGTATCTCTGGTTGTCGTACCATGAGGTGGCTTTCCCTATCTTATGTCTAGCCCTATCTAAGCTATTCCATGATTTGCTCCTGTATAATGGGCAAATTCCTTTCATGTCCAGTTCTATGAGGGTCTTATACTTTTCCATGGCTCCTTCGTATACTCTGACTCTGTCTCTTTGGTTGTAGCCAGAGAACTGCATGCGGTTGATGAAGTGTTGGATGTGTCTTTCCATTTCTGTTGGGTCGCACATGCGGGACACATTCTTAATCACTCGTACCAAATCTGCGATCAGAATATTAAACTTAGCACTACTGGACATTGCTGAGTTTTTGAGTATCAGGTATTTGGAGGCCATGGGTTTAGCATAGTGTGAGTGGAGAATTTGGGCTCTCTCGTCTATAGTGTTAATCCAGAGTTCTGTGTCTAATACAGGTAGTCTATTGTTAGGGTGTTTCGAAGGGAAGTCGATAGTTAGTTATACTCTGGTGTATGGAATTAGTTATCTGCTGGATGCTTTCCATCGTGCTACGTTCTAAATCAAACTTGTTAGTGCTCTCTAGTGGGGGTGTTCTCATAACTATATTGATATCGTCTACATAACGAGAGTACATGATGAGGTCTATGGAGCTCTCATTAAGGAGATCTTTAAGTCTCCTTTCACACCATACCATGAAAAGGTTGGCAACATCACCAGCTATGCTGACGCCGATTGCTGCTCCCTCATTTTGGGTGTAGATCTTCTCGTTGAACTTAAATATGTGGCCCTTTAGGGTAGTTTTGATACTAGCCCCTATTGCATGTGTGACCATTTTTCTTACCTGATCATTGTTTTGGGGGGTCCGTATAGCTTTGATCCACCCAATCCACCTTCCCATGGGAGTCTTTTTTGCCATTGAGGTTATGGTGGGGTGTCCACCTCTTATAGGTCTACTAGGGCAGAAACATCTAAGGTCATGGCTGTCTAGGTAGTCAGTGTCGTAGGTAAGTCTAAGTAGGAGGCCCAGTTCGTCTGTGTCGACGTCGCAGAACTCCACCTCACTCTCAATGATCATCTCCACACATCTTTTCACAGCAAAATCAATGTTAATGGATGTGTACAGTGACACCACATCCATGCTGCCTATTATACATATATATTATATATATAATACATTACGAAGAGAGAAGAAACATTAGATATAATTAATAATAAGATATACCATACCCAAATTCCTTCTTTACTCCTCGACTACGTAGTTTTGTGGCATATTATGCAAAAACACTACATCACAGAGATATAGAATTTTTGTGAGGTCTGCCGATTTATCAAGGGGATACGTCATTAAAAGTCTCAAAACACGTCCGTAGGACGCGAGATAGAATCCCGAAAGGCGGAGGGGGAGTCAATCACGTGATACAGCGGTCAAGAGGTGGCTAAGGTGGCGAGAAGTATGAGTAATGATAGCTTTCCAGCAGTCACTACACTTCAATGGTTACTCTACCAACGGGAGTTATAAACAATATATAGAAAATATATACACAGAAATTCTATATCTCTGTGATGTAGTGTTTTTGCATAATATGCCACGAAACTACGTAGCCGAGGAGTAAAGAAGGAATTTGGGTATGGTATATCTTATTATTAATTATGTGGATTGGCAGTATCGGTAGAGGGTCGGACGCCATGCTTTACAGCATAGTTACGTCCCTTTACAATCTGAGTTCAAATCCCGCCGAGGTTGCCTTTGCCTTTCATCCTTACGGGGTCGATAAAATAAAGTACCAGTAATGCACTGGGTAATTGCTGGCCTTGTGCCTAAAGTAGAAACAATTAATTATATCTAATCTTTCTTCTCTCTTCATAATGTATTATGTAGCTCTGATACTGAATCAATCTAATCCATTCGGATTATTTTGTCCCAGTTATTCATAGAGCAACATCGGTTGAGGTTGGCACCACTAATTCAAAGATATATGTGGATATATTCATGTATATGTATGTGTCCGCATGTATCTGTGTGTTTATATATATATATATATATATATATATATATATATATATATATATATATATATATATATATATTTCGTTTCTGAATTTGTTTAGCAAGATTCTTTATCTGAAAACGTGTGTTGAAACCGATATTGTTATACTTTGGGAGGGTAATGTTGCCAATAAGAAACACACGCACCAGTTGCTTTCACTTCAATTTATTATAATAAATTTATAAATTTAGGAATTTATAGATTTCCGGTTGGTTGGTTGGTTCCACAACCAGATGGTTGTTTATATATTGTCAAAGTTATTTCGTCACACATTCTGTGACCTCTTCAGTGACTGGGATACTTTTCTTTGTTTTTGTGCCTCTCCTTTGCTTTGGAGAGGCACAAAAACAAAGAAAAGAATCCCAGTCACTGAAGAGGTCACAGAATGTGTGACAACAGAACTTTGACAATATATAAACAACCATCTGGTTGTGGAACCAACCAACCAACCGGAAATTTATAAATTCCTAAATTTATAAATTTATTATAATAAATTGAAGTGAAAGCAACTGGTGCGTGTGTTTCTTATTGGCAACATGACCCTCCCAAAGTATAACACTATATATATATATATATATATATATATTTATATATATATATATATATATTTATATATATACATATATATACACCTATAATATATATATACTTCTATATAAGGTATATAATTATTCTCTTCATATATATATATATATATATATATATATATATATATATACAAGCACATTGACATACTACTGTCACCTATACATATTGATTTATTGACAGTTGAGCTGATTTGCTATATTTGCATTCTTATTACACAGGCACATTTACATACATATGTATTACATATCAACGCCTATATACGCATATGTGTATATGTCTATATATATGTATTATATATATATATATATATATATATATATATATATATATATATATATATATAGTGAGTAGCATTGTGAAATATAGGTAAAATTATTTACCCCCATGCGACCAAAATGAAAGCTAGAAATAGAGGTGTGAAGAAAATGGAATTTTTTTTGCTCATCTTGCATTTTTTCACTTTATCTCCATCTTGCACACACACACACGCACGCACGCACGCACGCACGCACGCACGCACGCACATAGTTCTTTATTATGTGTTGGGTAGTGTTACTTAGGAGTTTCACCTGTGTACACACTGAATCATCGGAATCTCTTGTGATTCTCTGTTTGTCTCGTCTGATGATTCTGTGATTACTTAGGTGAAACTCCAGAAAAAAACAAGATTCATTACTTAACCATAATAAAGGATAGTACCAGTAATGCACTGGAATAATTGCTGGCCTTGTGCCAAAAGGAGAAACAATTATTAAAATCTAATTAGGTATTTAGTTCTCATTCTTACGTCCGTCAACATCTCATGAATCTCTCGCTCTATCTCTTTCTCTCTCTCCCTCATGTATATATATATATGTGTGTGTGTGTGTGAGTACGCACATATATATATGTGCGTACACACACACACACACATATATATATATATAGTTCAAAATAAAAAAAAGACTAAAACTTGTATACAATTAAGCATAGACTTATTAGTTTTATGCTTGTTAGAAAGGGAAACAGAATGTTTCAACTTATCGGAGGTTAGCCTTTCATCAGGAAAGTGCAATGTTAGGAAGAAGAGGAGGTTGGTATGTTGAATAAATGTATGTATGTATGTATGTATGTATGTATGTATGTATGTATGTATGTATGTATGTATGTATGTATGTATGTATGTATGTGCGTATGCATAAATGTATATGTATCCGATATGTGTTATTAAAGACATTACTATATTAGTTTTATTTTGAACTTTATTACCAGATATTTGTTCTGTTTCATTAGTATTTCACAGCGCGTATTGAACATAAAATTCCTAAATCTGTAATCGAATCTATATTTCTAGACCTTCATAATTCCGACATCATCTGTGAAGTGTTTTTTGGTTTTTTCCCTATTTTTCTTCTTTTATTAGAAGTAAATATATTTTATGAAATTCTTTAATTCGCTTGTATTTTCTGGGATTTATAACAGGAAATTTAAACTTGACGTTTGACTGTTAGTTTATACACCATTAGTCACTTTTTATGACATGTGTATGCTGATTGCGGTTTATTTTTCGCATTGCATTGTACTTTGTGAATTTATAGCATTTTAATGGAATATGAGCGCCACGTCCATAATTAAACGTCTATTTGCGTTACGTCTTCTGTATAATACGGTTGTATTGTCCGTTAGTGTTTTCCTATCTAGCTTTGTTTTCTGATGTCTAGTATTTTGCAAATGTCGTAAATATATAGTGAACCTTGCAGTGATTGCTGTACTTTGTATGGCTAAAGTAGCTATTGGTTTAATGAAGTTTACAGCTTTCATAATTGTAATTGAATTTATAAATCACATTGGTCATTTGTCGCTGGTTCTCTCTGGTGCTTTATTGTTGATGAGAACATTTTTGAGTTAAGAACTTTTATAGTATATTGTTACAGCTAATTTATGGTATGGTGTGGTAAATTTTGTGTTACGTTTTAAGACATTATATGTTTAGTTAGTGTAATTTAATCACAATATTGTTTGAGATATGTGTTGCGCTGTATTTATGTTTATGTTCTTTGTCTACTAGTCTGTTTGAGTGTC
>OZ024743.1:225931506-225941506 GCA_964016885.1 Eledone cirrhosa
GCTCGCCAATTAGAGTATTTTTATAAATCATTTTTTACATCAGCATCATCTAGGTCAGGTATGTAAAACTGAGGGTCCCCCGAGGGCCGCATGGGGTCACATATGTGTTGTTTGAGGGCAACACACGACAACTAATTGAGTACATTACAACTAATTTTACGAAGATAAAACATGCTCACGCTGTAAAAATCTTTGTGCGGGCCGCAGGTGTGCTTGGAAAGAGCCGCATGTGGCCCGCGGGCCGCATATTTGACGTGCCTGATCTAGGTGTGGCGGCTAATGTATTCAATATCTTCCCCTCTACGGGTCACTTCCTGTGTTTGTTCTCGTCACCAGGTATAACAGACCTTCTTCGTCACATAATGTTCGATTTACATGCCGTACATTTAATTATATAGTAAGTTTTCTTTTGCTTTTGACATAATACTCAAAGTACAGATGTCTGCCTATTTTACCAGACACTGTGACCCAGGATAGACCAGCAGTACGGTCAGTAGGGATCGAAACTATGCACGTCCATTTCGATTGCCGATGACTACTGAGTTTTGTACCCGTTGTCAATATTGTAATATATATAACGCACGCGGCTCCTTACGTTTCTTCGGTTAGGTATCTCTCTCTCTGTCACTCTCTCCCCCCCTCTCTCTCTCCTTGTCTCTCTCCTTCTCTCCCTTTCTCTCACTCTCTCTCTCTCTCTCTCTCTCTCTCTCTCTCTATATATATATATATATATATATTTATTTATATATGCATATGTGTGTGTGTGTGCGTGCGCGCGGTTGTGTATTTACTTACAAATATGCATAAATATATATTTACGCACACTTACACACACACACACACACACACACACACACACACACACACACATATAAATATATATAAATTCAAGAATGCGTAGAAGACATGAGCATTCGACACTTAAGATAAAACCAATTCCGTATTTCAGTGTATTTCTTGGATGCCAGACTCATTACTGCTTGAAGCAAATCTGCAGGTATTTAGGCCATACATCAATACAAGAAAGATTACACTTATGTCTTCTTCGCTAAGCCAAATATCTCTTTAGTTCTTTTCCTTTTAGCCATAAGAAGTACTTCTGTCATGCAACATCTTGTTTTTAATTCGTTGGCAGTTTGGTTCGTGTTCTTTTTTTATCATCTTTCAATTTCCTTATCAACACCCGCCAGCGTTTTTACTTCCCTTTTTGAGTATGCGTGAAATTTAGATCATTAACTGTTAACAGAAACATATATACTTACTCACACACTCCATATATATATATATATATATATATATATATATATATATATATATATATATATATATATATATATATACAATAGTACAGCATATTCGAAGTTCGATCAGCAGCTAAGCCAACGAATGCCTTCAGCAGTGCAGCCAAGCACTCGACGAGGAATAGACCTCAGATTAATAACATACAGTTTAAAGGGCTTTGCAAATTGAAAATAGCAACCGCTAATTCAGCCGCGTGATCTGTAGCAACGAAAGAACTGACTAGTGAGAAAAGGAAATACACATACACATACACACACATATATATATACATATAAAAATATACATACATACATATATGCACATATCTGTATATATAACATACCTGGACCGTCACTTGGAAATTACTGAATATCCAAGTGAGGTTTCTGTAAATCTGAAATCAACAAAATCCGCTTGTGGTGTATACAAGTTAGGTTTCTGGTAGATCGAACAGAGGAATTTACTTTCTCAACAGGCATATATATATATATATATATAAGGGTGTGTGTATATATTACTATCAATAAGTTTGCGGTAGTCTTTATATATATATATATATAGTGAGTTAAAAACTCAGAGCAGTCTCTTACAATTAAATAACTCTAAGAAAAAGCTTTTCCGAGCCGTGTAATATAATTGAATAGATAAGAGAGATGAACACTAATATAAACATACCTGTGTTCGAATCGTAAGGACCAAGTTTGCTAGGGTGAAAAAATACTAACTACAGCAATATGGTTTGTCAGACTTAATTTTAAATATTAAATTATTAAATTAAGAAAAATAACAGACCTATGTTGGGCAAATCGCCTTATTTTTCTTAATTTAATAATTTAATATTTAAAATTAAGTCTGACAAACCATATTGCTGTAGTTAGTATTTTTTCACCCTAGCAAACTTGGTCCTTACGATTCGAACACAGGTATGTTTATATTAGTGTTCATCTCTCTTGTTTATTCAATTATATATATATATATATATATATATATATATATATATATATATATATATATATATTACTCTTTTACCTGTTTCAGCCATCCGGCTGAGGCCATGCTGGGGCACCGCCCTTATATATATATATATAGAGAGAGATTTTGAGTATATGTTGGTTGTATACCAACACCTCAGTATGCAGGCTGGAGCACTCGACGAAGTGCGCAGGTTGGTTTGGTTACTCCGGAGTAGTGTAAAATAAAGTTAAATAAAAGTCAAATGATTGAAATTTAGCTTCGTTTATTACTGCTATATATATTTCAGTGACAGCCATCTTTGGCTGTGACCTCTTCAGGCAGTTTGAATTAGTATGGTATAGACAAGTACATATGTTGTTTAGGTGTATAATATTGTCAATACTCTGATATGCCCAGTTCCTTGTTTGGTTGTTAATTCACTGAGGAACTGGAGTCATATGAATTCAAACAAACGAATTTCAGTGTCAAAGGTCCCCTTCTCCTCTCATTGGTCAGTTATTAGAACATTCCTCATTCTAAGTGTTGTTATTGTTGGAGTTAGCTTAAACATTGATAAAATGGTAGAGGGGACAAGGTGTTAAAGGAACAAAATAACAAGAAAAGTGTCAAACTTCCCATTAGTCAGTTCTGAGAGCATTCCTCAGTCAGAAGTCTATAGAATTCTTTCTGGGGTGAGGCTCCCTGTAGTGTTTTTGCCTGCTATTGTTCAGTACATTTGACCTCCACCATTATTTTGGTACTGTTGTTGGTGTAGTGGTCAGCTTATATCTTGCTGCTGCTAACAATTTAGAAGTATCCAGTTTGTGTTTTTTCTTCATCCCTCCTGCCACCATCGTAGTGGTGGTGGTGGTGGTGGTGGTGGTGGTGGTGGTGGGGGTGGTGGGGGTGGAGGGGTGGGTTCTTCCATGTATATGAAGAAATATAAGGCAATAAATGAAGAAAACAGAAAATAAATAAATAATATAATAAAATAATTAATATAATTTGTGTAATTTGAAAATAAATAAATAAATAGAGAATAAAGAATAAAGTATAAATGAGAGATTGGTGAAAAAGTAATGAAAATGAATATGGAGAAGTGAGAAATAATGTAGGATAAAGTGCGTGTGTGTGCTATAACCAATCTCATGGTCAGAATATGTTGGATAGATTGGTATGAGACAAGATGTTAAGATGAGATATTCAAACTAAATGTGTTTGTGTTATAATCCATCTCAACTTAAAATAAATATAAGGTGATACAGTGAAGAGGGCAGAAAACAAATAACAAATTAATAAAGAGAATCAAGATTTAAGATTGGAACTTGAAAGACAGAAATCTGGTAAATTAAAAGTGTTTGTGTTATAGATGTTGGCCAAATTATTATGGCTGTGTCCGATTCTATCTCTAGGCTATCATGGTGTCTGCTCCGCCTGGGTTGTTCCCTGTGGCTTGAGGGGAGTTCACAACCTAGGGTGTTGTTATTGCCCATAAGGCTTGAGGGAGGTCTGGCCGAGAGGTGTTTTCATGTTCAGTAGAAGTCCCTATAGCTTGAAGGGAGTTCACATCTTCTTGTGTTGCTACTGTCCATATATCTTGAGAAAGGTCCCGGCTCTAAGGTGTCTGCATGTCCCGAATAAGTCGGTTCTGAGGTTTATCAGGCCACTTCCACCTCTTAGTATCTCGAGGGTCTCGTTCAGGCATAGTTTGCATATGCAAGATCCCCCTTTATCGGGTGGTACTTTCCTGATTATGTACCAGGCCAGAGAGTATGGGGTCCTGTCCAGCTTAAGCTTCCAGATCAGGTCGGAGAGAGCTGTGCTTTTCCTTTTGGTCTCCTTCTTGAATGAATGGCGATGGTTGTACCAGCGGTCCTTAAAGCTCGTTGATGTGGCTCCTATGTAGAGGTGTTCGGAGTTGGGGGTTTTAACCCTACAACCGTACACTAGGTTCTTCTTGCGACATTCATTACCAAGGGGCATGATTCGGGGTTTCTGCAGTTGCAGAGGGTGGTCGGCCTCTGCGTGCCTAGATTAGGGTTCTCGTTATGTGTTACATGTTGGTCTTCCCCCCAAGCTCAGTGGGGGGTCCTCGGGTCTGTTTGTGTTTCTTGGGTGGGCTCTGGGTCCCCCCTTCCCTCCTTTCGCATGGTTCTGCTGAGTGTATATATATATATATATATATATATATATACATATATATATACATATATATATATAGGGAAGTTTGACACTTTTCTTGTTATTTTGTTCCTTTAACACCTTGTCCCCTCTACCATTTTATCAATTTTTAAGCTAACTCCAACAATAACAACACTTAGAATGAGGAATGTTCTAATAACTGACCAATGAGAAGAGAAGGGGACCTTTGACACTGAAATTCGTTTTCCTCAGTGAATTAACAACCAAACAAGGAACTGGGCATATCAGAGTATTGACAATATTATACACCTAAACAACATATGTACTTGTCTATACCATACTAATTCAAACTGCCTGAAGAGGTCACAGCCAAAGTTGGCTGTCAATGAAATATATATAGCAGTAATAAACGAAGCTAAATTTCAATCATTTGACTTTTATTTAACTTTATTTTATATATATATATATATATATATATATATATATATATATATATATATATATATATATATATATATATTGGAATAAATGCTCTGAAATAGCGATATATATGTGAATATAGACATAGAATATTCGAGAATATTCTGTATGTTTATAATAAACATTTTGAAGACCTAATCGCTATAGAATAGAATACGTCACGTATTACAATTAGATTCTCGATAAAAGCAAGGGAAGTAATCTACGCGTTTCATTCTTGTTAGAAATCATCAGGACTACATATCCAGTGCTTTTATCGAGAATGACACAGCTAGAGACTTATAGAATACTTAGCTGTGTACAGGAACTGGTTTGAAAGAGCGGTTGCCGGTCCGGCAGAAATTAGAAATTGGAATAAATGCTCTGAAATAGCGATATATATGTGAATATAGACATAGAATATTCGAGAATATTCTGTATGTTTATAATAAACATTTTGAAGACCTAATCGCTATAGAATAGAATACGTCACGTATTACAATTAGATTCTCGATAAAAGCAAGGGAAGTAATCTACGCGTTTCATTCTTGTTAGAAATCATCAGGACTACATATCCAGTGCTTTTATCGAGAATGACACAGCTAGAGACTTATAGAATACTTAGCTGTGTACAGGAACTGGTTTGAAAGAGCGGTTGCCGGTCCGGCAGAAATTAGAAATTGGAATAAATGCTCTGAAATAGCGATATATATGTGAATATAGACATAGAATATTCGAGAATATTCTGTATGTTTATAATAAACATTTTGAAGACCTAATCGCTATAGAATAGAATACGTCACGTATTACAATTAGATTCTCGATAAAAGCAAGGGAAGTAATCTACGCGTTTCATTCTTGTTAGAAATCATCAGGACTACATATCCAGTGCTTTTATCAAGAATGACACAGCTAGAGACTTATAGAATACTTAGCTGTGTACAGGAACTGGTTTGAAAGAGCGGTTGCCGGTCCGGCAGAAATTAGAAATTGGAATAAATGATCTGAAATAGCGATATATATGTGAATATAGACATAGAATATTCGAGAATATTCTGTATGTTTATAATAAACATTTTGAAGACCTAATCGCTATAGAATAGAATACGTCACGTATTACAATTAGATTCTCGATAAAAGCAAGGGAAGTAATCTACGCGTTTCATTCTTGTTAGAAATCATCAGGACTACATATCCAGTGCTTTTATCGAGAATGACACAGCTAGAGACTTATAGAATACTTAGCTGTGTACAGGAACTGGTTTGAAAGAGCGGTTGCCGGTCCGGCAGAAATTAGAAATTGGAATAAATGCTCTGAAATAGCGATATATATGTGAATATAGACATAGAATATTCGAGAATATTCTGTATGTTTATAATAAACATTTTGAAGACCTAATCGCTATAGAATAGAATACGTCACGTATTACAATTAGATTCTCGATAAAAGCAAGGGAAGTAATCTACGCGTTTCATTCTTGTTAGAAATCATCAGGACTACATATCCAGTGCTTTTATCGAGAATGACACAGCTAGAGACTTATAGAATACTTAGCTGTGTACAGGAACTGGTTTGAAAGAGCGGTTGCCGGTCCGGCAGAAATTAGAAATTGGAATAAATGCTCTGAAATAGCAATATATATGTGAATATAGACATAGAATATTCGAGAATATTCTGTATGTTTATAATAAACATTTTGAAGACCTAATCGCTATAGAATAGAATACGTCACGTATTACAATTAGATTCTCGATAAAAGCAAGGGAAGTAATCTACGCGTTTCATTCTTGTTAGAAATCATCAGGACTACATATCCAGTGCTTTTATCGAGAATGACACAGCTAGAGACTTATAGAATACTTAGCTGTGTACAGGAACTGGTTTGAAAGAGCGGTTGCCGGTCCGGCAGAAATTAGAAATTGGAATAAATGCTCTGAAATAGCGATATATATGTGAATATAGACATAGAATATTCGAGAATATTCTGTATGTTTATAATAAACATTTTGAAGACCTAATCGCTATAGAATAGAATACGTCACGTATTACAATTAGATTCTCGATAAAAGCAAGGGAAGTAATCTACGCGTTTCATTCTTGTTAGAAATCATCAGGACTACATATCCAGTGCTTTTATCGAGAATGACACAGCTAGAGACTTATAGAATACTTAGCTGTGTACAGGAACTGGTTTGAAAGAGCGGTTGCCGGTCCGGCAGAAATTAGAAATTGGAATAAATGCTCTGAAATAGCGATATATATGTGAATATAGACATAGAATATTCGAGAATATTCTGTATGTTTATAATAAACATTTTGAAGACCTAATCGCTATAGAATAGAATACGTCACGTATTACAATTAGATTCTCGATAAAAGCAAGGGAAGTAATCTACGCGTTTCATTCTTGTTAGAAATCATCAGGACTACATATCCAGTGCTTTTATCGAGAATGACACAGCTAGAGACTTATAGAATACTTAGCTGTGTACAGGAACTGGTTTGAAAGAGCGGTTGCCGGTCCGGCAGAAATTAGAAATTGGAATAAATGCTCTGAAATAGCGATATATATGTGAATATAGACATAGAATATTCGAGAATATTCTGTATGTTTATAATAAACATTTTGAAGACCTAATCGCTATAGAATAGAATACGTCACGTATTACAATTAGATTCTCGATAAAAGCAAGGGAAGTAATCTACGCGTTTCATTCTTGTTAGAAATCATCAGGACTACATATCCAGTGCTTTTATCGAGAATGACACAGCTAGAGACTTATAGAATACTTAGCTGTGTACAGGAACTGGTTTGAAAGAGCGGTTGCCGGTCCGGCAGAAATTAGAAATTGGAATAAATGCTCTGAAATAGCGATATATATGTGAATATAGACATAGAATATTCGAGAATATTCTGTATGTTTATAATAAACATTTTGAAGACCTAATCGCTATAGAATAGAATACGTCACGTATTACAATTAGATTCTCGATAAAAGCAAGGGAAGTAATCTACGCGTTTCATTCTTGTTAGAAATCATCAGGACTACATATCCAGTGCTTTTATCGAGAATGACACAGCTAGAGACTTATAGAATACTTAGCTGTGTACAGGAACTGGTTTGAAAGAGCGGTTGCCGGTCCGGCAGAAATTAGAAATTGGAATAAATGCTCTGAAATAGCGATATATATGTGAATATAGACATAGAATATTCGAGAATATTCTGTATGTTTATAATAAACATTTTGAAGACCTAATCGCTATAGAATAGAATACGTCACGTATTACAATTAGATTCTCGATAAAAGCAAGGGAAGTAATCTACGCGTTTCATTCTTGTTAGAAATCATCAGGACTACATATCCAGTGCTTTTATCGAGAATGACACAGCTAGAGACTTATAGAATACTTAGCTGTGTACAGGAACTGGTTTGAAAGAGCGGTTGCCGGTCCGGCAGAAATTAGAAATTGGAATAAATGCTCTGAAATAGCGATATATATGTGAATATAGACATAGAATATTCGAGAATATTCTGTATGTTTATAATAAACATTTTGAAGACCTAATCGCTATAGAATAGAATACGTCACGTATTACAATTAGATTCTCGATAAAAGCAAGGGAAGTAATCTACGCGTTTCATTCTTGTTAGAAATCATCAGGACTACATATCCAGTGCTTTTATCGAGAATGACACAGCTAGAGACTTATAGAATACTTAGCTGTGTACAGGAACTGGTTTGAAAGAGCGGTTGCCGGTCCGGCAGAAATTAGAAATTGGAATAAATGCTCTGAAATAGCAATATATATGTGAATATAGACATAGAATATTCGAGAATATTCTGTATGTTTATAATAAACATTTTGAAGACCTAATCGCTATAGAATAGAATACGTCACGTATTACAATTAGATTCTCGATAAAAGCAAGGGAAGTAATCTACGCGTTTCATTCTTGTTAGAAATCATCAGGACTACATATCCAGTGCTTTTATCGAGAATGACACAGCTAGAGACTTATAGAATACTTAGCTGTGTACAGGAACTGGTTTGAAAGAGCGGTTGCCGGTCCGGCAGAAATTAGAAATTGGAATAAATGCTCTGAAATAGCGATATATATGTGAATATAGACATAGAATATTCGAGAATATTCTGTATGTTTATAATAAACATTTTGAAGACCTAATCGCTATAGAATAGAATACGTCACGTATTACAATTAGATTCTCGATAAAAGCAAGGGAAGTAATCTACGCGTTTCATTCTTGTTAGAAATCATCAGGACTACATATCCAGTGCTTTTATCGAGAATGACACAGCTAGAGACTTATAGAATACTTAGCTGTGTACAGGAACTGGTTTGAAAGAGCGGTTGCCGGTCCGGCAGAAATTAGAAATTGGAATAAATGCTCTGAAATAGCGATATATATGTGAATATAGACATAGAATATTCGAGAATATTCGAGAATATTCGAGAACACAGCTAAGTATTCTATAAGTCTCTAGCTGTGTCATTCTCGATAAAAGCACTGGATATGTAGTCCTGATGATTTCTAACAAGAATGAAACGCGTAGATTACTTCCCTTGCTTTTATCGAGAATCTAATTGTAATACGTGACGTATTCTATTCTATAGCGATTAGGTCTTCAAAATGTTTATTATAAACATACAGAATATTCTCGAATATTCTATGTCTATATTCACATATATATCGCTATTTCAGAGCATTTATTCCAATTTCTAATTTCTGCCGGACCGGCAACCGCTCTTTCAAACCAGTTCCTGTACACAGCTAAGTATTCTATAAGTCTCTAGCTGTGTCATTCTCGATAAAAGCACTGGATATGTAGTCCTGATGATTTCTAACAAGAATGAAACGCGTAGATTACTTCCCTTGCTTTTATCGAGAATCTAATTGTAATACGTGACGTATTCTATTCTATAGCGATTAGGTCTTCAAAATGTTTATTATAAACATACAGAATATTCTCGAATATTCTATGTCTATATTCACATATATATCGCTATTTCAGAGCATTTATTCCAATTTCTAATTTCTGCCGGACCGGCAACCGCTCTTTCAAACCAGTTCCTGTACACAGCTAAGTATTCTATAAGTCTCTAGCTGTGTCATTCTCGATAAAAGCACTGGATATGTAG
>OZ024743.1:225946506-225969006 GCA_964016885.1 Eledone cirrhosa
ACGTGCCTAACTCTATGTCTAGTCCTGTTACTTCTATTTTTGTGTGAGCGGTTGGTGTAATGGCTAGTAGGTTTGTTTAAGTTGTCTTTATTCGCTATAAACTGCAGTTTATCTTTATGTCCAGCCCTATGTAATGCTGCGTTATAATAGTTAGCATGTTTATTAAAAATTTCTAGGTTTAGGTATAAGCGGGATATTCTAAGGGATATACTACGTGCTATGGATCTGATTATGGATTTGGGGTGGTTTGACTTATAACTAATGTAGGCCAGATTCTCATTATTTTTGTGGAAGGGTTCTATTAATCCCGTATTTAGATTTCGAGTCACATCTAGAAAGTTTACCGTTTTATGGTTCAGTTCGTAGGTAATACTTAGGCCTAGTTTTTTGAAGAATGTTCTAATGTTTTTTCTTAATCTTTCCATGCTCTGGTTGTTTAAGTTCCTAGCTATAAGGAGCGTGTCGTCTCTGTAAATCCCTCCTTGGAGGTTACTGAATTCCTTATGTAGGTTGTGTGCTATAAATAGCCCCATGACGTCAGTGATTTGCACAGAATCATTTGATCCCATTGTGATATCGAAGCTGTTTATCCTATCTTTTCTTACCCAGTAGCTACTTTCAAATTTTATGATAGTCCTTCTAGCCGCTATTATTATTTCAATTTCCTCAGGGGTAAGATCGGAGTTATTTTGGGCAAATATAAGCGCTTTATCTAGGGTGGCTGGGGATATGGATGCATAGTAATCGTTTATATCGAATTGTATGAAGTTACATGTCTCCCTATTTCGTATTTTATTGAACCATTCAATCGCCTCGTTAGTGTTACCCCATAAATTGATTTCTAGTTTACCCTTTATTTGTGCGATTACCCTATCTAGAATGTTCTTGCTAATGTTACCTATATCTGACTTAGATGGGCATATTAATCTGATAGTAGGGTTTGTTTCAAAATTATTTTTGTGATCCTTCAGGTTAAATGTGGGGTTGCATGGGGTTAGAGGCTCGGTCCTATCAGGTATTCCGAGTTTATTTACTATCCTAAGGCCCTCCATGTTAATGCTGGTGAGTGTGGATTCGTTTGTTTTTTTTTGTATTTTTTGTGTAGTTCACGCTGAATAAAATTATTGTATGTGTTAAGGTCCATAGAGTATACGTTTGATGTTTTGTCTGCCTTTACTATGATACCGTTAGTGTCTTTTAGTTTTTTTAGTAGTGTATTGATGCCATTTTGTAATTTGTTGTGGTGTGTTCTTTTTTTAAATTTAGTTCCACTTATCATATTCATAAGGTCCAGCTCGAAGGCATCGAGTGTAGGGTTGTTTGGAGGGTTTTTGCAGGATTTGAATCCGTAATTCTCCTTAGAAAATTCTCTTGCGTTAATAGCTGGTCCTTTGTCGAAGTGGGAAGCCTTCCAACGGACCCTACGGATGAAATCATTAGTCCGTTGTATCATGCCCAGCGTATAGTCCTTATTTGTAGGTATAGGTATGTTTTTCAGTGACATTCCTATACGGTGCTTGTCCATGTTGTTGCCGTGCGTTAATGGTGTTGCTCAACCAGGTGGGAGCTAAGTATACGGGGTAACAGATTATTGTTATAGGTAGTCCACTTAAGTGTAGTCCAGTTATGGTACTCCAAGTAGTGGATGATATCAACGCTTGGTTAAGTTTGACTCAACAAGGCGTTTCCATAGTGATGCTGCGAGTACGCGGTAATTTCTATGTTGTAAACACTTGGAGTAATGATAAATCAGGAAAGAAGAGTGACACGGTTTGCTATACAAAAACGGTTTTTAATCTCATTGCTGACAATTGTTTCTCTGAACTGGTAGGTCTAGAGATCGCTACCCGCTTGTTTTCACGTCATTCGATCACCAATACATAATTGTAATCAGTCAATTCATCGGAGCTTGTGAGAATGAAAGGAATATACAGGATGGCTACTATATATAGTAGTAATGGCATTCAATCAGAACAATAACAACAATACTAATACCGGCTTATCTTTACACTATATATAATACACCCATGACAGCTTTTACATGTCAATTTTATACATCTGCCTCATGTCAGCTAGTTTTACACGCTAAAATAGTAGATATACTATATTTCTCACCTAGATTGATGTTGTGATTATTTCCAATAATTTATTGCTAGCATTGTTAGTATTGTTGTTATTGTTCTGATTGAATGCCATTACTACTATATATAGTAACCATCCTGTATATTCCTTTCATTCTCACAAGCTCCGATGAATTGACTGGTTACAACTAAGTATTGGTGATCGAATGACGTGAAAACAAGCGGGTAGCGATCTCTAGACCTACCAGTTCAGAGAAACAATTGTCAGCAATGAGATTAAAAACCTCTTTTGTATAGCAAACCGTGTCACTCTTCTTTCCTGATTTATCATTAATCCAAGTGTTTACAACATAGAAATTACCGCGTACTCGCAGCATCCCTATGGAAACGCCTTGTTGAGTCAAACTTAGCCAAGCGTTGATATCATCCACTACTCGGAGTACCATAACTGGACTACACTTAAGTGGACTACCTATAACAATAATCTGTTACCCCGTGTATATATATATATATATATATATATATATATATATATATATATATATATATATATATATATATATATATATAGAAGTGGTTACACAACAGTTAGTTCACCATACCGAGAACAATTGTTTCACCTTAGCGGATCCTCAGCTCTTAATGGATATGGTTATACGGAACAGGAAGGACAACCGTACGAGCGCGCATGCGCAGAAACGATCACTTCATACAGGCAATACGAAATTGCCTGTATGAAGTGATATGTGTAATGGAGATAACTGCGAAAGTCCGAAAGTTTCTAGTTGATAAGAAAATTAGGATGTTGTTGTAATTCAATCCGGAGCTTTGTAGTTATGTAAGAGGTGTTTCCAGACGTGTGGACAACGTGTGAAGAATTCATTTCTCGTGTTTAGGCAATCACTATTGCGTATTCTCTTTAGAATATTTATTCGTTCATCAATACATAGTCCACACGACGGATTTCCCCATGCGTATGGCTTGGACTTAGTGATGGCTTTCCATTGAATGGAGTAGTCTATACGTGAGTCCTTGAGGGACCATACGTGGCTGGCGAGTTTCGTGGATAAACGTCTGTCCGGGTACCTAAAGGTCGACTGGTGATTCAGGAAGCGTTCCTTAAATCGGCCCTCCACCATACCAACATAGGATTTGACCTCCTGTGGTTGATTTGGTCAGTTGGAAGTGGCCACAGCTTTATAAACTACAGCGGGTGTGTTGCATTACTGTTGAAGGAGGACAAGCGTCGGGCTTACGACAAGAGCACCCTGGTGGGGGTGTTGCTCTTAGGGCTGTTGGTGATGTGGGCCTTCATGTTCTTAGCGCCGGAGTATCCTAGTTTTACTTTGTGTCGGTTAAAGATGGAGCGGTATTTATGATCTATGGGAAAGTGTCTACCTAAGATGGCTAGAAATTTTTTGCCTACATTGGTTTTAACGTTGAGTGAGAAGGGAGAAGAACACCAGATAGTTTGTCTATTGTTATGCTTTCTTTTCTTATTGTTGTTGTTAGTGGGAGAGTAAGTGATAGGTTGCGAGAAGCCATTGTTAGCTAACGCCGTGTTATAGTAGGGTGCCGCCCTGTCAAAGATAGCCTTATTAGAGGAGAGGTTTGAGATTCTAGTACTGATATTATTTACGAAGTTTCTAAAAACCGTGGGAGGGTGGCATGAGTCCTTGTGAATATAATTGAGTTTTTCGTTTAGCTTATGGAAGGCTCTGTAGGTGTGTGTGCGAAGGTCTAAATTAATGTCTAAGAAATTTACTCTAGAGAAGTTGGTAGCTACTGTTATCCTAAGTCCTAACTCATTGAAGGTAGAACCTAAGTCTTTTTTAAACCGGTCGAGGTCGTGACCACTTTTATGGCTCGATAAGGTCAGTCCATCGTCGCGGTATATTCCCGTGTAGAAGTCCGGGAATCTAACACGTAATATGTCTAAAATAAATAGGTCAACCAAGTAGCATACGTCAGCACAGTCAAACGATCCCATGGAGACGTCGAATAGGTCTGAAGTTGTTGACTTCTTTGCCCAGGCTACTCCGTTGTTGAAGAGGAGGCTTTTCCGGCAGTGAGCGATGATTTCCCTGTCTAAACCATCGACGGTAGTGTAAGTGGTAGCAAAGTCCAACGCTTTGTTTAACAGGGTCTCTGAGATCGACGGGTAAAAATCAACAATGTAAAACTGTGTGAACTTCTCTTTTTTGTATTTGAAGGAGTTAAACCACTTAATTACGGAGTCTCTGTTCTCTCACTGGGGCAGGTTGGACTTGGTACTAATGCTCTTAACTATGTTTATAAGTATGGCCTTACTGACTAGTCCCGTATCTGTGCCTGCCAGGTTTATTAGTCTACATGTGGGGTTAGAAGTAGTCTACCTTGTGATCTTTCAGAGTGAGGAACGCCTCCAGCTTAGCTAGAGATTGTAGCTTCTTATCTACCTTAAGGGAGGCGGCAAGTTCTTTGGCTTCTGTATTAATGTCGCGGTAGGTCATAGGGTTAGCTTTCTTATATTTGGAAGTAATAGCGTCGTTAAGGGCCAAGTGGCGGAAAGTGGTGTTGTCGACTTCGTAAATATTATTAGTTTTGTCGGAAAGAAAGAAAGTGTTATTAGAAGACCTAAATTTCTTAATATCATTTCTAAGTTTAGTTTGAAAGGTGTTAGGGTGTTTTCGAAAGGAAATGTTAGCGACTAAGTCAAGAAGGTCCGCCTAGAAAGGAACAAGTTTAGTTACCTTAGGAGGGTAGTTTCGATTTCAGGTTGAAGGTGTTATGGGTGCTTGTAATTTTGCCGTCAAAAGCTTGGGCTCGCCATCTTAAGCGTCTGACGATATCTTCCGCTTTTTGTAGAAGCTTTTGGTAAACATGGTTGGAGGGAGTGGGAATGTTCTTCAGGGAGTAATCCAGTTCGTATAAATCCATACTGACGTTGATGAGACAGAAAAATGTATATATACATATAAATATATATATATATATATATATATACAAAATTAAAATTAAAGGTTGTCATGTCTGAGAGACATGCGCCATATCCACTGTAGAATAAGATCAAAGATTCCAATGAACAGATCTGAGCATTACATATCAACTAGAAATAGATTGATATATATATATAAAATAAACATATGAAACAATCACAGGGAATAATTTGTAAAGAATGTAAGCACACATAGCTAGGTAGGTAACTAATTAAAGTTAAACTAGAACTTCAAATATAGATACCTTTTAAAATGATTAATCTCCTTTGTATATATTTCTTTAAGTAAGAAATATATTTCACCAATTAATCCGTAAATCACAGCAGTCAAATATAGGATGGTCACCAAAGGAGAAGAAGATAACTATCTGCGTTTACAAAGCAAATGCAAATCTGTGAATGACTCGAACCACGTGTTGCATTTAAAAAAAAAAAAATACACACATTCTTTACAAATTATTCCCTGTGATTGTTTTATATGTTTATTTTATATATATATATGTCAATCTATTTCTAGTTGATATGTAATGCTCAGATCTGTTCATTGGAATCTTTGAGCTTCTTCTACAGTGGATATGGCGCATGTCTCTCAGACATGACAACCCTTAATTTTAATTGATTGTTGAGCTAATTCAGTTGAATGGACTCGGCTGCTATTTCTGGCTGTCGATGGTCCTATTTACGCCACTGGGATGACGTTGTGCAATGTGTGTATTTTAAAAAAAAATGCAACACGTGGTTTGAGTCATTCACAGATTTGCATTTGTTTTGTAAACGCAGATAGTTAGCTTCTTCTCCTTTGGTGACCATCCGATATTTGACTGCTGTGATTTACAGATTAATTGGTGAAATATATTTCTTACTTAAAGAAATATATACAAAGGAGATTAATCATTTTAAAAGGTATCTATATTTGAAGTCCTAGTTAAACTTTAATTAGTTACCTACCTAGCTATGTGTGCTTACATTCTTTACAAATTATTCCCTGTGATTGTTTCATATGTTTATTTTATATATATATATATGTCAATCTATTTCTTGTTGATATATATATATATATATATATATATATATATATATATATATATATATATATATATATAAGTTAAAACAATGAAATAAAAAATCAAGTCATTAGAGATATACTTCACTGCTTTACGATCGTTTCTAGATGGTGATAATACATTGTATCTATACTCAGTTATTGATCTATGTAAGTTTACAAACTATCATATAGAGAGAATATTTACTTACATGCATATCACCAGCTGTTTTCAAAAGCAATCAAGGGTTGGATGCGTCGTCACTGAACAAGTCATTACTTATTCAGAGCTACTGGCCTCTAAGGCAAACCAGCGTCTCCATCTCGTTTATATATATATACTCCCTCACTCGACACAATGCATTTGGTGCAATTTATTCCAGAACCAAGGACGTTGTCATGTCTTTGACATATAAAAAGAGTTCTCTCTATCTTTTCTTTGGCAGACTTACTAAAACTGTTCACAAATACATCGTGGAAAATCATAGAAGTATATTGTGTTGCCAAAGCATTACGGATGAACATAGAGGTTGTCTGTGTTCACAAATGCATTAGAAAAGAACATGGAGGAATTGTACGGTGAAAAATGTACCATGAAGGAACATGGGGGTATTGTATCATTGTGAAAAAGATTATGAGGAGACATAGAAGCTTTTTGCTTTGTTTATTGATGACCATAACCAAATTGTTGAACATCTGGGATACATTTAATGGACGTATATGTACATCTGAAGATAATCGGGTGTATTTTTGTAAAGCTAAAATGCATTATGATAGAAAGGATTATTTCATCGTTACATTTGTGACAAGAGAAAATAAACATCACATCATTAATCGATATGTATAAATGTTTTTTTTTATTTATCTCGGAGAAATATGATAGAAATAAAATTAAAAATAATTACAAGGCGAGCTCATATTTAAAATCAAAACTACATTATTAAGATAATTACTTGATAATTTGATGGTGATTAGGAAGAAAATTACTGCCAATGCTGGTTTTTGCTAATCACTTTTGGCAAAAGTTATTTGAAACTAAAACATTTCAATATTTTCTCATCTTTCAATTGTTCGAATATTTTTATTTTAGCGATTGTTTCTTTTTAGTGAGGCTTAATTTGATGTAATTTCATATATATATATATATATATATATATATATATATATATATATATATATATATATATATATATACATATACATATATATGTATGTGTGTATATATATACATATATATTTGTGTGTGTGCACATATATACATATACAGACACACATATATACCTATATAAATATATATTTGTATACACGTATATGCATATATAGACGCACACACTCCTATACACACACACATTCACACAAAAAATATACACGTAGATGAGCGCAGGCGTGTGTCGGTATGTCCTGTATGTGCGTATTTGTAAATGAGGATAGAAATTCAATATTCACATTTGTAAGCATTTTTATTTTATACACATGTTTTTTGTCTCTCCATACGTGCATAGAGTCTTATATACATACATACATACATACATACATACATACACACATGTTTGGACCAAAGTATGACTGAACTTGGATTTGCGGACAAAGAGCGCAGCTCCCTAATTCATAGTCTACAAATGGCTGCGATAGCTGGCACCTTCAAAATTTGCAAAACATTCTTACGATTCAAGGGATGACAATTTCTTTTCTTTTACAACCTTGCCACCAGGAAGGTGGCCGGTCAAAAAATATACTCGAAATTAAGAGAAAGAGATAACATACGTACATAAATACATACATACATACATACATACATACATACATACACACATAAATACATACATACATACGTACATAAATACATACATACATACATACATAAATATATACGTACTTGCATGCATACATATAAATATTGATAAACATGCGCATATATACACCTATATACATACACACCTATATACATACATACACGTACACTTATATATGCAAATTTAATGAAAAACATACAAATTCACACACGCCATAACATGCATGAATGCAAACACTTACACAAACATAACTTTCTCTCTCTCTATCTCTCTCTCACTTTCTCTCTTTCTCTATTCCACCCCTCTCTCTCTCTCTCTACACACACACACATATATATATGTATGTATGTATATATATGTATGTCGGATCACTCTTGAGTGTTACTGGTAACATGTAACCCAGTACAACCTGTCGCATGGTCGGGTCGTCGGCGACTAAACCGGTAACCCCACCAAGTTTACTTGGTGAGGATGGTGATTTTGGACACCCTGCAGGACAAAAAACAAAACCTGACAAAGGGCGGAAGAACTCATAAGAGTCAACGGTCATCCAAATGTGTGTAAATATGGATATGCACATGTATATATATGTGTATATATATGGGTGCATGTGTATGTATATGCGCGGGGACATATAAATAGTCGGGCTGGACACCCGATCGCGCGGTTAAACCACTGGGAGTGAAGGACCCCTCACCTTTGTCAGGGCATTCTTCTAGGAGAAGGCAATTCAGGAAACTGGGATAACTCCGATATAAAACCTGCGGCTCAGTAGTTACCGATGATGTTGATCTTTTCTTCTTTTCGGTTTATAGCTACTGTCGCTCAGAGAGTGGGATTGGCTCAGTGCACAGTCTTTCCTCACTTAAAAAAATATCTTCACGCACATGCATTGCACGATAGAATTAATTAATAATTATTAATAATGGTATTTCATGCAATGGCCATACTCGATAACGTGGGGGCAGCCATCATATATGTATGTACGTGTGTGTGTTTTTGTGTGTATACACCTACATATATTTATATATGCAAGACCATAAACATGATGTCCTGTGTTTGACTTCGCGGCGTAGCTCCTTGGGCAAGTGTCTTTGATCTGGGATTAAACATCAACAACTCCGTTGAGCTGAATTTCACCCAAATTACACTTGACTGTCTTGATTATATATCTGCATGCCTAGATGAATAACAAAACAGCAACAATAACTGATTAGTGTCATGTTGTTTGAGTAAGTGTTGAATAGAAGATGGGTCTTGAGAAATATGGGAAGGAAAGAGTATGATATATGTTCATGTAGTGTTGTTGCTAAGGCGACGAATTAGCATAGTTTATAGGACGTTGGATACCAGGATTTGCGGTAATCGTTGCGGTCATCATCGCTCTGATATCAAATCCAGCGAGGTCAACTTTTAAATAAAGTTCTAACCTAGTACTGGGATTGATTCTTACTCTATATGTCTCACTCTCTTACTCACTCACTCACTCTCTCTCTCTCTCTCTCTCTCTCTCTCTCTCTCTCTCTCTCTCTCTCTCTCTCTCTCTCTCTCTCTCTCATTGTCTGGACGAAATTGGTTGTATTCAAACTAGAAGAGGTTTAAAAATGCTTAAGAAAAGCTGCATCTTACGTGGGCACCCCGATGACTTCATTACATGGTGAAGGCTCATTGATGGATGAATGAATTGTTGTTGTTGCTGTTGTGTAGATCGAAGTAAGCTTTATTATTGAGAAAAGAACCTTCGTGTAGTGTACGTATTTCAGTTTGGTGGAAATAATTCACACTGAAAATATGTACAGAGTGGTGTACTTGATCTCAGATCAGAAATGTAAAATGTCTGCAGAGGATTTGAACTTGAATTTTAGCAGCACATTGCTGCAGAATAAATACCACACCACACAGAGACAGACGGACACATATGCACACACGCATACACACATACAGCACACACAGAAACATATATAAATGTATATATAAATGTATATATAAATGTATATATAAATGTATATATATATAATTATATATATATGTATATGTAAAATTATATATGTATATGTATAATTATATATGTATATGTATTTATGTGTATAATTGTATATATGTATATATGTATATAATATATATATACATGTATATATATATATAATTATATATGTATAATTTGTATAATTATATATATATGTGTATGTATGTATATATAATATATATATATATATATACGAACACCTACATACAAACACATAATATATATATATATATATACGAACACCTACATACAAACACATACATACAAGCACATATATACATGCATATATGTATATACAAGCACATATATACATGCATATATGTATATACAAGCACATATATACTTGCATATATGTATATAAAAGCAAACATATAAATGCACACACCCACATTTCTCCAATCAACCATGAAGCCAACTAAATCTCAATTTATTCTGAATGATGTAATTTCTGCGATATTCGATGGGAATTAACCAATTCTATCAACCAATTCCAGTGCGGTTTCAAGGCTACTTTGGCTCACACACACACACGCACACGCACATACGCAAACACACACACACACATACGCACACGCACACAAACACGCACACACAGACACACACACAAACACACACATATACACATACATACACAGGCACAATGTCCAATATCTCACACTGGGAGATATATGCGATTCATGTGGAAAAAGCGCCCAACCAGACCAGACCAGATCAAACCAAACTAAACCTAACCAATCCAATACGCGACCCACACGTACACATAATTCTCTTCCTTTCTAATTTTTCTCTTTCTCTCGAGTTCTTGTTTGTTTGTGATTAACGCTAATGAGATTACAAGTTTCGCCCCTCCTCTTCTAAATTGGTGTGAAATAATGGTGTGTAATAATATTGGAATAATGGCGATTGGGAAGTGATTGCAAACGATGGTGTATTAGTAACGACTCAATGGTATATATTCACTAATGCTGTATTGTCTAGAATAAATGGATTGTTGTGCCCACCAATTACTATTAAAGTACGTATACACGGCCACCAACAACCTACCACTACCAATATATTACTGTAGTTGTAGCTGTAATAGCTGTAGATATGGCTATGCTTTACGAATGTTTGCGACATCTAGCTCTCTCTCCCCTCTCTCTCTCTCTGTCTCCTCCTCTCTCCTCTCTCTCTCTCTCTATATATATATATACACATACATATATACATATATACCTATATATATATATATATATATATATATATATATATACATATATATATATATATATATATATATATATATATATATATATAGATAGATATATTTATACACACAAACACAGACAGATATATTTATATAAATATGTCTCTCTCTCTCTCTCTCTCTCTCTCTCTCTCTCTCTCTCTCTCTCTATATATATATATATATATATATATATATATATATATACGTGTGTGTGTGTGTATGAATATATATATATATATATATATATATATATATATATATATATATATGCTTATATTGATATTGATTTGTATTCACTTCTTTATCGCATTTTCTCCGGATTGATTTTATATATCTATATTATATAGAGATAGGTAAAATCTCGATTGCGGTACCAAGCGACACTCCCATGATTAGTAGTCTATCCGGACTCAACCCCGCAGACTTTATATATATATATATATATATATATATATATATATATATATATATATATATATATATATATATATATATATTAAAATAACAGATTGAAGTTTAAGCAAAGAATCGCGGCTTTCACTCTTAACGGGATCTTCTGAAACTAAAAAGAATCAATCTGTGAACGCAGAAGTAAACATTTCGATAAACGTTGCAACTGAAGGGAAACAGGAAGACGATGCAGAATTCTTATATATTTAATATATATTTATCCTTATGGAGCCCTCTTTGGATTTTAGTCTTCACATTTATTATCATTACTATGTATATATGTATATTTATATATATATTTAAAAAAATAGAGGTGTAACACACGAGTTGTGATATATTGGTAAAAGGAAAAGAAAATGCTGACAAATTGTTCCCAGTGAAAAATAGTTTAATTAGGAATAAGTATAAATTAGTAATAAGTATTGGTTAGTATTCAGTTTTAGTTTTAAGTTTTTACCGGTTGCGCATTTCTAATGCTTTTCAAAAATAATTTTGAGATAGAGCGCCCGTGATGTTTGCTCAAACATCGAAACCAACTTCTGTCGGACAGCGTATCAACTGAAATGGCTAACCGCCATCCAAAACAACACCGAGATCGATTACAACCCCACAACCCACCCCACACTTCCCACGTACCACCTCGACAACCCACTCCACCCCCCCACCCACCAACCACGAACTTGACACTAAACTACTCAGGTTGAAACATTCTATCTCTAACATCCTTTCCCAACACACACACACACACAATAAACACAACCTCACCAATGTACAATTTAATACTCTCACCAACCTAAGATCCAGGAACCTTGTTTACCTTCCCTCTGACAAGGGGAAAGAATTCTGTGTCATCTCGAGAGAGACCTACAACAACTTAGCTCTCCAACATCTTAATGACGACAGCCTCTACTCGAAAGTCACAGGGACCTCCTCGACTCTAATCGAGGAAGGCATTAACACCATATGGACTAACATCTGTGTCCAACGACAACTGCCAAAGAAGGTAAAAGATAACATAATGACTCGAAACAGCAAACTACCCACCTTCTACCACCTGGTGAAAACCCATAAACAAGGACCCGATTTGAAAATTAGGCCCATTGTCTCTAGCGTGGAGGGCCCACTTTACAAAATATCGTGGCTGCTCTCCACACTACTGAAACCCATTCTACACACACTACCAGCCCACGTCTGCAGCTCAAAGGAGGTCTTGGAGCGACTACACCATCTGGCGCCCAACACCAGAAAGCACAACGGATATGCCTTTAGTCTTGATGTGGTCGCCCTTTATACCTCCGTACCAGCATCCCCAGCCGTCGACCTGTTGACCGAACGAGTCCGAGCATCTAACTTACACTGCTTCGGACTCACACACACGGACATCCACCAACTCCTCTCCTTCGTTGTGGATAATGCATTCTTCAATTTCCTCGACCACACGTACAAACAGATCTCTGGGCTACCTATGGGCATAGTCTGTCCGGCATACTTGCGATCTCGTACATGGACCACCTGAAACGCAAGGCACTCAACACCTGCCAACCCAACGCCGTCGCCTTCTACTCCAGATACGTTGATGACATACTGATACTCACTTCTTCCCGGGAGATGGCGAATGAAATTCACCAAATCTTTAACGACACTGACCATCACGTCGATTTCACCATCGAACACCCTGAAGAAGACGGGTCACTCGCCCTCCTCGACTTCCGTATCAACATCTCGGAAGAAGGAGACATAAACACCACCTTCTACCGCAAGGCAGCGTGCAAGGACTTATTTGTGCATTACAACTCAGCCCTCCCCAACAACGCTAAGAGAGGCTATGTCCTAAATGAACTTACACGGATCACTAATAGATGCAGCGACCCGATGGGTGGTCTCACCCATACCACGCAATTCCGTAATCTACTCAAGTCTAATGGATATCCCAAGCGACTGATTAACGGAATTAGAGACCCCAGACCCAATAGACAGACACCCACTAGAAACTTAGATAAAAGCAGGTGCTTCTTTAAAATCCCCCACCTGAGTGAATATACCACGAACGCCATCCGCAGGGCCATACGGAGGGAGGGACTTGACATACATTTGGCCCACACAGGACCTTCGCTCCGAAGATGCCTTTCCACCAAACCCGACGAGTCAGATGGGACGTGTTCCCTCAGCAACTGCCCGATACGGGGGGCAGATTGCCTACGCACCTATGTCGTATATAAGATTCAATGCGATAAATGTAACAAGTTTTACATAGGTAGCACCATCCGACCCCTACATGTTCGTATCAAGGAACATGTCAACACCAACGCATCTTCCTTCCGTAAACACATCCTTAAATGCGGAAACCCACAGGGCAGACCTTTGGTCACAGTCCTAGCGACTGAACGCAGCATCGGATCCTTAAGGATAAAGGAAGCACTTGTTATTAAGAACCTCAGACCCCCACTTAACAGCCGGGCTGAGAGAAATGAGCTGACATGGCTAATTTAACCATAGTGACCAGTAACAGCCTATTATCTTTCACACACATGCACTTATATGTATACCCACACACACACACACACACACACACACACACACACACACACACACACACACACACACACACACACACACACACACACACATACACATCTATATTTATACACGCACACATGTTTATACAACCTACCACCTTTCACACCCTTTGAATTCCAGCTTCTACGGCCCACTATCTTTCACACACACACACTCACATACATACACACATACACATATACACACATATATATTTACACACACATATTTTACGGCTTTCACACGCTAGCTCACCCTAATGATTTAACCCAATTGGTCAGTAGCTTTTGCCACAGCCTATCACGCGCACGCGCATTCTTTCCCTCGTTTGAATTTTCCCCATAACGGCATTCCTATGTTTTAACAACAATACAACTTTCTCCGGCTTAGCCTCTTCCCCCCCTTTTGGAACTTTCCCCCGTTGATGGGCGTGAGCCCGAAATATTGGGATTAAATCTCCACTACGGTAACCCTTCTACCTTTGTTTTGTTTTCCTTTTTCGTTTCTCTCAATTTTCACTTTTCTCCTATTTCTCACTCATTTCCCACCTCGAGATTTCCCATCTGCATTGTTGTGGCTTTATAAACTACATATTTTATATATTTCACAATGCTTCAAGCAAACTTTAACACCCTCATATATATATATATATATATATATATATATATATATATATATATATATACTTAGGGTAAATATTGATGCAATTCAATTCAAGCACTCAACGTACTTTTTCCACATAGGAGTGACGGAGTAAATATCGAATAAGTAAAAGCGAAGTAGTTTCAGATGTTCAAGTCCTTTAATAATAATTGTTTCTATTTTTGGCACAAGACCAGCAATTACCCAGTACATTACTGGTACTTTATTTTATCGACCCCGTAAGGATGAAAGGCAAAGTTAACCTCGACGGGATTTGAACTCAGACCATAAAGGGACGTAACTATGCTAGAAAGCATGGCGTCCAACACTCTACCGATACTGCCAATTCACCGTGATATATATTTCAATGACGACACTGGCCACACTGTTCTGTGTGCGAGTGTTGTGACATCATCAGACAGCTTGTTACATAATAAGGTTATGTTTCCGAGGCAATCCAAGTTGAATCGACATGGGAACGTAGTAAAAGGAAAATAAAATGCTGACACATTTTTCCCAGTGAAAAATAGCTTAATTAGGAATAATTATAAATTAGTAATATGTATTGGTTAGTATTCAGTTTTAGTTTTAATTTTTTACCGGTTGCGCATTTCTAATGCTTTTCAAAAATAATTTTGAGATAGAGCGCTCGTGATGTTTGCACTAATATATATATACATATATATAGATAGATAAATATACACGGGTGTGTATGATTGTGTATAGAAGATTATATTAATAAAAGGAATTCTAACTTTGTCTGATTTACTCGTTTTATTTACAATCCTTTGAAATTTATAATGGTATTAGACTGAAATAGTATGGTGGAATATTAAATGTTAAGTGTTAATTGAACAAGTACTTTTATGCTTTCGCAATCTTCAGGTTCATAATGTGTGGTGACAGTCAAGTTTGTAATTTTCAACTGATGAAAATTACAAACTTGACTGTCACCACACATTATGAACCTGAAGATTGCGAAAGCATGAAAGTACTTGTTCAATTAACACTTAACATTTAATATTCCACCATACTATTTCATTCTAATACCATTATAAATTTCAAAGGATTGTAAATAAAACGAGTAAATCAGACAAAGTTGGAATTCCTTTTATTAATATATATGCATATATATATATATATATATATATATATATATATATATATATATATATATATATATATATATATATATATATATATATATATATATATATATATATATACTTGTATATATATATACATGGTGTCGTAGGCCTCATTATTTAGGGGGTTGTGTGTGGAGATGCATGGCAGGGCTTTCAGTTTCGATTCATTCTTTAGTTTGGGGTGTCTAAGTTCCTGGATACAGAGTTTATAGACACACACACACGCGCACGCACACACACACACACACACACACACACACACACACACACACACACACACACACACACACACACACACACACACACACACACACACACACACACACACACACACACACACACACACATATATATATATATTCTTCTTCGTTCAGTTATTCCTGATTCGAGAGTGGTTGGAACAGTGTTATCACACACCACTTCTAGAGGGTCCAATGAGAAGCAAAATTTCTGAATGATCTCGTTAGAACGCTAAGCGATACCAGTCAAACTTATGAATGTTATCTAATCAGCTTACTCATAGTTTACCTCTCGGTCTCCTTCTGGTGGACCTTACCTGTAAAATCTGTCCAATGATTCTTTCTTTAGAGATTTAAGCCACGGAGCTGAAATCTCTCGACGCGGAGAAATAGCGGCTCTATCTGGAGCTGATTTCTGAGCTACGCAATCTGTCGACTAACGTTATTTAAACTCGGAGAGGTTTGTCTTCCCCCAGAGCTGCACCACATGTTCATCAGATGTTGTGATCGGGCGGATTGGACAGTAATTGATTTTTTTTATTGTCTATGACCTTTCTGATTCTTTGCTGGATGATCATGTTAAGAGATGGGCTGTACTCTCAAGTAATAATCATTTAAATATCTGCAACTTGAGCCTTCCTAAGCCAAGAAAACCTACAAAACTGGCAGGTCTAGCTCGATCTTTAGAATAGTTTGGGAAGCGTTGAAGGAAGGGGGCGTCAGGATGTCTCTCTCTCTCTCTCTCTCTCTCTCTCTCTCTCTCTCTCTTTCTCTCTCTCTCTCTCTCTCTCTCTCTCTCTATATATATATATATATATATATATATATACTTCTATCTATCTATCTATCTATCTATCTATCTATCTATCTATCTATATATCTATCTATCTATCTATCTTCCTATCTATCTATCTCGGAGAAGATAGACGTTTTTGATTCGCTCCTGCATTTTGTCGAAATTTATTACGAGAAGCGGTGGGTTTGTTTAAATAACTTGTTATTTGTTGTGTGTAACCCCTCGCCTGGGCCTGCAGACGCTGGGTAAAATTTTTGGGGCGAAGTTTAATAGTTATAAGTTGTCGATGAAAGGTCGTTTAGTGACAATGGACGCCATTAATACGACGCATGCCACGCGCCCCAAGGAAAGTGATAGAGAGAAGGTAGCAGCACAACGCTGTAAGCCTTCCCTCCTCACTCCCGCAAAAGACACCACGGATCAAAAGAAAAAATTGTGGAAATGGGTGAAAACCCCAAAAGTAACAATTACACAAACAAGAACAACAATGACAATAACAGCACAACCAACAACAGAAACAATGACAATAACAACACAACCAACAACAGCAACAATGACAATAGCAACACAACCAACAACAGAAACAATGACAATAACAACACAACCAACAACAGCAATAATGACAACACCAACAAAGGAAAAAGCAAGCCAACACGAATAACAACAACAACAACAATGATAACAACACGAAAGAAAATGGACCCACAGCTGCAGTCTCCTTCGCACAGGCGGTCCGAGAAACGCAGACATACAAGGCACTGGACATCTCCCCCGAAGAAATTAGAAGGGACACAGTCCTGAGGACTGTAATCTTTAGGACAGTTTCCAACATGACTAGGAAACCGGCTCAATTGTCCCAAAGCGAAATTGAGCTGGTCCTAAGTAGTGCCTGGAAGGATATCACATTCATACAGAAAGGGAAACTGTATGGAAGCATATCTGTTTTAATGCAAGATGAATTGGCGGCACCGAAATATTCTGTGTCGCCAATTGCATCCAAAGCATACACCTTTTGCCCCACATATTTGGGGAAAAGAACTCAAAAGATAAGAATCTCGGGCATCAGGCCAAATGCGAGCATTTGGTGGGTGCTGACGGGATTTTTAGGAGATGAGGACACAATCTTTTCGATAGGCGAATCCACCGGGGGCGTATTCGGCAGCAATAGCCTTGAAGTTCTGGTCCAAATGAGACCAGAACGGATAGCAAGAATACCGCAGCGTGTGTCCCTGGATGGAGTCGCCTTCATAAACATTTCTGTTGAGGGCAGGCGGCCTTCATGCTACCATTGTTCAAGAAGTGGTCACCTGAGGGCTTCCTGTCCCCTTTTCGATGCCCCCCAAAAGAAAGACGCTTCTGCCCACCCTCACACACAACAACACAACCACCACCACCACCACCACCATCATCACCACCACCACCACAACCACAACAACCACAACAACACGAAAAAATAACAACACAAGACACTGTCCTCCCCCAACCTAAAACAAATACAAAAGCAACCACAACAAAACCCCAAAATATACCCCTCCCCAACAACACGGACGAGGACCCCTTATCAACGTCACCCAGTGACGACGAGGGAGAACCCTTTCAACCGGTAAAAAGAAGGAAAAGAAGGCACCACATTAATAAAAATGCAACAAACACACAACCACCAGCACAAACAGAACAAACATCAAAAAACAAAAAAACCACCCCTCCCGAAAACATAACACATACTACAAAACGCAAACTCACACAAGAAGAACAAACAAAAACAAACACAACACAACAAAAACAGTACACATACATCAACACAAACAACAAAACACTTGTGCAAACAATAGACAAAGAAAATGTTCACCAACGCGGCGACTAAACCGCATTTAAAAATGATTAGGGTCCCAAGGGACACCTACGCAATGCTCAAACAGAACTTTCCCGAGGACGTGGGGAACCCCTGTACTAGACCTATCGACCGCGTCCTCTTGAAATGTCCCACCCCACACCACACACTAATGTCCCCACCACATCCCAAACCACCACCCCACCAAACAACCCCGCCGACAACCGCATGGAAATTGTGCAGCCTGGTCCCCAGTAGAAGGACAGGTAGGTGTCTTTTCCTTTTTCTCCACTCTAAACTCTTCACCACCAAAATGGCTGTTATAAGAGTTGGATGTTTAAATGTGCGTGGCCTGGGGGTGTCCTGGAAGCAGGGCAAACTCTTAAATAACTTCAGGTCGCACAGAATGGATGTGATAGCTATTTGCGAGTCCGGGATCAGCAGCGAGCACCAACTGGCCCCCATCTTCGACTACTTTGAGATCTATGCATCTCTCTGTCAGCCGGAGGTGGGGGCGGGGTGGTCGTTCTGCTGCGAAAACACCTGGGCCTCGCAACACGGAAGGTACACCTGGACCCAGAGGGTCGACTGGTGGTTCTAGACGTCGGCATTAGTGAGGTGGAGCCTTCAGGCTGGTGGCAGCGTATGCCCCATCTGGGACACGGCGCCCAGACTTCTTCCAACGCCTAGAGACTTTTCTGGGAACGTCTCGCTCCTTGCTTTTAGTGGGGGACTGGAATGGTATCCTGGATGCACGTTTGGACTATGTAGGGGCATGTCCCGATAGAGGGGGGTGTAACAGCCTCAAACGGTTAATCGGCCGATTTGATCTGGCCGAAAGATATCGACTAGATTTTCCGACTGTGCCACTGCGGACGTGGACTAATGGTAGCGGAATATATAGGTCGTACCTAGATAGGTTCCTAGTTAGAAATAAGGATAGGCACATATTAAGCTGTCCACGAATTTTCATGGTTGACTATTCGGATCACAAGTTGGTGATCTTAGTGGTCAACCTTGATAGAACCCATAGACAAGGACCCGGTTAATGGAAGCTAAGCTTGTCCTTACCGACAAACAAAGGTTACAGTAAGCGGATTAGCACTCTAGTTAAGCAGCGGTTGACTGGGGCAATTGTCAACAGCAGGTGGTGGGGCTCTCTCAAGAGAGAAATTAGAATAGAATCGATAGGTTTTAGTAAAGAATTAGCATCAGATAGGAATAGAACTGAAAGGGAATTGATAGATAGAGTAGAAGAGGCGATTAGGTGTGGCAACGTGGCCGGCGTGCTGGCGTCAAAAACGGCTCTAGACCAGTTCTTTGACGCGAAGTACGATGGATGCGTTGTCAGGAGTAAAATACGTGCTCTGGGAAACGAGGGAGCCAAAGCCGTTAGCTGGGCCTGAGTGACAGAGGCACAAAATGGAAAAAATCCACGATTCGGTCTTTGAAGGAGCAGGATGGACGCGTGATCCTTGAACCTGAGCGGATGTGCGCGGCCTTTCAACGGCGCTTTGCACGACTGTTCGGGAGGGGCAGCAAGCCGGGTGAGGCCATGGATTTCGGTCCATACCTCGACGGTCTACCGCGGCTCTCGGACGGGGAGGCGAAGTCCTGCAAGAGGCTGATTTCAGCCGCTGAAATAGGGGCAGCGCTCAGCCAATGCGGCAAACGCAAATCTCCGGGTCCCGATGGTCTACCATACGAACTTTATGTAGCGTTGCGGGGCTTGTTCTCCGGTCTCCTCGAGGCGGTCTACTGCAACTGGCAACAGAACGGGAGAATTCCCGGTTCTGTGACCAAGGGCGTATTCACGCTGGTGATGAGGAAGGACGAGAACAAGGAGGATGACATAGATAACTTCAGGCCCATAACTCTGCTAAACACAGAGTTAAATATTTTGGCCAAGGTGTTAGCGAAGAGGATGGCGCTTGTCGCCGGGAACCTGGTGGGAGAAGCGCAGACATGCGCAATCCCGTCCAGGTCCATACACGACAACCTCCATCTCATGCGATACATCGTAGAGAGGGTAGGGAACGAACCCGGCTTTGGTGGGGCCCTGATTAACTTGGATCAATCTAAGGCGTTCGATAGGGTCGACCATCGGTACCTGGATGCGGTGCTCGCGGCGGCAGGCTGCGGGCCCGTTTTCAGGGGCTGGAGTGCTGCAATGCACAGCAGCAACACCTGCTCGAGGGTCAAGGTGAACGGCTACCTCTCGGAGCCGTTCCAAATCACGCGATCCATCCGACAGAGATGCCCTCTCTCCCCCCTCCTGTATGTGCTGGCTCTCGAGCCACTATTGCGGAAGTTGGAGCTGTTGCAGGGAATCCCATTGGAACCGGGATTGCGGAAAGCGGTGTCGGCCTTCGCCGATCACGTGACAGTAATGGTGTCGTACGCCTCAGAAATCGGGCAGATCGGTACCTTACTAGAGGAATACGAAAGGTTTACAGGAGCCAAGCTGAACCGGGACAAGTCCGTCGGTTTGCAACTCGGAACGTGGAGAGGCAAACCGATGCCCTCCGACGGCGTCGTCGGACGCTGGACGGAGGGACCGGTGAAGTTGCTCGGGGTCTGGTTCGGACCGGACCTCCAGGTTGAGAAAAGCTGGGACGAGGTTACGGGCAGGGTGTTTGCACTCGCCCAGAAGTGGGCCGAGTGCAAACTATCCCTGAAAGGTCGAACGGAGGTGGCGAACACTTATATAGCGTCCGTCATCTACTACCGCTTGACCGTCGTGCCTTGCCCATCGAAAACGATCACCAAAATGGAGTGCGCGCTCTTCCGATTCCTTTGGAAGAAGCGGGCCCCTTTGGTGAGAAGATCCACCTGCTGTAAGCACCCTTCGAACGGAGGCCTGAGGATGCCATGGCTGACGATGCGTAGGCACGCATTAAGGCTACGGCACTTCCAGGTATTCCTCACCGGTTAGCCGGTGTGTGCCCCTTTTATGAGGCGAGCCTTTCCGAGCCTCGTCTCACTCACCGAGCTGCAATCCTGAGTCAAGCAAAGACCGAGAAAAGTGGGCGACTGGCACATTGAATGTGCCCAGGCGCTCACGGCCCTCTGGCAAGCCGATCCGGCAATCAGTGGAGACTCAACCTCAACATTCTATAGAGGGTGGGTGCGCAGCAAGTGCGACAACGTTCTCGGAGAGGCTCTGGGCATGGAGGAAGACGAGCTAGCCAGTATGTTCGGTAGGACGTTTGGCTCGGGACCGATGGACAACTTCCAAAAGTCCCTGGCTTGGCAGTGCTACCGAGGAGCTCTACCCGTTCCGGACAAGCTCTACAGACACGGGCGCCCAGGTAGGGACCCCTCGAAGATCTGTCCGAGATGCGTGCGTGATGAGGAAACCGCCGCGCACGCATTCGTACACTGCCCGGGCGTTGCTGACCTGTGGGGCTATGTGGAACGACTACTGTCACGGGTGGGACCAATCTGGTTGACCACCGAGTACATTGTCACGATCAAACAGCCTCCCCCCCTTCAAAAACGTAGGAGAGGCGGTTTTCCTCTGTGTGATAATTATAGCGAAAGAGGTTGAATGGTGGACGAGGTTTAAAGGTCTGAGGACAGACACCTTTCTCTCCGGCGAACAACTGGTCCTTTTTTCAAGTACCATTTTAGAAGAAGGATCAGAATGGAGAGAGAGGTGCTCTACCCCAGCAAGTTTTATGAAAGGTGG
>OZ024743.1:225971506-225976506 GCA_964016885.1 Eledone cirrhosa
CCACCGGCATAAGTTGACAGGGGCTGTCGTCAACAACAGATGATGGGTGTTCTCAAGAGAGAAATGAGAGTAGTTCCAATAGCATTTAGTAAAGAAGTAGCTCTAGAAAAACATAGAAAGGAGGGGAGCTGGTAGCTCAATTAGAAGAAGCAATTAGAAGTGGCATTGCAACTAATGCGCAAACGGCGAGAATGGCGTTAGACCATTTCTTTAATTCGAAACACGAAAGTTGCATTGTCAGAGCTATGACACGTGCTCTTAATAACGAGGGTACGAAAGCTGTTTGATGGGCCCGAGTGGCAGAGGTGCAGTCTGGTAATAAAACCACGATTCAGTCTTTGACGGACCGAAATGAATGCGCGGTGGACGATTTCAGGCAGATATGTGCGGCCTTTCGCCAGCATTTTGCTCGATTGTTCGGGTGCCGGAGACGGTAACGGACTTTAGTTCCTACCTTGACGGCCTGCTGCGACTCTGGCTAGTTGATGCGGATAACATCTCGATATTCGGGATACTCTGCTCGTCTGTACGAGGCGCAAGCCAGCCGGTTTCAATTTTCTGCCCTACAAGTTTTACTTAGACATGCCAGATTTGTTCCCCGATCTCCTCGAAGCCGTCTACTGGTAACTGAACGGTAGTATTCCCAGCCCTGTGATACGGGGCGCAAAAAAGCTGATGAGGAAAGATGAGAACAATAGGGACACTGTAGATAATTTCCTCATCAAACTATTCCTTTCCCACTTGGAAAGGAAGGTGAGGGTGGAAAGGGAACTGCTGTTCCACAGTACATTTGTTAAAAGGTGTGAAGAATGTTGCGAGAATGGCCCGTGTGAATGGGCCTATTCTAACCAAACTGGTTGGTTTGAAGAGCTGAGGGGTGTCCTCTCAGTGTGCTCTTGGAGCCTCTGGTGGTTTAGGATTTGTGGGGTTCCTAAGTCACCCCTGGATGGGGCTCTCCCTGTTGGGGAATTTTATTGTTCTAATTGTATTGTTATTTGTTAAAAATCTTTTGACTGGATTTCATGTCGGGCCCTGTAACACTATTGCTCTGGCAGATGTTATACCAACACTATACCAAAAGAGATAGCCATAAGCCTATAGCCAAAGGTCCTTTGGGTCATTCCTTCTACTTCATCTTTCTAACACCTTCCTTAGAAACCTCGCTGTTCCTAACAAGGCTGTTTTCTGCAACAATCCCGTCCATGGGGTAATTCCTAGCTTCTGAAGCCATGCATCTAACCTTCTAATAACTGCTCCTAGTGTGCCAACCACAATCGGTACCACGTCAACGTGTCTGATTCTCCATAGTTTCTTGATTTCCCTCTTCAGCTCCTGGTATGTCTCAACTTCCTCACCTTCCTTCTCATTCACCTGTTATCGTTGGAGCCTCTGCTGATTAACGTGACGATGAAAATAATGATAAAGGTGAAGATTGTAACAAAACTAATTTTAATAATATCAAATAATAATGACCAAAAGAATCCTGATTCCTAATTTAGGTTCATGGCTAGCAAGTGGTTGGGGTGTGGAGTGAGGGAAAGACATCGATTATATAGACCCAGCATTTAACTGCTATTTAATTTTATCGACCCCTTCCCGAAATGGTGAAAGGCAAATTTAATTTCGACGGGATTTGGACACAAATCAAAGTAATGTTTTTTTAATTTTGGTTCAAGGCCAGCAATTTTAGGTGGAAGTGAAAGTCAATTACATTTACCCATTACTCAACGGGTACTTTATTTTACCAACCTCGGAAGGAGGAAAGAAAATGTTGACCTCGGCGGGATTTGAACACAAAACGTAAAGGGGCCAAATACTGTTAAACATTTATCCCATGTTCTAACGACTCTGCCAATCCACTGCTCTAATAGAAATCATAATAAAGGTTTCTGATTTAAGCACAAGGCCAACAATTTTAGGGGAGGGGGAAGTCGCTTAAATCGACCCCAGTGTATTGCTGGTACTTTCTTTCATCGCCCTCGTAAAGATGAAAGGCAAAGTTAACTTCGGCTGGATTTGAACTCAAACAGTAAAGCGGCGTAACTCTATGCTGCAAAGCATGGCGTCCAACCCTCTACCGATACTGCCAATCCAATCATAATAATTGTTTCTACTTTTGGCACAAGGCCAGCAATCACCCAGTACATTACTGGTACTTTATTTTATCGACCCCGTAAGGATGAAAGGCAAAGTTAACCTCGGCGCGATTTGAACTCAGAATGGCAAGGGGCGTAACTCTATGCGTTAAAGCATGGCGTCCGACCCTTCTACCGATACTGCCAATCCAAATCATAATAATAATAATAAGATTTATATCAATAACAACAACATCGATTACAACAACAACAGTAAGAATAAGGCTTAACTACCCGGAACATATGAAATTTACGCAATTCTAATAAGGTAAAATATCAGTGTGCATAACCATCTATCTTCACCGCCATCAAACTATCACCAACACCACCAGCACCACCAGCAGCACTACAACCATCTATCTCCACTATCACCCCCTCCACACTATCTATGTTCACCACCACCACCACCACCACAACCATCCATCTCCACTATCACCACCACCACCACCACAACCATCCATCTCCACTATCACCACCACCACCACCACAAACATCCATCGTCACCATCATCCATATTCACCAGCAGCAGCAGCAGCAGCACCACCACCACCACCACCAACACCACCACCACCACCGTCAACAACAACATCATCCATCTCCACTAGCATCCATTTTGACCACCACCACCATCATTACCACCACCACCGCCACCATCACCACCACAACCACCATCCATCTCCACCCCAACCAACATTGTCCACCACCTTCTATCTTCACCATCTCCACCACCACCACCACCATCAGCCTCCCCCTCTCACCTCCGGCCACTACGCTTACCCTCACTGTTACTCTCACTGAAGAGTTATTTGGTCACAGAAAACAACAAAAACACAAACACAATCAGCCTCCCCCTCCCCCACCTCCTTCTCCTACTCCCCCTCATCCCCATCCTCCTCCTCGTCCTTATCCTTTCTCTCTAAACCAGCTGTGACCAGATTATATGAGACTTTTATGTGATGTACACCCGCCATCTCTTTCACCCTCCCCCTCATAACACCCCCCCCCCCTCATCCCTCTCCTCATCATCTATTTAGTAGTGTATGAGTGTTTATGTTTATATTGATGATGCATTGCTTTGGTGTCTATTCTTGTTTGTTTTTCGTTTAAATCTCCCCCCCCTCCCTATTACACTGTTGTGGGAGGAGTTGATTAAATCTTGTAATTTTTCCTGCTTTTTTTATGGTTGCATGGTTTTATGTTTTTTTGTGGATATGGTGGTGGTTGGGTTGATGAGAGGGCGGTGTTTTTTTTTTTCATTAACCAATAACTTCGTCAACCTTTTAAGGTAATTATATGTATATATGTATATATATATGTGTGTGTATATATCCATATATACATAGATACATACATAGATACATACACACATGCATAAAACATACATACACTCATGGTTATTCATATACACTCATACTTGATTGTATGTATGCATGTATGTATGTATGTACATATGTATTTATGTATATATGTATGTATGTATGTATGTATGTATATATGTATGTGTATATATATGTATGTATATGTATATATGTATGTATGTATGTATGTATATGTATATATGTATGTATGTATATGTATATATGTATGTATGTATATATATAGGTATGTATATATGTATATATGTATGTATGTATGTATATATGTATGTGTATATATATGTATGTATATGTATATATGTATGTATGTATATGTATATATGTATGTATGTATGTATATGTATATATGTATGTATGTATATATATAGGTATGTATATATGTATATATGTATGTATGTATGTATGTATATATGTATGTGTATATATATGTATGTATATGTATGTATGTATGTATGTATATGTATATATGTATGTATGTATGTATATGTATATATGTATGTATGTATATATATAGGTATGTATATATGTATATATGTATGTATGTATTACAGAGTTCTGGAATAGAAAACTACCTCATTATAGACTAAAAGGTAATTTCTTCCTCTCTCTCTTTCTCACTCTTTCTCTCTCTCTTCCTCGTTCACTAACTCTCTCTCTCTCACTCTATCTCGCCCTCTCTGTCACGTATAATCATAGCTATATCTGATATGATGTCTAACGTCAGCTGGTGTCATCCCACTGCAACTATTTTGATAATTCTTATAAACGTTATTGCATCATATCGTTTATAACTATGTCTATTATCAATTTGGAATACCTGCGGCTATAAGAACACAATGTTAACAACAACAAAAACGGCAGCAACCACCACCATCACCACAACCACCACCACCACCACCACCATCACCTCAACAACAACAGCAACAGTAACAATAATAATAATAAATATTATTATTTCTACTCTTGGCACAAGGCCAGCAATATTTTGGGAAGGGAAAGCCGATTAAATCGTGCATTACTGGTGCTTTATTTTATCGAACCCGTAAAGATGAAAGGCAAAGATAACCTCAGCGGGATTTGAACTCAGTGCGTAACGATAACAATAATTATAATAATTATTATTTCTATTTTTGGCCCATTTCTATTTTTGACTAATTGAAGGGAAGAGGAAAGATAATTATATTGACCTCAGTACCTAACTGGTACTTTATTGAACTCGGAGGGATTTGATGACCGAAGATAATATGCGGAACAAATACTACAAGGCAATTTCTCCGATCCTCTCACGGTTCTGTCAAATACGATTTCAGACGGAAGCTGAATGCCACTCCTTTGGAGTAAGAGTAAATTGTGAACTACGGTTTTGTAGTAAGCAACGCAGTGTGAACATTGTGGTGTAGTAAACAATGAGGTATTGTATGTCACTGTGAACGAATGGAGTGTTCCTGTGGTTTACTCTGTTCACAGTGGTGTTATAAGGTTTGGTATG
>OZ024743.1:225981506-225984006 GCA_964016885.1 Eledone cirrhosa
GTGTATTCGGCAGAATTGCCAGAAGTACAACACTATGGGTGTTGTCATATTAATATTTAACCAATTAAAGTCGTAAAAAATAAATAATTTAAACATTCCGATTCGCGGTTTTAAAATGCCCCAGAAAAGCCGTATGTCAATACGGAACTCTAATGACTCCCCCAGCAGTTAAATTATAGAGAGGGGGAATAATCTATTATAGAGAAAGAGAAGAGCGACGGAGAGAGTAAAGCTAAGAAACTATAGGGAGGTGTGTAAAATAGTGTTGTCATATAGAGAGTGAAGAGCGACAGAGAGAGTAAAGCAGTTAAATTATAGAGAGAGGGATGATCTATTATAGAGAGAGGGAAGAGCGACGGAGAGAGTAAAGCTAAGAGGTGTGTTAAACCTCAAAGCATGAAGAGAATAAAGCAGTTAAATTATAGAGAGGGGGAATAATCTATTATAGAGAGAGGGTAAAGCTATGTTTGTTGTTGTGTAAATTGATGTGTTGCTTAGTTTTCAAAGTTTATGTCGCGTTCCTGAACGAAGTTTTGTCGCTGTTGTAAACTGTAATGGTGATAGGGTAGTAGAGGGAGGCATTAACCTTTTAAAGAGAGTTGCAGAAGAGATTGAGACGGGAGTAGAGGGAGGGATGAACCTTTTAAAGAGAGTTGCAACATGTATGTAGTTTCATAGATTGTTGAGGGTAGTAGAGAGAGGGATTAAGCGTGTAAGAGAGAGGGTTACAGTATGTATTTAGTTTTATCGATTTTTTTCATAGAAGCAGGAAATTTTGGGCAAAGTTTATTACGCGTTGACTATTGTTGGTAAATTTGGATCACATTGGGAAAAAAATCACCAAAATCATAAAAATAATACACACACACAGACAGACATCTTCCGTTTTATATATATATATATATATATATATATATATATATATATATATATATATATATAACGAAGGAAATGTGGTAAGGAACCAGATGGACCATAACGCACCAAAGTCGATACTCGATACTTAGGGTAGTAGAGTGGGTAATAGGAACGAGTAGGACCCCGACGACTGAGCTCAAGCCGTTTCGACGGCTAATTCTGGACTAAAATCTATTTTAGTCCAGAATTAGCCGTCGAAACGGCTTGAGCTCAGCTGTCGGGGTCCTACTCGTTCCTATATATATATATATATATATATATATATATATATATATATATATATACATATAATTATATATATATATATATATATATATATATATATATATATATATGAACGAGTAGGACCCCGACGGCTGAGCTCAAGCCGTATCGACGGCTAATTCTGGACTAATATATATATATATATGAACGAGTAGGACCCGACGGCTAATTCTGGACTAAAATAGATTTTAGTCCAGAATTAGCCGTCGATACGGCTTGAGCTCAGCCGTCTGGGTCCTACTCGTTCCTATTACCCACTGTACTACCCTAAGTATTGAGTACTTTGGTGCGTTATGGCCCATCTGGTTCCTGACCACATTTCCTTCGTTATATATATATATATATATATATATATATATATATATATATATATATAAACAAATAGTTTATCGCTCTACATGGCTAAATACAATAAATGTAATCTGTGTTTTTCGAATATCAATAATAATATTCGATTCATTTGCAATTATGCAAACAGCCTCTTTAAAGCTATGACCCCGTCATTATTGCTCCTGTGTCGGCATCAGTACAGTATACTGCTTACCTGACAACTGTCAGAGCTAGCTTGTGAAAATATATGATATTTTCTACAATATACAGTGACTGTTCGGCCTGATTTGCATAATTGCAAATGAATCGAATATCATTATTAATATTCGAAAAACTCAGATTACGTATATATATATAGTAATAATAATAAATATGTAGACTAAAATCCGAAGAGGGCTCGACAAGGATAATATATATATATAAATATATATAAAAACCGTTAAGGGTGAAAGCAGCAATTCTTTGCTTAAACTTTAATCTGTTATTTTTATATATAGATATAATTATATATATATCCCTTCCATATACTGTACCGATTGTGTTGTTATTTCTGTTTACCTTTTACATATATATGTGCGTGCGTGAGTGTGTGTGTGTTAATTCACAAATTATATATGTATATGTTTTTTTTCTCTCAGAAATTATATATATATATATATATATAAGAAAGTGAGTTTTTTTTTATAAAATGAAAAATAACGGAGGTGTCCTACACGAGTGAAAGTATAAAGAAAAAAAGATGAAATCGAAAATGCAACTGGAGTCTTATTTTTGAAAAAAAAAAAAATATTTATTTGGTTCCTTTACCGGTTTCGCAGTTGTTCTGCTTTTCAAAAGTAGATTTGAGATGGAGGGTCTGTGGTTTTTCTCTCTCTCACACACACACACACACACACACACAGACATATATATATATATATATATATATATAATTTCTGAAAATAAAAAGAAATTAAAAAGCTGGCAGTTACTTCGATGTTTTGACCAA
>OZ024743.1:225989006-226014006 GCA_964016885.1 Eledone cirrhosa
TGAGTAACTTCACGAAACCATTAGCTACATCTGTATAACCCATGTTATCACACATATAAATACATACATATACACACAGAGTTATACTCACACGCACTAGATTTCTCAGATCACTCACTACGCAATCCCGTCAAGATTAAAACAGAGCTTTCTCAATATTTTGCTTAAATGCGTTTAATAAAACATAAAAATGAAATTACAATTATGACCGACAATAAAAACATTAGCAGCAGACACGACAGCATTGATAAGTTCTCTTCAATATCCGTCACATGATACGTCTTCTGGGTTTTGTGTTTAGTCACATGATACTCTATTATCTCTCACCTAAACGTATCTCTTTTCTCTTCCTCCCCTGTCTCTTTACATCGCCATCTTTCTAGCTGTCCTTTCATATTCTTCTTTATTGTTTTTAACACACTCATATACACATAACCTATGTACACAGCGAAGCATACCTCTTTAGTGCACACACACACACACCAATGCTAATGCCGAAATACACACACACACCAATGCTAACACCGAAATACACACACACACACACACCATTACTAACGCCGAAACACACACACACTGGTGTTAACACCGAAACACACACACCGATGTTAACGCCTAAATACACACACACTAGAGCTAGCGCCTAAATACACACACACACCAATGCTAATGCCGATATACACACACACACGCATCGATGTTAACGCCGAAATACACACACACACACACACACACATACACACACACAAACACACCCATACCAATGCTAGCGCCTAAATACACACACACAAATGCTAGTGCCTAAATACACACACACACCAATGCTAGCGCCTAAATACACACACACACACACCAATGATAGCGCCTTAATACACACACACCACTGATAGCGCCTACATACACACACACACCAATGCTTGCGCCTAAATACACACACACACCAATGCTAGCGCCTAAATACACACACACACCAATGATAGCGCCTTAATACGCACACACCAATGATAGCGCCTAAATACACACACACCAATGCTAGCGCCTAAATACACACACACCAATGCTAGCGCCTAATTACACACACACACCAATGATAGCGCCTAAATACACACACACACACCAATATTAGCGCCTAAATACACACACACAAATGCTAGCGCCTAACTACACACACATCAATAATAGCACCTAAATACACACACACACCAATGCTAGCGCCTAAATACACACACACCAATGCTAGCGCCTAAATACACACACACCAATGCTAGCGCCTAAATACACACACACACCAATTTTAGCGCCTAAATACACACACACCAATGTTAGCGCCTAAATACACACACACACCAATGCTAGCGCCTAAACACACACACGCCAATGCTAGCGCCTAAATACACACACACACCAATGATAGCGCCTAAATAGACACACACCAATGCTAGCGGCTAAATACACACACACCAATGCTAGCGCCTAAATACACACACACCAATCCTAGCGCCTAAATACACATACATCAATGCTAGCTCCTAAATACACACACACCAATGCTAGCGCCTAAATACACACACACAAACCAATGATAGCGCCTAAATACACACACACCAATGCTAGCTCCTAAATACACACACACACCAATGCTAATGCCGATTAACACATACACACGCATCGATGTTAACGCCGAAATACACACACACACACACACACACACACACACACACACACACACACACACATACACACACACATACCAATGCTAGCGCCTAAATACACACACACAAATGCTAGTGCCTAAATACAAACACACACCAATGCTAGCGCCTAAATACACACACACACACCAATGATAGCGCCTTAATGCACACACACACCAATGCTAGCGCCTAAATACACACGCACACACCAATCATAGCGCCTAAATACACACACACACACCAATGATAGCGCCTAAATACACACACACCAATGCTAGCGCCTAAATACACACACACCAATGATAGCGCCTAAATACACACACGCACACCAATCATGGCGCCTAAATACACACACACACACCAATGCTAGCGCCTAAATACAAACACACCAATGCTAGCGCCTAAATACACACACACCAATGCTAGCGCCTAAATACACACACACACACCAATGATAGCGCCTAAATACACACACGCACACCAATGATAGCGCCTAAATACACACAGTCAAATGATAGCGCCTAAATACACACACGCAAACCAATGGTAGGGCCTAAATACACACACACCAATGATAGCGCCTTAATACACACACACCAATGTTAGCGCCTAAATACACACACACACCAATGATAGCGCCTAAATACACACACACACACCAATATTAGCGCCTAAATACACACACACAAATGCTAGCGCCTAACTACACACACACAAATACTAGCCCCTAAATACACACACACACCAATGCTAGCGCCTAAATACACACACACACCAATGATAGCGCCTTAATACGCACACACCAATGATAGCGCCTAAATACACACACACCAATGCTTGCGCCTAAATACACACACACCAATGCTAGCGCCTAAATACACACACACCAATGCTAGCGCCTAATTACACACACACACCAATGATAGCGCCTAAATACACACACACACACCAATGAAAGCGCCTAAATACACACATACCAATGCTAGCGCCTAAATACACACACACCAATGCTAGCGCCTAAATACACACACACCAATGATAGCGCCTAAATACACACACACACCAATGATAGCGCCTAAATACACACACACCAATGCTAGCGCCTAAATACACACACACCAATCCTAGCGCCTAAATACACACACACACACCAATGATAGCGCCTAAATACACACACACACACCAATGATAGCGCCTAAATACACACACACAAATGGTAGCGCCTAAATACACACACACACCAATGCTAGCGCCTAAATACACACACACACACACCAATGATAGCGCCTTAATACACACACACACCAATGATAGCGCCTAAATACACACACGCAAACCAATGATAGCGCCTAAATACACACACACCAATGCTAGCGCCTAAATACACACACACCAATGATAGCGCCTAAATACACACACACCAATGCTAGCGCCTAAATACACACACACCAATGCTAGCGCCTAAATACACACACACACCAATGATAGCGCCTAAATACACACGCACCAATGCTAGCGCCTAAATACACACACACCAATGATAGCGCCTAAATACACACACACCAATGATAGCGCCTAAATACACACACACCAATGGTAGCGCCTAAATACACACACACCAATGCTAAAGCCGAAATACACACACACACCAATGCTTGCGCCTAAATACACACACACACACACACACACCAATGATAGCGCCTTAATACACACACACCAATCCTAGCGCCTAAATACACACACACACACCAATGATAGCGCCTTAAAAGACACACACCAATGATAGCGCCTAAATACACACACACACCAATGCTAGCGCCTAAATACACACACACACGCCAATGATAGCGCCTAAATACACACACATCAATAATAGCACCTAAATACACACACACCAATGCTAGCGCCTAAATACACACGCACCAATGTTAGCGCCTAAATACACACACACACCAATGTTAGCGCCTAAATACACACACACACCAATGTTAGCGCCTAAATACACACACACACCAATGCTAGCGCCTAAACACACACACACCAATGCTAGCGCCTAAATACACACACACACCAATGATAGCGCCTAAATACACACACACACACCAATGATAGCGCCTAAATACACACACACCAATGCTAGCGCCTAAATACACACACACCAATCCTAGCGCCTAAATACACACACCAATGCTAGCGCCTAAATACACACACACCAATGCTAGCGCCTAAATACACACACACACCAATGATAGCGCCTAAATACATACACCCCAATGCTAGCGCCTAAATACACACACACACCAATGCTAATGCCGATACACACACACACACGCATCGATGTTAACGCCGAAATACACACACACACACACACACACACACACACACACACACACACACACACACACACACACACACATACACACACACACCCATACCAATGCTAGCGCCTAAATACACACACACACCAATGATAGCGCCTAAATACACACACACACACCAATTATAGCGCCTAAATACACACACACCAATGCTAGCGCCTAAATACACACACACCAATGATAGCGCCTACATACACACATACCAATGCTAGCGCCTAAATACACACACACACCAATGCTAGCGCCGAAATACACACACACCAATGATAGCGCCTAAATACACACACACACACCAATGCTAGCGCCTAAATACACACACACCAATACTAGCGCCTAAATACACACACACACACCAATGATTGCGCCTAAATACTCAGACACAGACCAATGATAGCGCCTATATACACACACACACACTAATGATAGCGCCTAAATACACACACACACACCAATGATAGCGCCTAAATACACACACACAAATGCTAACGCCTAAATACACACACACACCAATGCTAGCGCCTAAATACATACACACCAATTCTAGCGCCTAAATACACACACACACACCAATGCTAGCGCCTAAATACACACACACCAATGATAGCGCCTTAATACACACACACCAATGATAGCGCCTAAATACACACACACCAATGGTAGCGCCTAAATACACACACACACCAATGCTAATGCCGAAATACACACACCGATGCTAACACCAAAATACACACACACACGCATCAATGTTAGTGCCGAAATACACACACACCAATGCTTGCGCCTAAATACACACACACCAATGCTAGCGCCTAAATACACACACACGAATGCTAGCGCCTAATTACACACACACACCAATGATAGCGCCTAAATACACACACACACACCAATGAAAGCGCCTAAATACACACATACCAATGCTAGCGCCTAAATTCACACACACCAATGCTAGCGCCTAAATACACACACACCAATGATAGCGCCTAAATACACACACACACCAATGATAGCGCCTAAATACACACACACCAATGCTAGCGCCTAAATACACACACACCAATGCTAGCGCCTAAATACACACACACACACCAATGATAGCGCCTAAATACACACACACACACCAATGATAGCGCCTAAATACACACACACAAATGGTAGCACTAAATACACACACACACCAATGCTAGCGCCTAAATACACACACACACACACCAATGATAGCGCCTTAATACACACACACCAATGATAGCGCCTAAATACACACACGCAAACCAATGATAGCGCCTAAATACACACACACCAATGCTAGCGCCTAAATACACACACACCAATGATAGCGCCTAAATACACACACGCCAATGCTAGCGCCTAAATACACACACACCAATGCTAGCGCCTAAATACACACACACACCAATGATAGCGCCTAAATACACACACACCAATGCTAGCGCCTAAATACACACACACCAATGATAGCGCCTAAATACACACACACCAATGATAGCGCCTAAATACACACACACCAATGATAGCGCCTAAATACACACACACCAATGGTAGCGCCTACATACACACACACCAATGCTAAAGCCGAAATACACACACACACCAATGCTAGCGCCTAAATACACACACACACACACACCAATGATAGCGCCTTAATACACACACACCAATCCTAGCGCCTAAATACACACACACACCAATGATAGCGCCTTAAAAGACACACACCAATGATAGCGCCTAAATACACACACACACCAATGATAGCGCCTAAATACACACACACACCAATGCTAGCGCCTAAATACACACACACACACCAATGATAGCGCCTAAATACACACACATCAATAATAGCACCTAAATACACACGCACCAATGCTAGCGCCTAAATACACACGCACCAATGCTAGCGCCTAAATACACACACACACCAATGTTTGCGCCGAAATACACACACACACCAATGTTAGCGCCTAAATACACACACACACCAATGCTAGCGCCTAAATACACACACACTAATGCTAGCGCCTAAATACACACACACACCAATGATAGCGCCTAAATACACACACACACACCAATGATAGCGCCTAAATACACACACACCAATGCTAGCGTCTAAATACACACACACCAATGATAGCGCCTAAATACACACATACCAATGCTAGCGCCTAAATACACACACACACCAATGCTAGCGCCGAAATACACACACACCAATGATAGCGCCTAAATACACACACACACACCAATGCTAGCGCCTAAATACACACACACCAATGCTAGCGCCTAAATACACACACACCAATGCTAGCGCCTAAATACACACACACCAATACTAGCGCCTAAATACACACACACACCAATGATTGCGCCTAAATACTCACACACACACCAATGATAGCGCCTATATACACACACACACACCAATGATAGCGCCTAAATACACACACACACACCAATGATAGCGCCTAAATACACACACACAAATGCTAGCGCCTAAATACACACACACACCAATGATAGCGCCTTAATACACACACACCAATGATAGCGCCTAAATACACACACACACCAATGCTAGCGCCTAAATACATACACACCAATTCTAGCGCCTAAATACACACACACACACCAATGCTAGCGCCTAAATACACACACACCAATGATAGCGCCTTAATACACACACACCAATGATAGCGCCTAAATACACACACACCAATGGTAGCGCCTAAATACACACACACACCAATGCTAATGCCGAAATACACACATCGATGCTAACACCAAAATACACACACACACGCATCAATGTTAGTGCCGAAATACACACACACACCAATGCTAATGCCGAAATACACACACACACCAATGCTAATGCCGAAAATTCACACACACACCAATGCGAGTGCCAAAATACACACGCACACAAACGTTGTTGGAGCTTCGTCGATTCTAGTGATGAGTGTTCTCGTTGTTTGTCCAAGACCTGAACATGTTTGTGAACATTCCCAATCACATTTACCCGTAACGCAATTCGCAGGGAGATTCAGAATATCTCAATGTGTGATACAACTGGTCCTTTGAATTACAGCTGAGCAGAATAAAGCAACGTGAAATAAAGTGTCATGCTCAGGGACACAATAAGCTACCAGAAATTGAACTAATGATCTTACGAGCACAATAAACGCTAAGCCACGCATCCCCCTCTCTCTCTTCTCTCTCTCTCTTTCACTCTCTCTCTCTCTCGCTTTCTCTCTCTCTCTCACTCTCATACACACACGTACAGGTACACATGTAATAAAAGAGATGAATCATGTTTGACAGTGTCATGAATTTAGACAAATAAATGAAGTTGTGATATAATGAATAGTGTAGGTAAACATTCTCAGTTAATTGAAATTTTAGAGTAAAAATGATTATTGTTTAGTGACACTCATGGAAAAGATTATGTAATCTGAAAAGTTCAAGAATTAATTTACTTGCTTAGGGGTAAAAAAATCTGATCTTTGATAGCAAGCAACTTGACCACTACTGACAAGACTTTGAGAATTCTTTGCATACGTCATTTAGTGCATCAATCTTAACTTAAATATAAATGATATGATATGGCATAGCAATTTATGTTTGCAGCTTCAACTAGCATCCCTTTTGCCAGCAGGGCGGACATCCACTCTAATTACAATTACTTCTTCTGCTGTGACTTCTCTGAAAAGATATTTATAATAGAGTTAAAATTCTCTGTTTTGGCTGATTACCAGTAACGGATAATTAGCTGTAGCTTGTATAATTAACACAGGCGAATGGTAGATTTAGTATACTAATTAGCTTAGTACACTAATGACTTCTCCTCACGGCGTTTTAAATGTACAACCATTTTTACAGTGCGAAGAGACAGTGCTAAGTGGATCGAAGTCATTAAATACAATCTATACGTTTTTGGTTCAAGACTAAAAGTCAAATTGAATGTAAAGTGTGAAGGTGCTAAATGCACTTAGAATGATACTACCATATATGTATGGCAATAGAATCAGACCTCTCCAGCTTGTACACGGCATGAATGATTTAAAATGTCAATCGTTCACTCACTGTGTGATATATTTCAGGTCTTCCATATTATAACGAACTTTGTTTTCAAGAACGTTTCATTTAATTACGTTACTTTTTTCTTGTATATGGATCTACACACACACACACATATATATATATATATATATACAGTATATATATATATATAATAAGACCTTAACGGGACTAGCATAAGGTTTCCCTGCTAGTACCAGTTGCATCTCAACGTACTCAATAGGCAAGGTTATGTATCAATCCCAGTGTGTGTGTGTGTGTGTGTGTATTTAATATAGAAATGTCTTTCCTGATGATTTCCTATTCGAAGGAAATCACCAGGAAAGCTTTGTTGATGATTTCCTTCGAATGAAACAGTTCTAGTCCTGTAGAAGCAATTTCAATATTAAATATTTATAGTCTGCTATGTATTGAGTACTTTACTTACTGTGGTTACCCCCGATTGAACACGGGATACACACACACGCACACACACATATATGTGTGTATGTATGTATGTATGTACGTATGTATGTATGTATGCATGCATGTATATATGTATGTGTGTATGTATGTGTATGTGTGTGTGTTTCTGAATATACATTGGGTTGAACAGAAAGTTCCTGCCGTTTTTCAAATGGAGTTTCCTGGAAATGTTGAAAATTGCGCATGCGCATATATATATATAAGGAGTGACGTTGGTTTGGCAGTATCGGTAGAGGCGTCGGACGCCATGATTTGACGCATAGAGTTACGGCCCTTGCCATTCCGAGGTTAACTTTGCCTTTCATCCTTATGAGGTCGATAAAATAAAGTACCAGTAATGTACTGGGTAATTACTGGCCTGGTGCCAAAAGTAGAAACAATTATGTTCATTTCTAATTTTCTGTTGCATCGTCAAAAGGGAGGCTGCATGGATTTATGCAAATTGTTTGTTCGTGGCTGTCTACTTTATGACTTCATATCTGGCTTAATCGCAGCAGCATCAAGTCGTCACATTAACAATGCATTTGGGTCTCACACCATATCTGAACGTTGTACCAGGGCCTGGTTCGCACGCTTTTGTTCCGGTGATTACAGCCTTCTATATCGACCTCATGCAGGACGTCCACCCTACTTCAATGACGAGCACCCGCGCGTGGTGGTGGAAGCCAATCCACGCCAGACACCATGTCAACTCTCCGAAGTGTTTAAAACATCGAAAACAACCATATTCAATTACTTGCATGCAATAGGGAAAGTGTTCAAGCTGGATCAGTGGGTGCCCCACAATCTGACTAAATATGATTGTGAATGTCAGGCTGCAGCTGCGACTTCTCTGCACTCCTACCATCGCACAACCACCCGGTTGCGTTCTATTGTCACTCATGATAAAAAATAATCTCTCTACATTAACGTCAAGCGCAATTGATCGGGGGTTGTTAAGAAAGTACGACACATCGACAAGGCAAGACATTACTGAGCCTCTGGTGGAACTAGAAAGGTGCCATCATCAACGAGCTGCTCCTACCGAACACCAGTATATCCTCTGATGACTAATGACAACAACATGAGATATTAGCGGCGAAAATTGAACAGGTGTGCCAACACCATAGTCCTGTTCGATTCATTCATGATAACGCTCGGCCGCATACATAAAGGATGAACTGTGAGAAGCTCCCGGAGTTTGGTTGCAAGGTTCTGTCCTACCCACCGTATTCACGCGACATCGAGCCTACATACTATCATCTTTTACTTTCAATGTGCAATGCAATGCAGTGAAAGACCTCCCCGATGAAGACCAGTTAAATCAGTGGCTGACAGAATTCTTTACATCAAAGCATTAAAAATTCTACTGGAATGGAATCATGTGCCTTCCTAAGAGATGGCAGACGGTAATCGCAAATGATGGTGTTTATTTTACTAGTAAAATTTTCTTAATGTTCAAAAACCGTAAAGTCAATAACAATTTGAAAAAAAAAACGGTAAGAACATTCTGTTCAACCTAATAGTTAGAATTGTATGTATGTATTTAAATAAACACACATACATATATATGTATGTCACTGCCTCTCTATCTCCCCCCCTCTCTCTCTCTCTCTCTCTCTCTCTCTCTCTCTCTCTATATATATATATATATATATATATATATATATATATATATATATATATATATATATATATATTATATATATTTTTTTTTTTTTTTTTTCATATATATATATACATACATACATATATATAAACAAGCACAATAACAACAAACACATATAAACACACACTAGTAAACTAAGATAGAATACAATAACCAAAACGCAGTCACCCAAACGCGAACACACACACCAAACACTATACAGACACGCAAACGCATGCGCAGAGAAGACAAAAATAAATAAATAAATAAACAGATAAAATAAAATTGGCGTAGATATACAATACAGCAGGAGGAACATAATAGTACCACTGATGATGTTGCAGATGTGCAACGAAAGAACTTTGTTAGACTTTATTTATATCTGTATTTTTGACCGTTGGTCAATCAATGATAAACATTACATTGAGGACCGAATGAATTAACTGTGGAGATATAAAAGATACAGAAGCGAAAACCAACCAAACAGTGAGTGTGTTCTGTTATTATTTCTGGCAATATTATTAAAACAATATGACCCTACCCTTGTATAACAATATATATATATATGTAAATATTTGTTACTATTAACGATATAGAAAGGACTAAAGGACTGTGTATTTGCGTATTTGATAAATAGTAAACATGACCGTATTAAATACAATATCAGTTTCAGTTTATCTCTACCAATAGTCTCTTAATAGCCATATATACACATATGAAAGTAACGTTTGGTAAATAAACAAATATTCTAAAAATTCGTCTGGTGTAATTTAAGTGATCCTATGTAAGTAAATAAATTAATTAATAGGCGTAGGCATAGCTGCGGGGTTAATATGGTCGCTTTGTAATCACGTCGTTTTGATTGCAGCACTTCTGTGCATCATCATGGGCAATATCTCTCTCTCTCTCTCTCTCTCTCTCTCTCTCTCTCTCTCTCTCTCTCTCTCTCTCTCTCTCTCTCTCTCTATATATATATATATATATATATATATATATATATTAGAAAGTGAGGTTTTTTTACAAAATGAAAATTAACCGAGGTGTCCTACACGAGTGAAAGTATAAAGAAAAAGAGATGAAATCGAAAATGCAACTGGAGTCTTATTTAAAAAAAAAATATATATATTTATTTGGTTCCTTTACCGGTTTCGCAGTTCTTCTGCTTTTCAAAAGGTGAGGTGAGATGGAGGGTCTGTGGTTTTTCTCACATCTGTGAGTCTGTGAGAAAAACCACAGACCCTCCATCTCAACTCACCTTTTGAAAAACAGAAGAACTGCGAAACCGGTAAAGGAACCAAATAAATATATATATTTAAAAAAAAAATAAGACTCCAGTTGCATTTTCGATTTCATCTCTTTTTCTTTATATATATATATATATATATATATATATATATACTCATTTAGGTTTGTAGGTTCACCACTGGATAGAACTGGTCATTCCGTATCGTTAACCGTGATGTATTATTAGGAAAAGCACTCCACGTAATGCAACTCATCCATCTTCGTTTATGTTGAATCTTGGTGGTACGAGAATGGAGTTAATTATTATTGAGTAAAATGACAGGAGGCTGGACTGGTTAAATTCATTAAAGAATTATTACAAACACTATGCACATTTCAATGACCGGGTTCTGTAGGAATCCGGTGACATGATCAGGTGTTACAAAATTTATCTAATAAAGGAATATAATAATTGATTCTACTTTTGGCACAAGGCCAGCAAATTACCCAGTGCATTACTGGTACTTTATTTTATCAACCCCGTCAGGATGAAAGGCAAAGTTAACCTCGGCGGGATTAATAATGGTAGACACAATCCAAGGGACGGAAATGTAGAGAGAAATGTTTAAGACCAGAAGGCGGCCAATAGTTGCCAGTCTGGATGACCGCCTTATATATATATATATATATATATATATATATATATATATATATATATATATATATATATGGATTTCCGCATGGATTATCCATTTATTTTGAGACCTGAACCGTACGGTAAGGGTAATTACAGCAGGTACAGTGAACTTTTTAAAATTTATTTAAAAACTTTTTTCTTATTTGCTAAACCTTTATTATATATGTTCTAGCTCGTTAATTTATTAACCTGCCATAGAACCACATTGGCATGCGGCTGGATAATACATGTGTCCCTATATGTATTTTGCATGTAGGGAGACATACTTTATTATTATTAATCTCCCCTGATCGAGATAGCATTTTGGTCGTTTTAACTGCTGCTACTTCTAGTGGCATTACATTGACCTTTCCGCCTCTGCCTTCTATCTTTACACACGGCACTAGACAGAATTGTTTCTTCATCATACACTCTCATCTCGGGAACAATTTTGAATGGCACCAGTTCGTGATTTGAACTCGGGAATTTTATATTCTCCGAGCGAAGAGAACCCTCTGACGAAAGTCTTTCTTTTCAATGGATTTCCGCATGGATTATCCATTTATTTTGAGACTTGAAACCGTAGGGTAAGGGTAATTACAGCAGGTACAGTGAACTTTTAAAAATTTATTTTAAAACTTTTTCTTATTTGCTGAACCTTGATTATATATATATATATATATATTATATATATATATATAAAAAAACTTCACAAAATTAACTGAGAGGACAAGGCAACGAAGGAAAACAAGGCAAAACAATAAAACAATTTTCTAAGGGGAAAGCTTCAAAAAATATATTTAAAAAATAAAAATACAAACGAAAGAGACAGAACTCCATTGTCATCGGGTGTTGAGATGGACTTTGGCAGTTGCGACCCTTACCAATGGTACTGCTGGTTCACCTGGCATTACAGCGTTTGACACCAGCCGGTGGAGTAAGAGATCAGTGACAGAACATTAATTTATACCAATTAATTACACATGATTCTTAAGTGACGTCAGGGAGAAAGTCTCACGAATGAAATCAAGGAAAAAAGGAAGAAAAACTATAGATATACCGTATTTCCCGGCTTCGAAGACGCTACTTTTTTCCTAAATTAAGTCTAAAAAAATCTACCATGCGTCCTGGAGGTCGAAGGTTCTTTATTATTTTTTTCCAAATTTTTGGTTGTCAAAATTAGGGTGCGTCCTCGAGGACGAAACGTCTTCGGCGCCGGGAAATACGGTACATACATGGTTGTGTGTGTGTGTGTGCGCGCGCGTGGGTATGCGCGCGCGTGCGTTCGTCCGTGTCAATGTCCCGCAACATTACCTATGTACACAAATATTTCGATGAAATAAATGTCGAATATATCAAGGCGATGACCCAGCATGGCCGCAGTTTAATGTCTGAAACCAGTAAAATAATGAACCAGTCAATGAAATATACGATAAACTATTTTCTTTCATTGAAACATTTCAGAGTTGAATACTAATAGTGTACAAAATTTAATTTAAATACCTTTACAACTATACAGAGAAGGAAGATTTGTCCATTACATTACTTTACGTTACATGACATTACATTAGAAAATGATAAAAATGGCCGCTGGCACTGTGTTAGTCTTGCTTTACGTTGGTTTGTCGAAGCAAAAATGAAGATTAGGATGTGTAATGGTGTAAAAGTTCCCTGGAGGTTTGAAAGAAAAATACTAAGGATAAACATATTACTATTGAAAAAAGACTTGTCTTCATATTATAGTTTAAATATACATCCCTTCTTCCCCAAATACAAAAACTAAAACTAAACAAAAGATTGGTAAAGAAATATGACAAGAAGAAAAATAAACTGAAATAGAGATTCTCCTCTCTCGTCGAACAACTACAACATTTTCCTGTTCTCTTTCATTATGGTAGTATTTAAATATCTTCTTATCTACTGATACATTAGTTTATATTTCGCTTTGCCTTTTTAAATGACCTTATTAAAATTATAAACCACTATCTCCAAGAGGAACACCAGCCAACATGTTAATCTCAATAGAAATCGTAGCTAAATGTTAAATCATACCGTCTTTAAAAATTTCAAGGACTCATTGAATAATGTAACACTGAATATGACAATAGACTGAGTGGTCATAGGCAGAATATTGTTTTAATTAATTTTTGCTTGCAATTGGTATGATCTCTTTCTCTCTCTCTTCCCTCTCCTCCCACCTCTCTCACGTACACACACACTCTCTCCCTCTGTATATATATATATATATATATATATATATATATATATATATATATAAGTATGTATGTATACGTACATACATATATGTATACAGACGTACATACATACAGGCACACATATATATATATGCACGTATCAGTTTACCGAACATTTATTATAATGCTCGGTTTGTTCGTTTGTAAACAAACAAACAGCCTGAATTACGCCGTACAGTGTTTAGGCAACCACGTCACCTTTTTGTTCAACACTGACACAGGAAAGATGTACTAGTTTCAAGCTTATTAGCTATCGTCAGCACCGTATACCTTTCTGCCAGATGGTTGAACGTCCGAAAGTATATACTTTCCTTATGAAAATTAACGGCTGAGCAGCCTAATTTGCATATCGAGTGAGTTCAGTCGGCCAGGCGCACCGAAAACGATAAATGGAATAGAATGAAACGAAATTTCATTTCTCACTCTTAGTACGGCACTTACTTAAATGTAAGTATGTATGTATACGTACATACATATATGTATACAGACGTCTGTATACATATATGTATGTACGTATACATACATACTTACATTTAAGTAAGTGCCGTACTAAGAGTGAGAAATGAAATTTCATTTCATTCTATTCCATTTATATATATATATATATATATATATATATATATATATATATATATATATATATATATATATATATTTATTTTGTTTTGACCTGTTTAGCTTGATTTGCTTTTTGGCCACTTTTTCAATTTTGTATGCCTTCTTAACATATTGTTTAGCTCTGGTTTTTAACTATTGAGCACTTTGCGAGTGTCATTTCTGATTTTTGCGTTTCGTTTCGCCTTTCCTACCCGCCGAAATGCGATTCTCGCTGAATCTATATTTGTATTAATCTCCCGTGTCTTACAATTAACTTGTAAATAATTTTTATTGACAGGTTAATTGTATAAGTTTATTTTAAAAACCACCCGGTTGAGAACTTATTCGATTTGTGCTATTTATGCTATTTTTTGCATACACTTACTTAATTCTTTTACCAAAATCTGGGGTTATTTCCCCTTGTGATTTCCACACGTGGTTTAACATGCCTCTGTGTCACTCACAAATTTGGTACGGAGCAAAATGCCTGTTGATAACGTGATATTCCTTGTTCGATCATTATACCTAAAGCTTATATTTTTAAGCAGACAGTACTTTGATTTAGGTGTCATAGAAACCCTGCATTGGATTTTAACAGCAATTCCAAGGGGTCCAGGTCTGGTTTTATCATTTAATTTGTTTTGACCTGTTTAGCTTGATATGCTTTTTGGCTTAGGTGGTTGATGCTTTCTTGACCACTTTTTCATTGTTTAGCTTGACCATTGTTTAGCTCTGGTTTTTATCTATTGGGCACTTTGCCAGTGTCATTTCTGATTTTTGTATTTCATTTCGCCTTTCCTACCCGCCGAAATGCGATTCTCACTGAATCTCTCTCTCCTCTCTCTCTCTCTCTCTCTCTCTCTCTCTCTCTCTCTCTATATATATATATATATATATATATATATATATATATATATATATATATATATAGAGAGAGAGAGAGAGAGAGAGAGAAATGGAACGGGAACAAAACAGAGAGGCAGTACGATATATATATAAGTTATTCCGGGTTCAATCGGAGGTAACCACAGTAAGTAGGGTACTCAATAAATAGCAGAGTATACATATTTAATATAGAAATGGCTTCTACAGGACTAGAACTGTTTCATTCGAGAAAAATCATCAGTATATATATATGTTTGTGTGTGTGTGTGCGTGTTAGTGACGGACGTGAGAAAAAGGACTCTATACCCAAATATGTCTTCTTAGCCATAATAGATGAGTATATATATATATATATATATATATATATATATATATATACACACAGTTCAAGAGTAACCAATCTTAAAGAGAGAGAGATGGAGATAGGAGAGGAGATAGGAGAGGAGAAGAGAGATTGGTGAATTAGTTAGAAGCCAAAGCGTAAAGGCATGTGCTCAATGTGCAATATGCAGTAGAAAGCAGCTAGGTGGCTGGGTTCATGCAGAAGTTAGGTGCGCAGAGCTGGAAATATTCATTAGTTAAGCAAAACAAGACCACACACAAATTTCATAAGGAAGACATTATTAAAAGATTGTCAACATATTTTAGTTTGATGTAAGGAATGTAGCTAGGCTCATTAAAAGCCTTAAATTAAACAGCGTTCAACACTCACTAAAATGGGATATCGTGGCTAAGGCCCAGCCGTTCAATGGACAAAGAAAATCTTGTGATCTCTGTATTACAGAAGCATATTACATAACTCTATCACGACCTCTACCGATTAACGATAGAATGGAGGTAATTATTAGCTGTTAACATCGAAGGGCTAATTCCTTCGCCAAATATTTGACCCAACTTAGTCATCTAGCCCCATTTTTACTTGTAGCTAATAAGTTAAATAGCTATGAACAACTTAGATAATTATAAGTTACCTCCCCTACATTGTCTCTCAATTAAAAAATTAAAAAATTAGCACTTAACTATAAATACCCATAATTTCTAATCTCTCGAGAAGTTACTTCCCCTGAAACCACCCTCTAATTAGTAAGGTAAATATGTCCTTTGGCAGCCATCTTGTTACCCATAGGCAGATCTCATGCAATGCAGCCTCGACATGAATACAGCTTGATTATGTCTGACAACTGATGCAACCAAGACACCATAGTGAAAAACCAATATATGGAACATTATATTATGTAACATTCTATCATTATTTTAATTTATATTCCTTTGAAGTTCCGATGAGCCGCTCTGTCTTTTAAATATGTTAATTATTTTCAACTGAACCAGATCAATCATGATATATAGTCATCTGATCCAGAAATATCATATGGAGTAGCGAAACAATTGTAAACGGACATTATTATTAATAATATTATTATTATTATTATTATTCTCTACATTCCTTACATCAAACTAAAATATGTTGACAATCTTTTAATAATGTCTCCCTTGGGAAATTTGTGGTCTTGTTTTGCTTAACTAATGAATATATATATATATATATATATATATATATATATATATATATATATATATATATATATATCTATATATATATATATATATATGTAATTCCTTGATTACAGCCATCTCTGTAAACATCAGGGAATTCAAACGTTCTTTGTAAAAAATGTTTGAATCCCCGATTTTTGTTGACAATCTGTCTCTTGTCGCGTAGTTCATCACGTATTTAATTTTACATTCGTTAAAATCAATTGTAATAATTTTCTCCCGAATTTCCTTTAACCATTATCAAAAATATATGTCCTAAATTACAATGAATTTGTTCTATCCCCCCCCCCCTCTCTCTCTCTCTCTCTCTCTCTCTTATATATATATATATATATATACATATATATATATATATATATATATATATATATATATATATATATATATATATATATATATATATAAATATATATATATGTATATAAACGTGCTCCTGGTGGTGAGGGTTGTTCTATCTACGAGGTGTAACGTTCTACCCCTATTGGGGATTTCGATTGTTATTTCATTTTAATATATAGTTTATTTTAATTTATTAATTTTAAATTGTTATGTAAAAACCGCGCCGGCTCGCATTGTAATGTTCCATTTCTTGTACGCCCTTGTGGCAAATTAAAAAGATATCTATCTATCTATTTATCTACGGGTTGGTGCTTTGTTATTGTTAATGTTACTGTTGTTCTAGCCCCCAAATAGATACATTGTTAAATATATATAAATAGATAATTATAGATTGACTGCCAGGCAAATAGAAAAAGATGTAGGCATATATTTAGGCCGGTGTGTATGTATGTATGTATGTATGTATGTATGTATGTATGTATGTATGTATGTATGTATGTATGTATGTATGTATATAACTATGTATATATATATATGTATATATATATATATATATATAAATATATATGTATGTATGTATGTATATATATATATGTATATATATACATATGTATATATATATATATATAGATAGATAGATAGACAGATAGACAAGTAGGTAAGTAAATAGATAATTACACACAAACACACAAACATACGGATATATATATATATATATATGTATATATATATATATATATAGAGAGAGAGAGAGAGGAGAGAGAGAAGGAGAGAGAGAGAGAGAGAGAGATAGAGAGAGAGAGATAGAGAGAGAGAGAGAGAGAGAGAGAGAGAGAGAGAGAGAGAGAGAGAGAGAGAGAGAGAGAGAGAGAGAGAGAGAGAAAGGCACTTAGATAGATAGGTAAATAGATATATAAAAGTAGTTGATTTTATTTTCCGACGACATATTGATAGAGGGGTCTATTGCTCGACCAGTGAGCATCTTACCAAAACTAAGTGTGTATGTGTGAAAGAGAGGGAGAGAGAGAATGAAATAGAGAGAAGGAGAGAGAGAGAGAGAGATAGAGTGTTAGAGAGTGAGAGGGAGAGAGAGAGATAGTGGGAGGGAGAGAGGGTCAGAGAGAGTGAGAAGTATGGAGGTAGATATGAAATTACAATTTCTCCAACAAATTAACAGAAACTGTTTGTCACGTTACAACAGTGTTTCATTATAAAGATATATAAAACATATTTGCGCTGGCGTGTAACAATATATGTGTGTATAAATATATAATTGTATGAATTTTTGTACCCCTCTTTGTTGTTGTTGTGGCAGTTGTTATATTTGTTCTGTCTTTTCAAAATAACTTACGTATACATCATTATGATTATTAGGTTATTATATATATCTTCTATATAAATTTGCATTATTCCCGCTGATTTTATATATATATTATAGGTTATATATATATGTATATATATATGTATATATATATATATATATATATATATATATATATCTACATTTATAAATGTACATATATGTAATTATATAATATATATATATCTACATTTATAAATGTACATATATGTAATTATATAATATATATATGTATATATATATTATATAAGTACATATATGTATATTTATAGATGTAGATATATTTCTTTATACACACACACACAGACACACACATATATATATGTGTATATATATATTTAAATATACACATATATATATTTGAATATATATATATATATATATATATATTTGAATATATATATATATACGTATATGTATATATATACATACATACATAGATATATATATATACAAATACGCGCGCGTGCATACAAACACAAATATCATATATATATATATATATATATATATATATATATATATATATATATATATATATTATATTATATCATATATATATATTTATATATATATTTATATATACATATACATATGAATCTCTATTTTTACAAAACATAGGTAATAATCCATAATGTTATTTCATATAATAGATTATTCTAGAATGCACATATTACCTAGCATTTCCTTCTATTATAATTCAATGTTTTTGATTAGTTCTTTGTCCTTTCAGTAAAATTTGTGCTTCAAAATTTCAATTTACATTTTCAATCTCACATTCTCTTTTTGCCTATCATTTTAACTCTCAATAAACATATAGACACGCATGCGCGCACACACAGTCGCGCACAGAAAGATGTATGTATGTATGTATGTATGTATGTATGTATGTATGTATGTATATATATATATATATAATTATGTAATTATGTATATATATATATATATGTATTTATATAAATATATATGTATATAAATATATGTCTTTTAACAAACATATAGACGGGAACATGTAGGCAAATGCTCTGTATCTAACTATATGTAAACTTATGTGTGTGTTTGTGAGAGTATATATATACATATATATACCCCCCCCCCCACCCGTTGCCCATATATATGTATAATGTTTATAAATATGTATAGATCTCTGTTCCTCTGTATTTATTCGTCTCTCACATGCTCATGCTGAAACAATTGTATATTTACGTTATGGTCTGTTCACACCCACAGGTATATCAAATAGATATATGTGAATATATTTATTATATTACATACTATAAATAATACTGCCCCATACATATCCACACACCCACACGTGTACATACACATTATCTATCTATCTATCTATCTATCTATCTATCTATCTATCTATCTATCTATCTATCTATTTATCTATCTATCTTTCTATCTTTCTATCCACGTATCTATGTATCTATCTCTCCATCTCTAATCTATCTATACGCCCACCCCTCTCTCCCACTCTCTCTCTCTCTCTCTCTCTCTTTCTCTCTCTCTCTCTCTCTCTCTCTATATATATATATATATATATATATATACACACATATATATATTTGAGTGTATATATATATATACGGTATATATATTATATATATATGAATATTATATATATATATATTATATAGCGTATATATATATATATATATATATATATATACGCCATATATATATGAATATATATATATATATATATATATATATATATATATATATATATATATATATATATATATATATATATATATATATATATATATTCATATATATATGGCGTATATATATATATATATATATACACGCAAACACATATTTATACATATATGTACATATATATGCATATATAAACATGCACACATCTAGGTATGCACACGTCTACACTTACGCAGTCTAAATACATAACTATATATTTATATAGAGCCATAATAGACATACATATTTCTCTATGTTCTGTTTGTAATCTATTTGTTGCTGACAATGGAATAACAAAATGAATCTCTTGTTTACGTGAAAAACACAAATACTTACATGATACAAAATTTTGTTTATTCTCAGTAGGCAGTATTTCTAATTAATTTAGTGATTAGCAACAACAACAAACACAACAATAACCACAAAAACAAACAGACAAATACCCAGTAACAACAACGACGACGACAACATCATCAACAACAAAAATGGCGACGAAATAAATACAATATTAAGAAACGTTTTACTTATTGAAATACAGATAAAATTCTGGTTATCTGTGAAGACGTTTGTTGTTGTTGTTGTTGTTGTTGTGTCAGTAGCTGTGGTGTTTGTTGTTGTTATGTGGTGTTTGTTGTTGTTATAATTGTTATTGTTGTTGTTGTTGTTTACGTTGTTGTTGTGTCAATTGCTGTGGGTTTTGTTTTTATAGTTGTTATTGTTGTTGCTGTTGTTGTTGTTGTGTCAGTTGCTGTGGCTATTGTTGTTATAGTTGTTATTGTTGTTACTATTGTTGCTGTTACTGTTGTGTCAGTTGCTGTGGCTTTTGTTCTTGTTATAGTTGTTATTGTTGTTATTGTTGTTACTGTTGTTGTTGTGACAGTTGCTATGGCTATTGTTGTTGTTATAGTTGTTATTGTTGTTATTGTTGTTGCTGTTGTTGTTGTGACAGTTGCTATAGCTATTGTTGTTGTTATAGTTGTTATTGTTGTTGCTGTTATTGTGTGTCAGTTGCTGTGGCTATTGTTGTTGTTATAGTTGTTATTGTTGTTATTGTTGTTGCTGTTGTTGCTGTTGTTGTTGTTGTTTCAGTTGCTGTGGCTATTGTTGTTGTTATAGTTGTTATAGTTGTTATTGTTGTTGCTGTTGTTGTTGTTGTGTCAGTTACTGTGGCTATTGTTGTTGTTATAGTTGTTATTGTTGTTATTGTTGTTGCTGTTGTTGCTGTTGTTGTTGTTATTTCAGTTGCTGTGGCTATTGTTGTTGTTATAGTTGTTATTGTTGTTATTGCTGTTGCTGTTGTTGTTGTTGTGTCAGTTACTGTGGCCATTGTTGTTGTTATAGTTGTTATTGTTGTTATTGTTGTTGCTGTTGTTGTGTCAGTTACTGTGGCTATTGTTGTTGTTATAGTTGTTATTGTTGTTATTGCTGTTGCTGTTGTTATTGTTGTGTCAGTTACTGTGGCTATTGTTGTTGTTATAGTTGTTATTGTTGTTATTATTGTTGCTGTTGTTGTTGTTGTGTCAGTTACTGTGGCTATTGTTGTTATAGTTGTTATTGTTGTTATTGTTGTTGCTGTTGTTGTTGTTGTGTCAGTTGCTGTGGCTATTGTTGTTGTTATAGTTGTTATTGTTGTTGCTGTTGTTGTTGTTGTGTCAGTTACTGTGGCTATTGTTGTTATAGTTGTTATTGTTGTTATTGTTGTTGCTGTTGTTGTTGTTGTGTCAGTTGCTGTGGCTATTGTTGTTGTTATAGTTGTTATTGTTGTTATTGTTGTTGCTGTTGTTGTTGTTGTGTCAGTTGCTGTGGCTATTGTTGTTATAGTTGTTATTGTTGTTATTGTTGTTGCTGTTGTTGTTGTTGTGTCAGTTGCTGTGGCTATTGTTGTTGTTATAGTTGTTATTGTTGTTGCTGTTGTTGTTGTTGTGTCAGTTACTGTGGCTATTGTTGTTGTTATAGTTGTTATTGTTGTTATAGTTGTTATTGTTGTTATAGTTGTTATTGTTGTTATAGTTGTTATTGTTGTTGCTGTTGTTGTTGTTGTGTCAGTTACTGTGGCTATTGTTGTTATAGTTGTTATTGATGTTATTGTTGTTGCTGTTGTTGTTGTTGTGTCAGTTGCTGTGGCTATTGTTGTTGTTATAGTTGTTATTGTTGTTATTGTTGTTGCTGTTGTTGTTGTTGTTGTGTCAGTTGCTGTGGCTATTGTTGTTGTTATAGTTGTTATTGTTGTTGCTGTTGTTGTTGTTGTGTCAGTTACTGTGGCTATTGTTGTTGTTATAGTTGTTATTGTTGTTATAGTTGTTATTGTTGTTATTGTTGTTATTGTTGTTGCTGTTGTTGTTGTTGTGTCAGTTACTGTGGCTATTGTTGTTATAGTTGTTATTGTTGTTATTGTTATTGCTGTTGTTGTTGTTGTGTCAGTAACTGTGGCTATTGTTGTTGTTATAGTTGTTATTGTTGTTATTGTTGTTGCTGTTAATGTTGTTGTGTCAGTTGCTGTGGCTATTGTTGTTGTTATAGTTGTTATTGTTGTTATTGTTGTTGTTGTTGTTGTGTCAGTTGCTGTGGCTATTGTTGTTGTTATAGTTGTTATTGTTGTTATTGTTGTTGCTGTTGTTGTTGTTGTGTCAGTTACTGTGGCTATTGTTGTTGTTATAGTTGTTATTGTTGTTATTGTTGTTGTTGTTGTTGTGTCAGTTGCTGTGGCTATTGTTGTTGTTATAGTTGTTATTGTTGTTATTGTTGTTGTGTCAGTTGCTGTGGCTATTGTTGTTGTTATAGTTGTTATTGTTGTTATTGTTGTTGCTGTTGTTGTTGTTGTGTCAGTTGCTGTGGCTATTGTTGTTGTTATAGTTGTTATTGTTGTTATTGTTGTTGCTGTTGTTGCTATTGTATCAGTTGCTATGGCTTTTGTTATTATAGTTGTTATTGTTGTTGCTGTTGCTGTTGTTGTTGTTGCTGTTGCTGTTGTTGCTGGAGGTAGTAATGTTACCGTTGTCGTGTTACAAGCCCTCCCCCCACGTACCCCCACTCGATGAAAGCTTTCTCATCCACAGAAGAAAAGGTGCGAAATGATAGCCTACATGTGATAACGACGACGATGATGATAAGGATGAGGATGATAATGGCGATAATGATGATGACGATGGTAATGATGATTATGTCAACGACGATGGAAATTACGATGATTATGATGATGATTATGATGCTGCTAATTGATAATGATGATGATTATAGTGACGATATTGGTGATAATAGTGACAAAGATGATAACGATAATGATGATGATGGTAATGATGACGATATACTTTTCGAGAATGTTGAGTATGAAATCTTGGTGAATGGCAGAAGCTTACACGTGAAAGAGTAAACTTAACAGTTTATCAAGTATATTAATGGGCATATTAAGAGTAAGTTAACAGACACAGTTAAAAATAACAAATATATGGGCTTGAGATTTTAGGAGAGAAATAATTATTTCTACTTTTGGTATAAGGCCAGCAATTACCCAGTACATTACTGGTACTTTATTTTATCGACCCCGTAAGGATGAAAGGTAAAGTTAACCTCGGCAGGATTTGAACTCAGATCATAAAGGGCGGTAACTCTTTGCTGTAAAGCATGGCGTCCGACCCTCTACCGATACTGTCAATCCACCGCGCTTTAGGAGAGAAATAATGAAAATTAAAATACATTGATAGATTTTGGCTACAAAACAGTAATTAGGATCAGTAAAATTATATATATATATATATATATATAAAGGGTGTTAGAAGGTAAGGAGACACAAACAAGAGGTGGACAGTCTCCCTTCAGTCAGTAGTTTACTACCTACGGGTCACGGATGAGAGCGAGAGAGAGAGAGAGGAAGAGAGAGAAAAAGAGAGAGGAAGTCTGCGGTGCTGAGACCGAGGAGAACAATAATCATGGGTGTACTCAATGCATAAGGAGAAACCGCTTGGTGACGCTGTCAGAATTTTACCTATCTCTGTATACATATAGCGAGGCAGTCGATCGACAAGATCCCAGACCTCATTAGTCAAATCGGATTGAAGAAACAATGTTTCCATTGGTCTTTCCAATTGCTAATACAGGGTGGCCACTGAAAAACTTGTTCGTTTTCAATTCTTTATAATTTCTT
>OZ024743.1:226019006-226044006 GCA_964016885.1 Eledone cirrhosa
GAGGGGCAGACCGATGCCCTCCGATGGCGTCGTCGGACGCTGGACGGAGGGCCCGGTGAAGTTGCTCGGGGTCTGGTTCGGACGGGACCTCCAGGTGGAGAAAAACTGGGCGGAGGTTACGAACAGGGTGTTTGCACTGACCCAGAAGTGGGCCAGTTGCAAACTATCCCTGAAAGGTCGGGCGGAGGTGGCGAACACCTACATAGCGTCCGTCATCTACTACCGCCTGACCGTAGTGCCCTGCCCAAGGGAAACCCTCACCAAGATGGAGCGCGCACTCTTCCAATTCCTTTGGAAGAGGCGGGCTCCTATGGTGAGGAGATCCATCTGCTGTCAACACCCTTCGAAAGGAGGGCTGGGGATGCCGTGGCTAATGATGCGTAAACACGCATTAAGGCTACGGCACCTCTACGTATTCGTCACCGGTCAACCGGTGTGGGCCTCGTTTGTGAGACGAACCTTTCCCAGACTCGTCTCACTCACCGAGCTGCAATCCTGGGTCAAGCAAAGACCGAGAAAACTGGGCGCCTTGCACACTGAGTGTGCCCAGGCGCTCCCGCCCTCTGGCAGGCGGATCCGGTTATCAGTGGAGACTCCACCGCAACATTCTATAGTGGGCTGGTACGCAGCAGGTGCGACGACGCCCTCGGAGAAGCCCTAGACACGGAGGAGGACGAACTGGCCAGCCTGTTCGGTAGGACATTCAGCCCGGGACCTATGGACAACTTCCAGAAGTCTCTGGCCTGGCAGTGCTACCGAGGGGCTTTACCCGTTCAAGAAAGTCTCTATAGACACGGGCGCCCGGGTAGGGACCCCGCCAAAAAGATCTGTCCCAGATGCGTGTGCGACGAGGAAACCGTTGCACACGCATTGGTACACTGCTCGGGCGTAGCCGATCTGTGGGGCTATGTCGAACAACTGCTGTCAAGAGTGGGACCGATCCGGTTGACCACCGAGTCTATTGTAATGATCAAGCCGCCTCCCCCCTTCAAAGATGAAGCAGAGGCGGTGTTTCTGTGCGTAATAGCCATGGCGAAAGAGGTTGTATGGTGGACGCGTCTGAAAGGACTGAGGTCAGGCACCTTTCTCTCTGGCCAACAACTGGTCCGTTTCTTCCGATATCATTTCGGAAGAATGATCAGGATGGAGAGAGACGTGCTCCACCCCAGTCGTTTTTATGAAAGGTGGGTGAAAGTGGCGAGAATGGCCCGTGTGAATGGGCCTTCACTTTACATAAGCCTGTAGGTGGAAAAGAGGAAGGAACGAGGGAGCACCCCCTCTCTGTGCTCCTGAGGAAAAGGGTTGCACACTTTTTTCGGGGGTGTGTGCGACCCCCCAAGGCGCCTCCTCTCTATTGAGGATTTTGTTATAAATTTTATTTTTTGTTATATTTTATTTTATTTTTATATTTTGTTATTGCCTCCTCCTTATTGAGGACGCCTCTTTGTGTAAACTCCCCCCTTTGTACTTGTCCCACTTTTGATGCCCTGGTGGCAAATAAAAGAAACATATCTATCTATCTATCTATCTATCTAGCTATCTATCTATCTATCCACATATCTATCTATGTTGTCAGCCGAGTCCATCGTGTTGATCACCCCGCCGCCTTTATTTAAGAATGAAGGAGAAGCGGTCTTCCTCTGTCTGGTGGCTATGGCGAAAGAGGTAATATGGTGGACGAGGTTAAAAGGACTGAGGACAAGCACCTTTCTCTCTGGACAACAACTCATCCCCTTCTTTAAGTACCACTTCAGAAGGAAGGTGAGAGTGGAGAGAGAGCGGCTACACCCCAGTAAATTCGCTGAAAGGTGGGCGAATGTGGCGAAAATAACCCGGGTGAATGGGTCTTCTCTATATAAACCTGCAGGTTGAGGAAGATAAACAAAGGGAAGACGGGAACACCTACAAAACGTGTTCCTGGTGTTGAGGGCTGTTCTATCCACGGAGTGTAAAACTACCCCGCAGTAGCGTTACCCCCTCCCCCAATGGGGATTTCAATTGTTTCATTTTTATATAGTTTATTGTTATTTATCATTGTTAAATATTTTATGTAAAACCCCCGCCGTCACGTCTTGTAATGTCCCATTTTTGTACGCCCCTGTGGCAAATAAAGAAAGATATCTCTCTCTCTCTCTCTCTCTCTCTCTCTCTCTCTCTCTCTTTCTCTCTCTCCCTCTCTCTCTCTCTCTATCTATCTATCTATCCACCTATCTATCTATTTGTCTACCTCTCTCTCGTTAGCTTTCTCAATATCTTTCTATTTACCTATCTTTCTATATGTTTTTGATGCTCCCAGACTTACTTGCTTTTGGCAGCAAAGGACATTGTAAGTCTGGAAACAATTTTCGGTGGTATTATTGATAGAAAAAGTGCAGTGGATTGTCAGTATCCGTAGAGCGTCGGACACATTGCTTGGCAACATAGAGTTACGGCCCTTTATATTCTGATTTCAAATTCCGCCGAGGTTAGCTTTGGATTTTATCCTTACGGGGTCGATAAAATAAAGTACCAGTAATGCACTGGTATAGATTTAATCGATCCCCACCTCCAAATTGCTGGCCTTGTGACTAAAGGAGAAACAATTATTGATAGAGTCACTATGAATAAAAACAGACGTTAATTCAAAATGAGAAAGAAACATTTTTATATTTTGTAAGGTACAAACATTTTGAAGGCACAAACACAAATACTAAAGCATAGAAATAGGAGAACTGAGTGTCGAATTATAGAAGATATCAATATATAAACAAAGCAAACAGACCAACAGCTAAGATTAACTGAAAGAATAGGAGATTTTAAGGGTGTGAGGTCACATGAAACCAAGATATAGAGTATTAGTGTATCTAAGCGAGCTATTTTATCACCGAGAGTGTACAAAATCTCAACATGTTGTCAGTGTCACGACTTTAAGTCTATGTAAATTAAATAAATTATAATAAACGCTACTTCTCCGAATTGAGATACACGACTGAAGCTAAACATATTTCGTCATATATATCTATCTATCTATCTTGATAGAGTAAGACACGCTTCACATCGGCTCCGCTATTCCATCAAGATTTACCCTTACTATAGTAAGTACCGGATAAATTTTTCAGTGCAACACATTTGGAACACTAACCCCTGTTATTTAGGGAAACATTTTTGCATTTACCCCCTTTTTAGGGGGTAAAATAAATATCTATTTTTTTGCCGAAAAATTTCTTTCTTGGCAGCATGGCGGAAAAGATGGCAGACATGTCTGCCATTAGCTCTGCCACACCCCCAAGTCTGAAGAACAAAAAATAATTACAACAAAATTAGACAACGAAACAAACAAGGAAAATGAAAAAACAAATGTTAAGGAAAATGAGCAAACGGAAAACAAACAAACAGAAAATAATACAAATAACAACAGAGCAACTTTCGCCCAGAAAACAAAACAATCCATAACATACACACCAATTGACTTAACTGCCGCCAGAGAAAAACTGGCCGAAGCGAAAAAACAAATAGTCTTGGGGGAGAACGGAATGTTTTCCATTAACTCCCCCCCCCAGAATTCAAGAAAGCCAGAACAGAGAGCACAGTTCTCTTCAGAACTATACTGAACCACACAAGAAAGCCAGCACAGCCCAGCCAAATGGAAATAGAGTTGGTCCTAAAAGACTATATGAAGAATATTCTCTTCATACGAAAGGACCGACTCTATGGCAGCATTTCGGTCTTAACAAAAGACAAGGAAACGGCGGAGAAGCTTTCCCTAAGCCCACTCACATCGACAACCTACAGCTTCTATCCCTCCTACATGGGTAGAAGAACACAGAGAGTAAAAGTAAAAACAATGCTGCCCACAATGGACTTCTGGTGGGCTATTGCTGGCTTCATAGACATGGGCGAAGACACAATGCTGTCAATGGGGAAGGCAACTGGAGATGCGTTCCTGGGAATGGGCCTCGACATACTAGTCCAAATGAGGCCCGAAAGAATAGCACAAATCCCGGATCGCATCTGGCTGGATGACCTTACCCCAATAGATATAATTGTAGAGGGGAGAAGACCAGCATGCTATTTATGCATCGAAAGGGGACACGTTAAGGCTAACTGCCCGAAACGTATCCCCCCAAAAGGACTATTGCCCACACCCACCACAAACAGTACACCAACACCACCCACTTCCAAAAATACACTAATACCACATACAGCAAACAAAATACAGACACCACCAACCACAAACACAACACAAACATCACCACCACCAGCACCAAACACAAGCACGACACAATCACCACCACCAACCACAACACAAACATCACCACCACCATCACCAACCACAAGCACGACACAAACATTACCACCACCACCACCACCACAAAACCCATTCCAAACAAATAATAAAAAAAACAGTAACAAATCTACCCCTCCCGCAAAAAAAAAACAACCACACAACACGTCCCTCCCACCTAGCGCTGAAGAGTTTCCCCCAACTTCTGAAGAAGAAGGAGGAGAAGCCTTCAGACAAGTTAAAAGAAAAAAAAGAAAACACACACCCAGCACACAACAAATAACCCACACACAAACACCAACTCCAATCAAAAACACCCCACCCTCAACAAACAAAAATAAATCTGCGCCTCCCCTCTCCGAAACATTGACAGCATCACAAAAAAAGACGTTGCAATACACATATATAAATAAAGAAAACAAAAAACTGGTTAAATTAATAAACAATAACCCTATGGTGCAGACCGAAGGGCCAAACTTTATCTCAACAGAGAACTTCACCCATTTAAAAATGATAAAGGTCCCTCTGGACCTTTATCGTTCCTTAAAAGAACAATTTAGACGGGACGTGAGCCCCCCCCTGTTTAAAACCGTTAAATCGCGTCCTCTTGAAAGATTTCCCCATAACCGCCCCTCTCCCTGACACAACTCCAAATACCCTAACCCCACCGCACACGGGTACCCCCACACCACCACAAAACATCCCTCCACCCAACACACCTGATGCCATGGAAATTACACAACCCGGAGAGGTAGGTGCTTTTCTTTCTTCACTTTCAACACCAAAATAGATCAATTGAGAGTTGGCTGTTTGAACGCGCGTGGCCTGGGCTCAGCTTGGAAGCAAGCAAAGCTTCTAAATGACCTCAGGTCACAAAGTATAGATGTGATGGTTGTTTGCGAGAGTCGGATCAGCAGCGTGAGACAGCTGGCGCCCGCCTTCGATGACTTTGAGATGCACGCATCTCTCTGTCAACCCGGAGGCGGGGGGGGGGGGAGTTGCCGTACTGCTGGATAAACGTCTGGCTCTCGACGTACAGATTGTTCACTTGGACCCGCGGGGTCGATTACTGGTGCTGGACGTCGGAGGCGGTGAAGGCGGGGCTTTCAGACTGGTCGGTCTTTATGCCCCCTTCGGGGCTGAAAGAGCCGACTTCTTCCAGCGTCTGGAGACTTTTCTAGGAACGTCGCGTTCCCTGCTTTTAGTGGGGGACTGGAATGGAATCCTAGATGCGCGTTGGGACTATGCAGGGGCATGTCCCGATAGAGGGGGGTGTAGCAGCCTCAAGGGGTTACTCGATCGATTCGACCTGGTCGATAGATTTCGACTAGATTGTCCAACTGCGCCAACCTGGACCTGGGCAAACCGCAGTGGACAATCTAGATCGTACCTAGATAGGTTTTTGGTTAGGAGTAAGGATAGGGACGTATTTAGTTGTCCAGAATTGATCATGGTTGGCTATTCAGATCACAAATTAGTGACCTGCGTGGTCAACCTTGATAGAACGCATAGACAGGGTCCCGGTTACTGGAAGATGAACTTGTCCTTGCCGGCAAAGAAAGATTACAGGAACCGGATTAGTAGCTTAGTTAAGATGCGGTTGACGGGAGCGATCGTCAACAGTAGGTGGTGGGTATCTCTAAAGAGAGAGATTAGAGTAAGTTCGATAGGTTACAGTAAGGAACTAGCGGCGAATAGAAATAGGAAGGAAAGGGAGTTAACAGATAAACTAGAAGAGGCGATTAGGAGCGGAGACGTAGCCAGAGTGTTAGCGGTGAGAACGGCGTTGAGCCAGTTCTTTGACGCGAAGCACGAAGGCTGCGTTGTCCGAAGTAAAATACGTGCTTTAGGAAACTAGGGGACCAAAGCTGTTAGCTGGGCCCGCGTGACAGAAGCCAAGAGTGGGATTAAATCCACCATTCGGTCTTTGCGAGACCAGGATGGACGGGTGATCCTTGAACCTGAGCGGATATGCGAGGCCTTTCAAAGGCACTTTGCTCGACTGTTCGGAGGGGGCGGGGGGCCGGACGGGGATGTGGACTTCGGTCCATACCTCGACGGTCTACCGCGTCTTTTGAGCGGCGAAGCGGAGTGCTGCGAAAGGCCAATCACAGCCACTGAAATCGGGGAAGCGCTCAGCCAATGCAGCAGACGCAAATCCCCGGGTCTCGATGGTCTACCATACGAACTTTATTTAGCTATGCCGGTCTTGTTCTCCGAACTCCTCGAGGCTGTCTATTGCAACTGGCAACAGAACGGGAGAATTCCCTGTTCTGTGACCAAGGGCGTGGTCACGCTAGTGAGGAAGGACGAGAGCAAGGGGGACGACTTAAGTAACTTTAGGCCCATAACTCTGCTGAATGCAGAGTTACAGATTTTTGCCAAGGTGTTAGCGAAGAGGTTGGCGCTTGTGGTGGGTGGTTTGGTGGGAGACGCGCAGACATGCGCTATCCCGTCCAGGTCCATTCACGACAACCTCCACCTCATGCGATACATCATAGAGAGGGTTGGCAACGAATCCGGCTTTGGTGGGGCCCTGATCAACTTGGATCAATCTAAGGCGTTCGATAGGGTGGACCATGGTTACCCCGATGCGGCGCTAGCGGCGGCGGGCTTCGGACCCGTTTTCACGGGCTGGATTTCTGCCATGCACAGTGGCAACATCTACTCTAGGATTAAAGTAAACGGCTACCTCTCGGAGCCGTTTCAAATCACCCTGTCCATCAGACAGGGGTGCCCCCTCTCCTCCCTTCTCTACGTATTGACTCTCGAGCCACTGCTGCGGAAGTTGGAGTTGCTGCGGGGCATACCCCTGGAACCGGGATTGCACAAAGCGGTCTCGGCCTATGCCGACGACGTAACAGTAATGGTGGCGGACGCCTCGGAAATCGGGGCGATCGCCACCCTACTGGAGGAATACGAAAGGCTGACGGGGGCTAGGCTGAACCAGGACAAGTCAGTCGGTTTGCAACACGGAACGTGGAGAGGCAAACCGATGCCGTTAGACGGTGTCGTCGGGCGGTGGACGGAGGGCCCGGTGAAGCTGCTCGGGGTCTGGTTCGGACCGGACCTTCAGGTGGAGAAGAATTGGGGCGAGGTGACGAGCAGGGTGTTTGCGCTGACCCAGAAGTGGGCCAAGTGAAAACTATCACTGAAAGGTTGGGCGGAGGTGACGAACGCTTACATAGCGTCCGTCATCTACTACCGCCTGACCGTCGTGCCTTGCCCCAAGGAAAAGCTCACCATCATGGAACGCATGCTCTTCCAGTTCCTCTGGAAGAAGCGGCCTCCCATGGTGAGGAGATCCATCTGCTGCCAGCACCCTTCGAAAGGAGGGCTGGGTATGCCGTGGCTGTTGATGCGTAGGCACGCATTGAGGCTACGGCATCTACAGGTATTCCTCAACGGTCAGCCGGTGTGGGCCCCGTTTGTGAGGCGAGCCTTCCCACAGCTCGTCTCGCTCACCGAACTGCAATCCTGGGTGAAGCAAAGACCGAGAAAACTGGGCAACTGGCACACCGAGTGTGCCCAGGCGCTCACGGCTATCTGGCAAGCGGACCCGACTATCAGTGGAGAATCCACCTCGACATTCTATAGAGGGTTGGTGGCTAGCAAGGGCGACGACACCCTTGGAGATTCGCTAGGCATGGAGGAAGACGAACTGGCCAGCCTGTTCGGTAGAACTTTCGGCCCGGGACCCATGGACAACTTCCAGAGGTCCCTAGCCTGGCAGCGTTACCGGGGGGCTCTGCCCGTTCGAGAAAAGCTCTACAGACACGGGCGCCCGGGCAGGGATCCCGCGAAAAAGATCTGTCCCAGATGCGTGCGCGACGAGGAAACCGTTGCGCATGCACTGGTACACTGCCCGGGCGTTGCCGATCTGTGGGGCTACGTCGAACGACTGCTGTCGCGTGTGGCGCCGATTCGATTAACCGCCGAGTCTGTGGTGAACATCAAGCCGCCTCCTCCCTTCAGAAATGAAGCAGAGGCGGTCTTTCTGTGCGTAATAGCCATGATGAAAGAGGTTGTGTGGTGGACGCGCCTGAAAGGCCTGAGGTCGGGTGACTTTCTCTCCGGCCATCACCTGGTTTACTTCTTCCGATACCACTTCGGAAGAAGGATCAGGATGGAGAGAGAAGTGCTTGGCCCCAGAGAGTTTTATGAAAGGTGGGTGAAAGAAGCGAGAATGGCCCGTGTAAATGGGCCTTCTCTCTACATTGTTCTGTAGGTGAAGAAGTGAAGAGGAAAGGGGGAGCGCCTCCTCTCTGGGCTTCCCCCGCGAAAAGAGTTGCACACTTTTCGGGGGTATGTGCAATCCCCAACACGCCCCCTCCCTTTTGAGGACTTTTTATTGTTATATTATTATTGTTATTCCTTTTTCTTTACTCGATTTATGTAAACTCCCCCACTGTGTAAATGTCCCCTTCTTTTGTGCCCTCGTGGCAAATAAATAGAAATCTATCTATCTATCTATCTATCTAAAAAAATAATAATAATAAAAAAAAAAAAAAAAATAAAAAGAAAATTATCTATCTATGATTAGGGTCCCTACGGACACCTATAAGTCTTTAAAGAAAAACTTTCCTAAGGACGTGGGTAATCCTTGTGTTAAACCCATTAACCGCGTCCTTTTAAAAAGTTTCCCCACCCTCACCACAGACACCCCCACCCCACCAAACATCTCCGTCCCCACCGCGCCGGAAACCACCACCCACCCAGACAACTCTTCTAACACCCCCATGGAAACCGTGCGGCCTGATCACCGGGAGACGAAGAGGTGAGTGTTTTCTTCTCCTCTTTTAACTTTTCAGAACCAACATGGCCAATATAAGAGTTGGGTGTGTGAATGTACGCGGCCTGGGGGATGCCCTGGAAACAGGGCAAACTCTTAAACGACCTCAGGTCGCACAGTATGGATGTAGTAGCCATTTGCGAGTCCAGGATCCACAGCGAGCGACAGCTGGCACCCATCTTCTATGACTTTGAGATCTACGCATCTCTCTGTCAGTCGGGGAGTGGGGGCGGGGTTGCCGTTTTGCTGCGGAAACACCTGGGCCTCGTAACACAGACGGTACATCTGGACCCGGAGGGTCGACTGGTAGTCCTAGACGTTGACGGTAGTGAAGGTGGAGCCTTCAGGCTGGTGGCCGCATATGCCCCATCCGGGACACCGCGGCCAGATTTCTTCAAACGTCTAGAGACTTTTCTGGGAACGTCCCGCTCCTTACTTGTAGTGGGGGACTGGAATGGAATTCTAGATGCACGTTGGGACTATGTGGGAGCATGTCCTGATAAAGGGGGGTGTAACATCCTCAAACAGTTAATCGGCCGATTTGACCTGGCCGATAGATATCGACTAGATTTTCCGACTGTGCCAATGTGTACGTGGACTAATCGTAGCGGAACATCTAGATCGTACCTAGATAGGGTTCTAGTTAGAAATAAGGATAGGGACATGTTAAGCTGTCCACAAATGTTCATGTTTGCCTATTCAGATCACAAAGTAGTGACCTGCATGGTCAACCTTGATAGAACCCATAGACAAGGTCCCGGCTACTGGAAGCTGAACTTGTCGTTCGCGAGGCGAGCCTTCCCACTACTCGTCTTGCTGACCGAGCTGCAGTCCTGGGTCAAGCAAAGACCGAGGAAAATGGGCGACTGGCACATCGAATGTGCTCAGGAGCTCACAGCCCTCTGGCAGGCGGACCCGGCGATGAGTGGAGACTCCACTTCGTCATTCTATAGAGGGTTGATCCGCAGCAAGTGCGACGACGTGCTCGGTGAAACTCTGGGCGTAGAGGAAGAAGAACTGGCCAGTCTGTTAGGTAGGACCTTCCACCCGGGACCGATGGACATCTTCCAAAAGTCTCTGGCCTGGCAGTGCTACCGAGGAGCTCTACCAGTTCGAGACAAGCTCTACAGACATGGGCGCCCGGGCAGGGACCTTGCAAAAAAGATCTGTCCGAGGTGCGTGCGAGACGAAGAAACCGTCGCGCACGCATTCATACACTGCCCGGGCGTCACTGACATGTGGGGCTATGTGGAACGACTATTGTCGCGGGTGGGACCAATCCAGTTGACCACCGAGTCCATTGTCATGATCAAACCGCCACTCTCCTTCAAAAACGAAGGAGGGGCGGTTTTCATTTGTGTGATAGCTATGGCGAAAGAGGTTGTATGGCGGACAGGGTTGAAATGGCTCAGGTCAAACACCTTTCTCTCCGGCCAACAACTGATTCTTTTTTTCAAATACCACTTTGGAAGAAGAATCAGGATGGAGAGAGAGGTACTGTACCCCAGCAAGTTTTATGAAAGGTGGGTGAAAGTGGCGAGAATGGCCCGAGTGAATGGGCCTTCTCTCTATATCAGCCTGTAGGTTGAGGAAAAAGAGGAAGAGAGGAGAGGGGTACTCACTCTTCGTACTCCTGGAGATGAGGGTTGCACATTTTTTCGGGGGTATGTGTTACCCATATGTAATGTCTCCCCCTATTGGAAAAAATCGATTTTTTTTAAAATTGCATTTGTGATAGTATTTTGCACGTTTTTATTGTATGTAAACTTCCCCCTGCTTTTGTGCTCCTATGGCTAATAAAGAAACATATCCATCTATCTATATATATGTATAACATTCACTTTCATCCTGACGTCACTAGCCCCGTTTTTCCTCATGTGCTTTTTCATAATTACACATGATGGCGAACTAGCCAGTTTTAGAATTTCCTTTTTCGGATTATAATACTGTGAGAGCCCTGGTTTCTGTTGAGCTCTGCTGACGATTGAAATCCAACCGTGACCATCTCCACTGAAAGTTTTCATGAAATAGTCTTTTAAGACTATACAGAGCATTTGATGTTATTCCAAATTGAAGGATAAGTGTTTTAAACTTTATTTTATCATGAGTTAAAGGTCTATTGATTTTTCCATGGATTTCACTAAATTCTGTGGATGAATTTATATCCTGATTCTCTTTTGAGATGAGTTTGAATTATTTTTCCTAAATCTTACGTTAACTACTTTTCCCATCTTGACGTTATATTCGCATATATGTTATAGAATACTATTAGCTTCTCGCTAAAACAATCTCTATACCTCTCATTTATATATATGTATATATATATATATATAGTGGCTGCCAACTCGTTTTCGAGTACGGCCACTACTTTATATCCATGTAGGAGAACCCCTACCGATGTGCTAAACGAGTGTGACTTTTTAGTCCAGCCAGCGACTTGAAAACTCTGGTACAAACACTACACTTGTGACAATTATTGACACATAGTGCTGGGCCCATGGTACCATGTAACGACAAGTGCAGAGAGATCTCCAGATATAAAGCAATGTCTGTGCCGTGAATCTTTTATAGTGAGCAAAGGCACTGCACAAAGCCAGTCCCACTCTCTTAACCAAGATGATATTTACCAAAAAGAAGAACAAATCAACATCATTGGATACCATCAGGGTTGCAGGTGTTATATCAGAGTTTTCCTTCTCCTAGAATTCTGCCTTGACAAAGGCTAAGGGATCATCTCTCCCGGTGATTTTGGATGGCCATTGACTCTTAAAAGCTCCTTTGCCCTTTGACAGGTTTTGTTTTTAGTCCTGCAGGATGTCCAAAGTCACCCTCCTCTCCAAGAAACCTTGGTGGAGTTGCCAGTTTAGTCGCCAACGACCCGACCATGGGACAGGTTGTACTGGAATACATGTTACCATATATATATATACATGCCTACATACATACATACATACAAACATACATACATACATGGTAGCTGCAAACTCGTTTTCGAGTACGGCCACTACTTTATATCCATGTAGGAGAACCCCTACCGATGCGCTGAACGAGTGTGACTTTTTAGTCCAGCCAGCGACTTGAAAACTCTGGTACAAACACTACACTTGTGACAATTATTGACCCATAGTGCTGGGCCCATGGTACCATGTGACGACAAGTGCAGAGAGATCTCCAGATATAAAGCAATGACTGTGCCGTGAAGCTTTTATAGTGATCAAAGGCACTGCACAAAGCCAGTCCCACTCTCTTAACCAAGATGATATTTACCTAAAAGAAGAACAAGTCAACATCATTGGATACCATCAGGGTTGCAGGTGTAATATCAGAGTTTTCCTTCTCCTAGAATTCTGCCTTGACAAAGGCTAAGGGGTCATCTCTCCCGGTGATTTTGGATGGCCATTGACTCTTAAGAGCTCCTTTGCCCTTTGACAGGTTTTGTTTTTAGTCCTGCAGGATGTCCAAAGTCACCCTCCTCACCAAGAAACCTTGGTGGGTTGCCAGTTTAGTCGCCAACGACCCGACCATGAGACAGGTTGTACTGGGATACATGTTACCAGTAGCACCAACTGGTGACCTGACATATATATATATATATATATACATACATACATACATATATATATATAAATGTATATATAGTGTATTTTGCAATATAGTGTATGCTTAATTAAAAGCATTTCGAAGACCTTAGGCTATTGTTTTAAAGTAGTGACAGTCTCACTTACTTTAAATTTTCAGCAAATAGGGGAGATAAAGCTGACAGAGTTCTGTCTCGTACTTTTTGGTACTTATCAAAGCTAAGTACTCCACCTGTTTGCTGAAAATCATGAATGTTTTATTGTTATAGAATTCTAGTAATAATCAGGAACTGATTATACAGAGCGGTTGACGGTCAAGCAGAAATTGAAAATTAGAATTGGTGCTCTGAAATAACGATATATATATGCAACCGCTCTGTATAATCAGTTCCTGATTATTACTAGAATTCTATAAGAATCAAACATTCATGATTTTCAACAAACGGGTGGAGTACTTAGCCTTGATAAGTACCAAAAAGTACGAAACAGAGCTCTGTCAGCTTTATCTCCCCCGTTTGCTGAAAATTTAAAGTAAGTGAGACTGCCACTACTCTAAAACAATAGCGTAAGGTCTTCAAAATGCTTTTAATTAAGCATACAGTGTATTGCAAACTACAAAATACACTATATATACATTCATATATATATCGCTATTTCAGAGCACCAATTCTAATTTTATATATATATATATATATATATATATATATATATATATATATATATATATATATATATATATATATATATATATATATATATATATGTAAGTATATATGTAAGTATGTATGTAAGTATATATGTAAGTATGTATGTAAGTGCCATACTAAGAGTGAGAAATGAAATTTCGTTTCATTCTATTCTATATATATATATATATATATATATATATATAAGCCAGTGCAATATTAAATGGACTAAGCAAGATATTTAATCACTGAGCGTGTAGAACGACTCGACAGGTAGTAAGCGCTATGATATATGCCTATGTGAATTAAACAGACATTACAATTACCCGTGCTTATGTGTTTTACATATTCAAACAGAGACACCCACACGTGTGTGTGTGTGTGTGTGTGTGTGTGTGTGTGTGTGTGTGTGTGTGTGTGTGTGTGTGTGTGTGTGTGTGTGTGTGTGTGTGTGTGTGTGTGTGTGTGTGTGTGTGTGTGTGTGTGTGTGTGAGCGTGTGTGTAAGTTTTAGATATTTCCGATTATTGTGTATAGTTTCCAGAATATATATATATAATCACTACATTCAAACACTGATTGAAGTAGACACGCTCCAAGTGATGCTTTTACAAAGATTCATATACTAAACGAGCTGGAGGTGACAATGAAGGAATTAATAAAAATCAATTTAGCAGTGCATAATATAATTATGTTCTCACAGTGCTCAAAATCTGCGATTACTCAGTGAAACTGCAGTCGAGACATCAAAGTAAATAAGTGAAATTTTTTTGTTATCTTCTTTACTTTTCCCCAAATATAATTCTATTATACTCTGATGAATTGATTTTTATTAATTCCTTCATTGAGCAAAACTGGTATTGGTTGGACTCCCTCGTATGTCTGTCTATACTTGAGTAGTCGATAGAAACCGTTGAGTGTTAAAAGCTGACCATGTCCAATTGAACCTCTCAAAGGCGATGACGCAGGACTTAGATCTCTGGTATTACGCAGTAATACAGAAGACCCGACTTCTCACGGACACAGACCGAAGTTGAAGCATATGTAGAGTATTCACCGCCCCACCCACTCCCATACATCTCCCACGAGGACAAGCTGAAGTATACATCAAGTGAAGGCTCCAGCCCACACTGTAAAGTTGTCGTGATGGCAACACGGCAAAAAGCACTCAGTCCATAATGTAAAATGGTCGTGTAGGAGTCACGACAAAAAGCACCCAGTACTCACTTTAAATAAGGTGGGCGCTAGGAAGGGCATCCAGCTGTAGAAACCAAGCCAAATTCAGTTCTGTATGAGCATGATATAGTCATCTGACCTGGCATTGCTCACAACAGGATAACTCGTCTAACCCAAGGCACAGTGGGAAAATGGACGTTAAACAGTGATAATGATGATGATGATGAGGATGTAATGTCAATGAATTCGTTGCCATCATTGACAAATCCTAGACATTCCACATCATCTTCATTTTATCACCGTCATCTTTTAAGTAATGTACTGGGTAATTTCTGGCCTTGTGCCAAATGTAGAAACAATTATTATATTCTGTTTCTTCGCAAGAAATTTACATTCTTATAGCGTTTGTTTTGTTTGATTCTCTTTTAGATACATACATGTTTACATACATCTCTCTCTCTCTCTGTATATATATAATATACACACACACACACACACACACACACACACACACACACACACACACACACACACACACACACACACACACACACACACACACATATATATATATATATATATATATATATATATATATGAATTAATAAAAACAATGAATCAAAACAAAGAACAAGTTCCTTATATTAAAAAATTCATCATTTTACGATCGTTTCTAGGCTATATATGTGTGTTGGTATGTATATCATATAGACCTATGTAAAAATATTACAAACTATCAGAGGAAATATACATACCTTCACATATATATGCTGTCTTAAGAAATATTTCTGAAGACAGCATATATATGTGAAGGTATGTATATTTCCTCTGATAGTTTGTAATATTTTTTACATAGGTCTATATGATATACATACCAACACACATATATATCCTAGAAACAATCGTAAAATGATGAATTTTTTTTTTTAAATTAGGAACTTGTTCTTTGTTTTTATTCATTGTTTTTATTAATTTATCTTGACTCTGTTTTCCTGTGATTTTCATCGAAAATTTTTGAATGCATCTTCTCTTTTCATGATATTTGGATTACATTGAGTTCTTCATACGGATTGGACACTACCGTATATTTTGGTAGATTTATCTCTCCCCGCTCCACCCACACCCTTTCTCACACACACACACATCCCACTAACACCTCTACTAATACACACACACACCCTCCTCACTCCAACTTTCACACCTACCCATCCTCTCCCCTGTCCACCGCACCTCCGCACACACTGACACACCGACTTTCTTCACTTACCATTCTATCCTACTGCTGCTATGCCCTTATCTCTGACCACCTCCCCGCACACACAGACACACAACCCTCCTCCTGCCTTGACCCTCTGACCACTTCTTGTTGCGCGTGCACCCCACATCTCCCCTCTTCCGACCAATCTCTTCACGGATTACACATATGTGAACATCGATCCCTAGAATCCACCACATCCCAATGATATTACTCAGCATTCCACCACATCGTCTACGGAACTACCTTAAGGACTCACCCACTGACATACACCCCAAAAAACTTTTTTTCCCCACACGCCACCTACATCCACAACACGCATAAACACCACACACGTGCGTACCACCACATATTTACACATTCAGCCTCCGGAATCCTCTCCCCCACTCCTCTATCCACACACGCACACACACTCCGACCTACACCCCACCCCACACACACCTCTTCCTGAACATGCAACTCCGTTCTTCCCCCACCTCTTACTTTCACACACACACACACACGTACACCTACACACACACACCACCTTCAGCCCTCCCCGCTCGGACACCCCGCCTCCCTTTCCCCACTCCACCCGCCACCACCCCTACACGCCCCACACCCTCCACCACTTGTTTTACTTCATGTTTATTTTTATTTTTATTTTTATCATGCTTTTATATTTAATTTCATTTGTGTACCGTTTCCTCTCACCCCCTTTTTTCTATATGTCTCTCCACCACTCCCCTACACACCCTTGAAACTCTCTTCCCACACACTTTTCACCTGAAGAAGGGCTTATGCCCGAAACGTCGTTCCCCACCACCACCCCACTCTCAAGAGCGTGAAACTAATAAACCTTTGTTCGTACTGCTTCTCTGTTTTGTTCCCGTTCAATTTTTTACTATATATATATATATATGTATTATTCTCCAGAGTCTAGCTATTGACCAGTTAATTTTCTTGATTTTATAGTTGATTCTATTGACTGATGAATAGCTTATGTTAATTTTAACCATTCTGTTGAGAACTCTATTCGATTTGTGATGTTTTTGCATTCTTGCAAAAATATACACATCTGAATTCATTCGCCTGATATAGGGGTTGCCTCCCTTGCCGATCCCCACGTGGGGTCAGCAATAGTCAGTCCTTGTATTAACATTGAACTAAAACCTGTTCAGAAAGTGGCTTCCTTGTTCAATCATCTTACCAGAAGCCTGACATTATTTATGTAAGCGGACGGTACTTGATTTAGGAGCCGCAGAAACCCATATACTGGATTTTACCAACCTTGCAGGGGTCCGGGTAAATTTTCAATACCCGATTTACTTGATCGTTTTTTTTTGCTATGCGAATGATTGTTTAACCATCGTCTCAGTGTGTTTGGCCTTTAACGTTTGTTATAGCTCTGGTTCATCTGAATCATTGAGCACTTGCCGCACATCTCGGAGGTTGTTTTTCGTTATTTCGTGGGCCGAAATGCGAAACTCGATAATTTATGTTTATATATATATATATATATATATATATATATATATATATATATATATATATATATATATATATACATACATATATATATATATTAAAATAAAATATATATATTTATTAAAATAACAGATTATCGAGCCTTCTTTGGATTTTAGTCTTCACATTTATTATTATTATTATTATTATTATTATTATTATTATTATTATTATTATTATTATTATTATTATATATATATATATATATAGAGAGAGAGAGAGAAATAGATTTATAGATAGATAAATATATATAGATGTTTAGCGGAAAGAGAAGAGAAACATTAGCCATACTACTACTACTACTACTACTACTACTACTACTACTACTACTACTACTACTACTACTACTACTATTAATGCTACTACTACTACTACCAATACCTATAATAATAATAACAACAATAATAATAACAACAATAATAATAACAACAATAACAATAACAACAACAATAATAATAACAACAACAACAACAACACCAACAACAATAATAGTAATAATAATAATGATAATAATAATAATAATAATAATGATTTCTTTATTAATAATAATAATAATATCAATAATGATAATGCACGATTTACCCGATCTCTCCACAAACGAAATTTTAATAATTTTTATAATAATGACTATGGTGATAACAGTTGAGATTCTTAAGTAGACTTCACACACACACACAACACACACACATACGTACAGACACACATACACACACACACACACACACACACACACACACACACACACACACACACACATACACATACACATCCACACACACACACACACACACCACCACCACTCTCTCTCACACACATACATACACATACTCACACACGTTTATACACATCCAACATTCTTATATTTCCTACATTCTATTATTCGCTTTTTTTCTCCTCTCCTAATCTCTTTTCTTCACTCGTTGTACAGTTATTTTCATTTATATATGTACTGTATTTACTGCACACTATGTTGCACTAAACAGGCGTGATGCACCACCAGTGTCGCTATTTGCCAGATTACTTATTGAACTATTCTTCATCAACAATGACAAAAGACTTTATCAACAATAGTTCCTTGAGACTTTACAAATGTTTTCGTATATTTCCTGTCTCGTAGATGTATATATATATATACACACACACACACACGTATATATATATATACATACACATACACACACACGTATATATATATATATATATATATATATATATATATATATATATATATATATATATATATATATATAGAAGAGAATGAAACGAAATTTCATTTCTCACTCTTAGTACGGCTGATACCTAAATATAAGTATGTATACGTACATACATATGTGTACAGACGTACAGTAGTATGTATATATATAAATACATGCACATATATATATATTTGTACGTACATATATATATGTGTGTGTATGTATGTATATATATACATACTACTGTAGGTCTGTACACATATATGTATATACGTATACATACTTATATTTATATATATATATATATAAATATATATATATACACACACACACACACACACACACACACACATACACACACACACACACACACACATATATATATATATATATATATATATGTACATTTTATATGTGTGTGTGTCTGTTGGCGGGTGTGTATATATGTATATACTAAGTTGTGCGCTAAGAAGTCGAAGTATATGATAAAGTTATATCTGTATATTTGATATATTTATATATCGTTTACACCTCTATTCTGTATATACACCGACATAGTGTTATCTACATATATATAAAAGCGAGGATGTGTGTGTGTCTGTGTACAACTTTGGACACCTAAGGGTTTTACAATTCCGAACCGAATTTGACCAAATTTTCTGTGCACGCTGCACCTGTCGCTAAGATGGTCACTTCACAAATCTTTTTCAAATCGACCCACGTTGAGCAATACAAAATTGATAGCAAAATTATCGATAGCAAAATTATTTTTTCTAAAGTGCATGATGTAATGGAGATAATAATGAATACAAAATACTTATGGGATTTTCCAAGCAAATTAAAAGTTGCAATTACTTTTACATTTTTCGAGCTTTTTTTTACCAAATGTGAGGCAGGCATTGTCTATGCTGTCAAGGTAATACAAGAAGATTATTTTTTCTAAAGTGTATGCAATCTAAAAACAATCCCTATGGGACTTTCCATTCAAACCGTTGGGCCCTACAACTTTTACATTTTAAAGGTAATTTCGTCCACATTTGAGGTACGCATTATCTATGCTTCCAGGATATTGTGAATTTATTAAAAAAAACTATTATTACAATGAAGAAATCAGTTAAAACAACATTTTCCTTCATTATCAGCATAGTTTTATGTGTACAAAGATTGCACTAAATATCCGTTTGCATTAATTATTGAAAACTTCTGCTTATTTTTACAGGTTGAGGACAAATAATTTTCTTCTTTTACTTCCTAGCTGTATATCCTTAGTATAATTTCAAACCCCGGGAAACACCAGGTAAATCTGCTAGTCATATATAAGTACACACACACACACGCATATATATATATATATATATAAAATGTTAAAACAATAATGAATAAAACAATGAAACAGTTCCTTATATTAAACAAAAAAAGTTCATTATTTAACGATCGTTTCTAGGACATATATGTGTTAGAATTGGTATGCATATTCAACAGATCTATGTACAAAATTATACAAAATTATACAAATTATCAAATATAATATACATACCAACACATACATATGCCATCTTCAGAAATAATGAAATATATTTATTGATAATAACAACAATTCAAAATTACAGGTCTGTTTGGGAACAGAGTTCAAATTGACCAATGAAATACACAAAATATATCAATAAAATACAGTTAGGTGTGTGTATATATGTAAGTAACTTCGTTCACAGATATGCATAAAAATATATGTTCACATGCATACGCATGTCGAAAAAATGTATGTAAATACAAAAAATTCAGGGCTAATGTCTCTGTATGTTTATAATCTATAGATAAAATACACATACGCATATAAACATATATAGATTCATATATACACACATATATATATACACGCACATTCACACACACACGCGCATATACACATAAACATACACATACCCATGAACATACACACACACACTCACACACACACACACACACACACATATATGTATATATTATTATTATAACTATATGGATATTTAGGCACACACATAAACACTGCTACATATATTTTTACATCCAAATGCAGAAGTGGGTAAGGGGTTCAGTAATAACTAAGGATGTCAGGGAGCTGCCTATTTAAAAATGTATCTACAAATTTAGAAATAAAAAGAAATATATCAAAAAAAAAATATATATATATAAACAAGTAAAATATACTCATACATAAAATACATACCGATATACATATACATATAAATACACATACACATATACATATATATATATATATATATATATATACATACACATACACATATACACGTACACATACTCATACATACATAAATATACATACACATACATATATAAATACATAGACACACATACAAACACACATATATATGAAAAAATATATACATATATTCACAATTCACATACATATATACACATATATGTACACACACATACACACACACATATATATATATATATATACACACATATATACATACAGACACATATATATACACACATATATACACACACACATATATATATATATATACATACACACACATATATACACATATATATATATATACACACACACACAACACACACACACACACATACATATACGTATATATACACACACATACACATATCCATGTATGTATATACACATACAATCACACGCTCACACAACTCAGACAATTATGCACACATATATATATATACACATACACACATCCCTACAAATATATATACACATATACGCACGCACGCATACATATATACATACACACATACTTATACATAGACATATATATACATACATATATATACACACATATACATATATATACATACATACATCATCATCATCATCATTTTACGTCCGCTTTTCCCTGCTTGCAAGGGTGGGACGGGTCTTATTCAGCACAGCATCTCTCCACTCGTCACGGTCCCTCGTCATCTCCACCGTGAGCTTCAATGATCTGAGGTCTGTTCTCACCACTTCCGCCCATGTTTTTCGTGGTCTACCTCTACCACGTCTTCCTTCAACTGGCATTTCCTGGCACTTCTTCACCCATCGGTCATCCTCCATGCGCATCACATGTCCATACCACCTCAGTCTCCTCTCCCGTACACTACATTCTATCCCTCTCAGACACAGTTTCTCTCTCAACACATTTATGCTGGGTCGTTCACGCACATTTACACTGCACATCCAACGGAACATGCTTGCCTCATTTCTCTCCAGCCGTCGCATATCCTCTGCGGTTGCTGCCCATGTCTCACTACTATGCAGCATCGCGCTCCTCACACAGGCATCATATAACCGGCCTTTCGTACATACATACATATATATACATATATATATACATATATATATATACAATCATAGACACTTATTTACATGCGCACATATGTATTTTTATACTCACATATAAACACCCAAACATACATACCTACTTACATACATATACATTCATCCACGCTTACAAATATAAATAATTATAGGGGGGGGGGGGAGGGATTAAAATTATTAGTGGGAAAAAGTAAATATAGGTTTCAAGGAACATAGAATATTAATCTGCATTTAGATCATAATATATGTTTACATAGTAGTTTCAGTATTAGGAAATGTAAGAAAGAAGGCAAAATTATGCATTTTAATATAAGTAGACTATTAATTAAAGGTTAACTAAATTAAAATTAGTTAATATATTGATTTCTAAGGTGTATCCTACTTAGGTTTATAATATTTGAAGCGGAATTTTGAAGTTAAATAGTAGTAGAATATTAATTATATCATAACTAAATTAAAATATTAACATTATGGTATCAATATTAGGAAATGAATTTAGTAATAGGGAAAACCAAATCAAGTATTTCATCGGTAGTAGAATATAAATTATAGGTTAACTAAATTAAAGAATTATATATTAATTTCTATAGTATATGTTAATTAGGTTTATAATAATTAAAGCAGATTTTGTATTTTATCTATAGTAGAATATAATTATAGGTTAACAAAAATTAAAAATAATATATATATATATATATATATATATATATATATATATATATATATATATATATATATATATATATATATATATATTTATATATTTTTAATTGTAAAGAATATATTAATTAGGTATATATTTAAAAATTGATCTCAGTTTATGATTACATGATATTCTGCAATCCATCTGTATTGGAATTTTAATTTTCAGCTAATTAAATTAAAATTATAGGTAAACTAAATTAAAATTAATTTATAAATAACTTTCTAAATTGTATATTAATTAGGTTTATAATATAAAAAAAATATTTCTCTGTTATTGATTACACGATGTTTTGTTATATTTCATCTATAAAGGAATTTTAATAAAAGGTTAAATAAACTAAAATTAATCTATAAATTAATTTACAAAGTATATATTAATTATGTTAATAATATTTAAAAGTTTTTCACTATTTATGATTACACAATATTTTTTATCTCATCTGTATTAGAAATTTAATTAAATTAAATTTATAGGTTATCTACATTTAAATTAAATTATATATTAATTTCTAAATTTCTAAAATATATATTATTATTTAGGTTTATAATATTTAAATGTTTTTCTCAGTTTATGATTACACGATATAATTAATTCCTGTCGCTTATTTAATAGGATATCTTTAGATTTCATTATTTCAAATAGTTCTTGGGAACATAATCTACATTCATTTCTATTATTTTGATAAGGGGTGGCTCTTTTGAGCACACTCCAGGTCATATCATATTCTATATTCTTATTTCTATAACTATTAATTTTTTCTGCTAGAGATGTTGTATTAGCCAGTGCGGCGTTTTTGAAACTATGTTTGTGGGTATTAAACCTTACCTTAAAATTGTTAGAAGTAGCTCCTATATATGAGCAAATAGAGTCTTTAGTTTTAACCTTACATTTATAAACTATGTTGTTAACAAGACAATTTCCTTTTAATGGGCAGTTTGCTTTGTTTCTACAGTTACAACCTTTCGTTAATTCTATATTTGAGGAGATATTATGGTTAGTTTGATGTATTGGTGGTATACTTATGGTTTTTTTACATTTATATGCATTATAGGCACTTATATTTTGTTTTATGTTTTTGGTTGTTGAGTATGAGAATTTAACTGTTGACCTATTTAAGATTTGATGATATTTGTGGTTTGGCGGGAAGTTTTTCTCTAGGATATAAACAATTTTTTTAGCAATATTATCCTTAATTTGTAAATTAAATGGAGCATTATACCAAGTAACTCGTCTATTCCGGTTTCTATGTTGTTTATTATTTTTATAGGTTGTATCGTGATGTTTACTAGGAGGATTAATGTTAATGACATCACCACGCACATTTTTAGTTAGATTTATTGATTTAGGTGTTTTATCATGTTTATTAGGAGTATTATTGTTAACATTTATTAGAGTTGTATGATGAGTAGTTTTTTGAGAGTTACTATAGTTTATATTAGAGGAGTTGTTGGTATTTTGGGGTATAGTGTGGGTGGCATTTAGGTGTGTACTTTTCATTTGGTGTTTGTTGGTAATATTAGGTTGTATGTTTATAGTATTTTTAGTAGAAGGTATATATTCTAATCTATTTTTGTGGCCACTTCTATCTAGAGCTTCGTTATAGAAGGTCGCATTTTTATCAAATACATCTTGGTTAGATGAAAGGTTAGAAATTCTAAGTGATATATTATATGCAAGGTTTTTAAGGATAGATTTAGGGTGATTAGATTGTGAGTGTATGTAGTGTAAGTTTTGGTTGGGTTTATGGTAAGGTTGGTAGATACCCGTAGCTAAATCTAAAGTTATATCTAGGAAATTAACTACTTTACTTGTGTTTTCAAAAGTAATATGAAGACTATAATAGTCTTTAAGGAAAGTTCTAATAAGCTTTTTGTTTTTTTCTATTTCTGAGAGGCTAAGGTTGTTGGAAAGAAGAAGACAGTCATCACGATATAAACCACCTTTAAGGTGGGGAAAGGAAGCATTTATGTTGAAAAGAAGAAAGAGGCCCACAAGATCAGTAATTTGGGCAGAATCGCTTGAACCCATAGTAATATCAAATAGATTACTATATGTGTTTCTGGTCCAATATTCATTCTGAAATTCAATAAGTGTTAGTCTAGCATGTGTAATAATATTAATGTCATCCAAAGTTAAGTTAGATCTATTTTTAGCAAATATCAAAGCTTTGTTCAGGAGTATAGGTGAAATAGAAGAATAGTAATTATCAATATCAAATTGTATAAATGAAGCAGAAGATTTACATCTAATATTTTTAAACCAGTTAATTACCTGGGAAGTGTTTTCCCAGAGTGGTAAATTAACATGTTTTCTTATTTGTGGGATGACTCTATCCAAAATTTTTTTGCTAATTATTCCAATATCAGATTTGGAGGGACATATAAGTCTTATAGAAGGATTTAAGTTAAAGTTTGATTTATGATCCTTCAGGTTAAAGTGTGGTCTTTTCAATGCCAAAGGTTCAGTTCTATCTTCAATGTTTAGTTTTTTTTACTATGTT
>OZ024743.1:226051506-226069006 GCA_964016885.1 Eledone cirrhosa
ATAAAGGGCCGTAACTCTATGCTGCAAAGCATGGTGCTTGACTCTACCGATACTGCCAATCCACCACCTCGATTACATATAATAAATAAAGACAAATTATTTTGCAACTTTCTTTGCCCACAGGCATAATAGACGTTTTCTTCAGGAGATAATAGACGTTTTCTTCTTTAATGATATCTGATTCACTAATGGAAATATGGTTGCTAACGAAAGTTAATGCTTTTTAAAATAAATATTTGGGTAATTGAACGGTAATAATCAATGCTATCAAACAAGATGAATTTATATTCGTATTTGTTATCGATTCCATTGAATCATCATTGAAAAACTAATATACTATTGTTTCAAAATGGTAAACTGGAAATTTCTTCAATGTTAATGAATTTTTTTTCTTAAAATAACTTTTTTTCTGATAACAACATCTAATTGACTTTTAGTTTGGTAAATATTTCTAGTTGATAGATTTGTCAGAAAATTAGTTTTGTGACCTTTAAAGATGATATACAGTTTGCACGGAGCTATAGTTTCAACATTCTCGTCTCTATTTGGTTCTAATTTCCTTGGCTTCTGAGTAAATAGAATTTAATATTTAATTATTGATTTTATAATATGAATATATAACGCTATTAAATAGAAATGATTAAAACGTAAAACAGTTTGTTTCATAAAGATATTTTATTTTGAATGAATGTAAAAAAAACCCAACAACGTTGTTTGAACCATTAAAAAAAAAATTTATGTTTCAAACTAATATGAATGGATATGTTTAAAATCATTTCAGTAATTTATTTTAATGATGTACGGTCAAGCTTAAAAGCCGAAATAACATCCGAGGCTATTTGAATTTCTTATTCAGGTGTTAATACTAAAGGTTTTCCTTTATGATGTCAGAAAATACTTGAAGGTAAATAAGCAATTCAAGCAGGTCTTGGAAATTGATAGATTTACTGTTGGTTAAAAAAATCTATTTTATATATGGACTTAAATGACAGCAGTGCAACGGATAAAAGAATTAAACATGTTTCTTCACTAAAGCTGATTTATCGATTTCCAACCACAGAAAAAATACTGACTGAAAATAAAACAATATAGCTGATTACACGTAAAACGATTAAATACCACACACCAATAAAATATTAAGGACGGATATCGCCACATAGGAAAAACACAGGAGACTCCATGCCAGTAAGGATAGCATCTCGACCAAAACTACGAGACATACAACGTATGTATGTATGTATGTATGTATGTATGTATGTATGTATGTATGTATGTATGTATGTATGTATGTATGTATGTATGTATGTATGTGTATGTATATGTGTATAGATAAATATATGTATGCATACATATCTATCTATCTATCTATCTATCTATCTATCTATCTATATATCTATCTATATGTAAATATATATGTATGCATATATATATACATATATATATATATATATATATATATATACAAACACACACATACTCACCTATGTGCTTTTATGTATTTGTGTTATATATTTCAGAATTTATAAACATCATTTGACACCAGAAGATAGATAACCTAGATTGGGTAAGATGTTGGTAAGGTATGAAGAGGTTAGACTGAGAGGTTGGCAGAAAGAGAAGAACAAGAGTGAACCGAGACGAATAGAAACATAAATGAAAGAAACGTATAGTATACACAACGGCAAGACGCTAACATCATATTCTATTATGGAATTTTGAATTAATCTATTAGATGACGAAACAATCATCGGGAGATTTGAAGTTGCCAAAACCAAACGTACGAACTAAACCTAATTACATACTCTCAAGAACAATATCAACGCTAAGATCCGTGCGTGAGACAACGGTAATAATTCTTTCATTCGAATCATAAGCGTTGAATCCAATTTATAAATGTTCTTTCCCATAGGACAGTTGCCAATGTCATTCAATGTACAGCTCTTACTCTGACGAAAGCAGCATGAGTTTACAACGAGTTAATTACAAAGGGCGTTGCGTTGTGTTTAGCTGCTGTGATTTCAATTTGACTAACTGCTTTGTTTTCAGCTATTAGAGTTCGGTGGTAAGTAAGGGCTAGCTTAAGACTTCGCTGTGACTGTAATACTGTCTAAAATATCTTTCTTAATGGGTTGTGATGTGTGTGTGTATGTCTACCTGTCTGAATGTGTGTGTGGTATGAGTGCGTTTGAATGAAACAGCTGTGGTTGTGGATGTGTGTGTGTGTATATATATATATATATATATATATATATATATATATATATGTGTGTGTGTGTGTGTGTGTGCGTGTGTGTGTGCGCGCGTGTATTTGCATGTACATATGTAGTAAGCAGTCTAGGTATTGTGAAAATTACACACTAGGTTTATCTACCATATTGTGCTTAGTAGGTTGCCGTATATTGAAAATATTTGAAAGAAATGTTTTGTCATATTTTAGTCCTCAGCATATACTAATTTTGGATAATAACAATAATAATAATAATGTTTTCTCATTTAGGCACAAGACCAACAATTTGAGGAGAGGGGAAGTCGATTAAATCGACCCCAGTGCATGGCTGGTACTATATTTACTATGTCATCAGTAAAATCTGTATCACATAAAACAGTTGGTGGGTTTCGCTTACTTTTCCCTTTTGTCAATGTAAAGCCAGATCTAATTCATTAAGAATGGCTTCCCTCATAGAACGATTACGAAAAGATAAGGTGCCAATGTGACGGCTAGAAGGACACCGGCTAGGGTTTAAAAACTCGATATCATCATCAGATGAGAAAACTTGAGCTTCCGTGTTTATGTAGAGTACATTCATAGCAGAAACTATGACGTTAGCTATGCCATATGCAACTAAGATCGACATAATCTGTCCTCTATGAATGGAATCAAAAGCCTTTTTGAAGTCAATGAAAGTTAATACAGCTTTCACGTTCTTGGATCTGACACCTTCTATTAGCCTCCGCAGTGTCAATATTTGTGAGACAGTCTATCTATTCTGTCTGAAACTATTTTGATTTATTCTGAGTTTCGGTTCTAGATGTGGTCTTTTTCTTTTTGTAAATTGTAATTTTAGCTGCGACTACTGACAATATAATTCCTCTGTAATTTTCTGTATATCCCAAGTCACCTTTCTTGTGTAGAGGCACCATAACTCCTTTTCTCCAGAATTTTGAAGGTCTTTTGGCAGATTTCTAGCAGCTCAGCGTTCATGCATACTTTCCATACACCTGCTCTGTATATTATCCAAGCCTGTAGCTTTGTTGTTTTCTGTCGATTTGATTGCATCTATCAACTCATGCATTGTATAATCACCAACACCATCAATAGGCCGTAGGTCAAATACCTTGTCAATATTTCCTTCAGCTATCGAAGGATGTTGTCCAAGTTACTTAGTAAAATGCTCCTTCTACAACTTTACTGTTTCCTCAGGGCTTTCACCTTTTATCTTAACTTCATTTGATTTCTTCCAGTTATTTCGTTGATATCACTCCCAGTAAGCTTAACTTTTCAAAATAGTGAGTGTGACGCAGTAATTCTACTCTCTCCCTTATGTAGCTTTCTTGTTCTTTGATATAAGCAACATCCTGATTCCCTTTAGCTTCAACTATATGCTGTTTGTTTCCATAAGTCTGATGAAGCATTGTGTAGAAAGGGCACTTTTTAATTATTTCCTTTTCCTTACCACTTCTTGGTTTTCCCATTTGACCTTCTTCAATGCTCTACGTGGTTTCAAAGATATGTGCACTTCTGAAGCCTTTTTTAAGTACTTCAATTATGTTTTCATACATTGTGTTGGCAGAGTTGTCTTGAGATAGGTCTTGAAGATCATAGTATCTGTCACTAATTTCAACTGTGTAATTTTCCCTGATGTTTTCATGTGTTTAGTGCAGACCAGCGAAATGGAATTTTATTTGCCTTGTTAGCTTTGGTTCATCTTAATGATAATCTGATCCTTGATGTGATAGGACGATGATCTGAATTTAGTGACAAAGCAGAGTTATAAGCTTCACAGTTCATTGAACTGTCTTTCCATCTATTGTTTATTACAATATGGTCAAGTTGACATTGGGCACAATTTGAATAATTAAATCTCCACAACTTTCCTAGTTTGTTCATATACTTAAATTCCAAATCAGTCAGATTACATTCATTTAAAAGATTCAACAATGATGCTCCATTTCTCTTTGATTTGTAATGAAAACAAAAGCCTTTAAACTTGTCTGGTCCAATCTTTGTATTAAAATCTCCTGCATGGAGAGTTGCGCATTCTGTTCAAATTAGCAAATGACGGAACAACGATATAATTCACCTACCGCATCATACGTAGCGCAGGTCAACAAGAAACGCATCCCATGATAAAAAAAACAGGTCAAGGTCGAAAAATTGGTTACTGAAAAATTGATTACATGAAATAGTCATGGCTAGAATGATTTCATTACAGTTTCTGTAGATCAGCACCAGCACTCAGGGGTTTAGGGCGCTTGGTTAACATTGTAATGCGTGTTCCTTTCCATCAGTTATGCGTCCCATTCGTCCAAATAAAGGAAATTACGGAGAATATTTGTTCCATTGGGCCATCCATACTCACCCACGCCGACCCTGGATGGAGCTAAACTACAACAACGACAAATACAATATCCACACACACATATCTAGTAACTAAACACAGAAGTTTATCGAGGGAAAAGAAGGTGATGTATCTATCTATCTATCTATCTATCTATCTATCTATCTATCTATCTATCTATCTATCTATCTATCTATCTATCTATCTATCTATCTATCTATCTATCTATAGGGTCGACCATGGTTACCTGGATGCGGTGCTAGCGGCGGCAGGCTTCGGACCCGTTTTCAGGGGCTGGATCACTGCTATGCACAGCAGCCGCATCTGCTCTAGGGTCAAGGTGAACGGCTACCTCTCGGAGCCGTTCAAAATCGCGCGGTCCATCCGACAACGGTGCCCTCTCTCCTCCCTTCTGTATGTAATGACTCTGGTGCCACTACTGCGGAAGTTGGAGTTGTTGCAGGGCATCCCCTTGGAACCGGGATTGCGGAAAGCGGTGTCAGCCTACGCCGATGACGTGACAGTAATGGTGTCGACGGCTTCCGAAATCGAGGCGGTCGGCACCTTACTGGAGGAGTACGAAAGGTTCACAGGGGCTAAGCTGAACCGGGACAAGTCGATCGGTTTGCAACTCGGCACGTGGAGGGGCAGACCGATGCCCTCCGATAGCGTCGTCGGACGCTGGACGGAGGGCCCGGTGAAGTTGCTCGGGGTCTCGTTCGGACCGGACCTCCAGGTGGAGAAAAACTGGGCGGAGGTTACGAACAGGGTGTTTGCACTGACCCAGAAGTGGGCCAGTTGCAAACTATCCCTGAAAGGTCGGGCGGAAGTGGCGAACACCTACATAGCGTCCGTCATCTACTACCGCCTGACCGTAGTGCCCTGCCCAAGGGAAACCCTCACCAAGATGGAGCGCGCGCTCTTCCAATTCCTTTGGAAGAGGCGGGCTCCTATGGTGAGGAGATCCATCTGCTGTCAACACCCTTCGAAAGGAGGGCTGGGGATGCCGTGGCTAATGATGCGTAAACACGCATTAAGGCTACGGCACCTCTACGTATTCCTCACCGGACAACCGGTGTGGGCCTCGTTTGTGAGACGAACCTTTCCCAGACTCGTCTCACTCACCGAGCTGCAATCCTGGGTCAAGCAAAGACCGAGAAAACTGGGCGCCTGGCACACTGAGTGTGCCCAGGCGCTCACCGCCCTCTGGCAGGCGGATCCGGTTATCAGTGGAGACTCCACCGCAACATTCTATAGAGGGCTGGTACGCAGCAGGTGCGACGAGGCCCTCGGAGAAGCCCTAGACATGGAGGAGGACGAACTGGCCAGCCTGTTCGGTAGGACATTCAGCCCAGGACCTATGGACAACTTCCAGAAGTCCCTGGCCTGGCAGTGCTACCGAGGGGCTTTACCCGTTCGAGAAAGGCTCTACAGACACGGGCGCCCGGGTAGGGACCCCGCCAAAAAGATCTGTCCCAGATGCGTGTGCGACGAGGAAACCGTTGCACACGCATTGGTACACTGCTCGGGCGTAGCCGATCTGTGGGGCTATGTCGAACAACTGCTGTCAAGGGTGGGACCGATCCGGTTGACCACCGAGTCTATTGTAATGATCAAGCCGCCTCCCCCCTTCAAAGATGAAGCAGAGGCGGTGTTTCTGTGCGTAATAGCCATGGCGAAAGAGGTTGTATGGTGGACGCGTCTGAAAGGACTGAGGTCAGGCACCTTTCTCTCTGGCCAACAACTGGTCCGTTTCTTCCGATATCATTTCGGAAGAAGGATCAGGATGGAGAGAGAGGTGCTGCACCCCAGCCGTTTCTATGAAAGATGGGTGAAAGTGGCGAGAATGGCCCGTATGAATGGGCCTTCACTCTACATCAGACTATAGGTGAGGAAGATGAAAGACCAAGGGAGCACCCCTTCTCTGTGCTCCTGAGGAGAAGGGTTGCACACTTTTTTCGGGGGTGTGTGCGACCCCCCAAGGCGCCTCCTCTCTATTGAGGATTTTGTTAAAAATTTTATTTTTTGTTATATCTTATTTTATTTTTATATTTTGTTATTGCCTCCTCCTTATTGAGGACGCCTTTTTGTGTAAACTCCCCCCTTTGTACTTGTCCCACTTTTGATGCCCTAGTGGCAAATAAAAGAAACATATCTATCTATCTACCTATCTATCTATCTATCTATCTATCTATACTAAATCCATCCGTCCATCATCCATCCATCCATCCATCCACCCCACCTCTCTCTCTCTATATATATATATATGTTAGTTATACTATATATGTTAGTTATACTAACGGAGTGCAGCGCGACTTATGTCGGACAGACGGGACGTCGCCTGGCGGACCGATTCACTGAGCACCTCCGGGATATTCGTCTCGGTGGTAGTTCCCCCATCGCCCGCCACTTTGGTGGCCCTGGACATTCCGCACGCCATCTCACAGTCTGTGGCCTACTCCAATGCCACGGAACACCCGCCAATCGCCTTAGAGTCGAACAAAGAACTATCTTCATCTTACAGACCCACACTCCCCCCGGCCTGAACTCCCCACCCTTATTCCTTTAGCCTTCGACCGCCCCCCTCCCCCCACACTTATTCCCCACTAACACCACTAACACACCCCTCCTTTTCACCGCCCACCCCACAACTAACAATACTAACACCTCCACTCCACCCCTCATCTGACCACCCTTCCCCAACTAACATACTAACATACCTCCCTTCTTCTCCCCCCTCCTTATCACACGCACACACCCACCGGCACATATATACACGCGCTCACACTAAACACACACCCTACTACCACCACTAACCCTCACCCCCACACCTCCATCCCACCACACCGCAACTGACCTCACTAACACCCCCTGACCCCAAGCACACGAACACACGCACCCACTTACACCACCCACCCCACACGCAACTAACATAACTAACACCCCCCCCCCCCCACACGTACCCACACACCCTCGTACACCACCAACTCTACACACCCTACCACCACTAACCCCCACTCACACCTGCATTCAACCCTTCCCCACCTCCCGTATACTAACACCCACTAACACCCCCTTCATCAAACTACACACACACACCAGTACACCACACTCCCTCCATAGAACTACACACACCCTTCTCTCCCCGCTCCACCCACACCCTCGCTCCACACTCACTCATCCCACTAACACCTCTACTAATATACACACACACCCTCCTCACTCCAACTTTCACACCTACCCATCCTCGCCCCTTTACCATTCCACCGACTGCTGCTATGCCCTCTGACCACCTCCCAGCACAAACAGACACACAGCACTCCCACCGCTTGACCACTTCCTGTTGCGCGCGCACCCCACATCTCTCCTCTTCCGACCATCTCTTCATGGAATACTCGTATGTGGAACTTGACCACCACAGAATCCACTAAACATCATAGGAATTTACCAACATTTCAACCATCGTCTTACGGAATCACCTATATAACTCACCCACACACACACCCAAAACAAATTTTTTTCTCACACACGCCACCTACACCCACAACACGCTTAAACCCCACACACACGTGCTTTCCACCACATATTTACACCCTCAGCCTCCTGATTCCTCTCCCCCCACCCCTCTATCCACACACGCACAGACACTCCGACCTACAACCCCCCCCCCACACACCTCTTCCTGAACATGCAACCCCGTTCTTCCCACAACCCTTACTTTCACATACACACACACACACACACGTACACCTACACAAACACACCACCTTCAGCCCTCCCCGCTCGGACACCCCATCTCCCTCTCCCCACTCCACCCGCCACCACCCCTACACACCCCACACCCTTCCACCACCTGTTTTACCCCTTTTTAATTTCAGTTTATTTTGATCATGCTTTTATATTTAATTTTATTTCATTCCTTGTATTTTGATCATGCTTTATTTTTATTTTTATTTTTAATTTCATTCACACCGTTTCCTTTCGCTATATGTCTCTCCACCACTCCCCTACACACCCTTTGAACTCTGTTCCCACACACTTCTCACCTGAGGAAGGGCTTATGCCCGAAACGTCGTTCCCCATCACTACCCCACTCTCCAGAGCGTGAAATTAATAAACATTCGTTGTACTGCCTCTCTGTTTTGTTCCTGTTCAAATTTTTCCATTATATATATATATATATATATATATATACATATAATATAAAAATATTGATTGAGGCAGGCGAGGCTGTGTGGTTACTGATAACTGTTTCTACTTTAGGCACAAGGCCAGCAATTACCCAGTGCATTACTGGTACTTTATTTTATCGACCCCGTAAGGATGAAAGGCAAAGTCAACCTCGGCGGGATTTGAACTCAGATCGTAAAGGGACGTAACTATGCTGGAAAGCATGGTGTCCGACTCTCTACCGATACTGCCAATCCACCGTACTGATAACAAGTGTTAAAAGGTAAGTCGATACAAACAAGAGATGGACAGTTTCCCTTCCTCAACTGTTTACTACGGATCATTGATGTTTCAGCGCATTATAAACACAACATCTGTCCATAGCGGGCCCATAGCCTTTTATCTTTCAAAAGGTAATGAAGGAAAGAAGTGATAGCGAAGAAAGAAAAAAAGGGGAGAAGAAAAAAAATGGAAAAAACGAAGTGAACATACCGATAGAAGGGGAAACACAGGACAATGGCACATGTAAGTGAGTAACCGAATATATATATATATATATATATATATATATATATATATATATATACGCACACAAACACGTAGATAGATAGATAAATATATAGATAGATAGATAAATAAATAAATATATATATATTTATATATATCTATCTATCTATCTATATATCTATCGACCTATCTACGTGTATGTCTATGTGTGTGTGTATGCGTATCTATATAGAGGAACAGACAGGCCGTGTATGATATGATGGATGTCTTCTTGTTTTTCAACATTTTATTAATTCTCCATTCGTCTGGCTGTCCGATGTTAATTGGATATGGCGGAATTCACGTGACTCCTCTGTCAACCTTTATCCCCGAGTAAACGTATTGGGACAGCTGACGGAATATGCAGCCTCAGATGACATCGTGACTTTAGCCATTCATTAGCTGCAAAGAATGGGTCAGTGATATATATATATATATGTGTGTGAGTGTTTGTGTGTGTGTGTGTGTGTGTGTGTGTGTGTGTGTGTGTGTGTGTGTGTGTGTGTGTGTGTGTGTGCGTGTATGTTTACGTATACGAAAGTATACGAATGTATGTGTGCATAATTACATATATATATATACAATGATATTAAATAAATGGAAACTATATTTATAAAACCATATTTAAGGGTACCAAAAAATAAATTTCCAACAAACTAAATATCCCTTCTACTTATATATATATATATATATATATATATATATATATATATATATATATATATATATACCACGATAAATTAACGGAGCCATAGACTCTCGCTATTCCCTGTCATTAATGTGCTCAAAGGAGAAGGAGTTCAGAGCCCTTTATAATACAATATGTTGAAAAGATAACACACTAGAGAGAGAGAGATAGTGCGCCATCAATCAGACAGGGAAAAACCACCAATGCATGGGATCTATAGCCCATGGAAGGCAGAGTAGATACACACTGATTAAAAGTATAAATTAAAGTGTAGATACATACCTCGATAACTATCTAACTATCTGAGATGTATAGCCTTACACACGCTGATGAATCATGGGCTAATCATTTCTGTCAACAACTTATTTGGCGAAACAGATCTTTTTGGATTTGTACGTGTGTGTTCGATAGTTATCGAGGTATGTATTTACACTTTAATTTATACTTTTAATTATTGAGTGTCTACTCTGCCTTCTATGGGCTATAGATCCCATACACTGGGGGTTTTTCCCTGTAATTGATGGCCCCCTATCTCTCTTATTGGTAACATGACCCTCCCAAAGTATAACAATATCGGTTTCAACACACGATTTCAGATAAAGAATCTTGCTAAACAAATTCAGAAACGAAATATATATACATACATACGTACATATATACTTACATACACAAATAGATATATATATATATACACACTCACACACAGAGACACACACACACATATATATAAGGGGGTGCCCCAGCATGGCCTCAGCCGGATGGCTGGAACAGATAAAAGGATAAATATATATATATATACATACACATTCAAACAACATAAGGCCACCTATAAACATTCTTAGAAATTATAATTCTGCGAAAACTCTATACATATTTCATTGGACCAGTTTCATCATCCGATAATGCTGCAAGACTTAGGCGATTTCGTCAGGTGTTGATTGCAGAATTAGTTATATATATATATATATATATATATATATATATATATATATATATATATATATATATATATATATATATATATATATACGTAGGTCCCGGGTTGAGTCGGGGATAACCACAGTAAGTAAGGTACTCAATACATGGCAGAGTAAAATTTTTTTATTTCATAGAAGGAGCTTCTACAGGACTAGTACTGTTTCATTCAGATGAAATCTTCAGGAAGCTTCCTGAAGATTTCATCTGAATGAAACAGTACTAGTCCTGTAGAAGCTCCTTCTATAAAATAAAAATAAAAAAAAAAATATATATATATATATATATATATATATATATATATATATATATATATACATATCGGGAATGGTTTGCTGTTATAATAACACCGAATTGGCAGGTCATACCCAATTCAAATCTATCCTGTATTTTCTATTCTCTGTTTGTGTTCGCTGTAGGCCTTTTATTTTATATAACTAATTCTGCTATCAACACCTGATGAAATCGCCTATGTCTTGCATCATAATCGGATGATGAAACTGGTCCAATGAAATATGTATAGAGTTTTCGCAGAATTATAATGATGAAACTGGGTCACTGAAATATGTTTAGTGTTTTCGCGGAATTTTGTAAAAAGTTTCCAGTCCATCCTTCTGTTGTTTTTAATGAATACATAACTTTGTTCCTGCACCAGCTAGGGGATACTACACCCACGATGGATAATTTGTATAACGCCGAGTGCTTTAATTTATTGCATCGTCGATTAGTAATCGGAATCACCAGTTCTATCATTTGGTAAACAACATAACATGCAACCTCTTGCTTGTTCGTTTCTTGTTTTCTATGTATATATATATATATATACATATATATATATATATATATATATATATATATATATATATGGAAAATAGAATTGACTGTGTAGTTGCTAGTTAAGTTAGGCTTAAACATGGAATGATAATAAGAAGAAAGCAAGAACAGGGGTGGTGTTTTCCTTATTAGTTGTCTACTGGGGGTCTCGGATATTTCAACGCTTTAAAGACAATATATCTACCCCCAGAGCGTTCAATAACTGGGTAAGTTATTGGGAAAACGGAGGAGGGAGTGAGGGAAAATAGAAGGGAAAATGGAAAAAGGAAAGAAAGGAGAAAAAAGCGAAAAAAATAATAACCCGGGAATGTGCGAGCAACTTAAGGTAAGAAAATCCAAGACCACAGCGGTAACAGAACTTAAGTTTGAGAGCGTGTGGGCGAACGAAAATACACGACTGACCCCAGCGAGTGTAAGTGAGAAAAGGACGGCTTGATGGTCAGGCGAGGGAAACAATGAGGTGGCTAACAGATCAGGGTGCTATTTCATCGAGCAATACTACCTAGTTGTTGCTTTATCAGGCTAATGCTGAAAGTTATAGTGACAATAACACTTGAAAAACTTTAGTTTGAGAAATAGAAAATCATTAATATAATAGTTGAGCGTGTAACTGTTAAGAATTCGTATGTAAAGCTGATTTCACATGATAATCAATAATTGTTGTTTTTGTTTAACCAAGGGTCAGTCCAGATTAAGCAGGACTACAATCCAAATCATTCCAACGTGGATCATACCATATCTTTTTTTTTATTCAGGCATCATCTATATAATTGTTTCTACTTTTGGCACAAGGCCAGCTATTATTCCAGTGCATTACTGGTACTTTATTTGATCAATTCCGTAAGGATGAAAGGCAAAGTTAGCCTTTGAATTTGTACTCATACCGTAAAAGGCCTTAACTCTATGCTGCAAAGTATGGCGTCCGACCCTCTACCGATACTGCCAATCCTCTGCCTTCATGTATCTAATGCTATGTTACCCTGATTAGTATTAGATATATTTTTGTTAAAGACAGTTGAGTATAATTTAATGTAGATTTTAGCTGCTATTTCTAGAAAGAGGAGCTATGGTAGAAAAGCTCATTTGTTGGTTTGTGGTAGAGCTGTTGTTGTTGCTGTTGTTATTCGTCGCGGCAAATTTAGCATGATTAGTGTTGTGATTTGTGGTGGTAGTGATAAGGACATCGGTAGAAGCTTCTGTGAGTGGAGATGATGGTGTTGAGTGACTTTTGGGAGGGCATAATAATTCCGATAGTAACGGTAAATAGGATAGAGCTGGTAATGTTGCAACTTTTCTTGTCAGCAGGGTGGTATCGGTGGTGGTAATGGAACTGTGAGCGATAGAGGCTGTGTATGTAGAGTTCTATTTAATGGTTATGAAGCTTGAGTTTAGTATAGCAGTGATAGTTAATGTAGTAGTAGTAGCAAGCAAAGGAAGCTATTGGTTGTGGCAGGGATGGTTTTATATAATACTGATGCCAATAGCTAAGCCAATCAGCCGGCACAAAGTGATTTCCTGAAGTTTCTCCATTTATTAGAAACAGGAAACTCGTGTCTTTGATGTTGCATCTACTCTTGGCTGTTCCTTAAGATATACTGCCATCAAATTTAGTTATATACTGTTACAGTATTATAGTGTTATAGTTTCTTCCTCCGGATTCTATCATAGCTTCAGTTAAGACATCAATAACTATTACACAATATACAGTATCAATTATGCCATTAGCAATGATGGTAGTTATAATAACAACAACAATATCAGCAGGAGCAATACCGAGAACAACAAGAATAACAACAACAACAGCAATTAAGACCATTTAATAGCAGTTACAATAATGGTTTCTGAACTAGGCACACAGCCAACAATATTTGGGGGTGGGGAAAATCGTTCAAAATGACCACAGTGCATTACTGGTGCTTTATTTTATCGATCTCGGAAGGATGAAAGGCAAAGCTAACCTCGGCGGGATTTGAACTCAAAACGCAAAGGTGCGTAACTATGACGTGAAGCAGAGTGGCCGATGCTCTACCGATAATGCCATTCTCCCGACCTAGTAGCAGTTACAATAATTGTTTCTACTTTTGGCACAAGGTCAGCAATTACCCAGTGCATTAATGGTACTTTATTTTTCTCAGAATGTAAAGGACCGTAACTCTATGCTGCAAATCATGGTGTTCGACTCTCTACCGATACTGCTAATCCTCTGCCCTAGCAGTTACAATAATAATAATATTGACAGTATCTAAGATACCATTTACGACAATAGATATGGTGTTAATAACCACAACAATAGAAATATCAAAAACAATAACAACAAAATTGACAACAATCAATATCTCTAATAGTAGTTACAACAACAGCCACAACACTTAAGATATCTATTAGAAAAATTGTTAAATAGATATGATGGTAATTATAGCTATAATCTATATATCTAAAACAGAGAATGTCTGTCTGTCTCCCTAAAACTCGAGAACCACCCAACCGATTGTTTTCAAACTTCACACATGTAATACTTATGGTCCTGTGAGTGTTTTCAGCAAAAACATTAGGCGATTTAGCGAACTCTCTCTATAATTCTTAGTCTTTCTTTTTAGATACATACATAGATATAACGTTGCGCCTTATGATATCTGTCTGTATGTCTGGCTGTCTACATTACCACATTATGACGCTATATGTGTGTGTGTGTGCATATATGTATATATAGTGTGTATATATATATAGTTTGTAACGTTTTTCGAATTATTTACTTCTGCGTTCACAGATTGTTTTTTGGGGGTTTCAGAAGATCCCGTTAAGGGTGAAAGCAGCGATTCTTTGCATAAATTTTAATCTGTTATTTTAATATATATATATAATTATATATTCGTGTACATATATTTTTGCACATACAATAACAAAATATAAACAAACGTATTTATTTCACAAGGCTCGATAAGGATAAATAGATATCAAATATATAAGAACCCTGAGAAAATCCCGAGCGACGCCGAGCCATTCTGCTAGATAATCTAAGAGATTATCTGAAATAACACATATTACAAGAGCTATGGGGTAAGTTTATGACCAAAAGATAATTGAGAATATCAAAATCAACGCATTTGACAATGGCAGTGATAAGTAGCAACTATGACAATACCATAAATAGTGTCTGTGATAATAGCTACATTAAGAATAAATAGATATCAAATATATAAGAATCTTGAGCAAATCCCGAGCGACGCCGGGCCATTCTGCTAGATAATCTAAGAGATTACCCAAAACCGATGCTAAAGTGTTAACAATAGCTGTGAGTTTTGTGATAATAGGTACAGTGTAGGCCGTAACAGAGAAGGCAGCATTCAAAACAGTAGCTATGATATGTGTTAAAGTGTTAACAATTGCTGTGCGTTTTGTGATAATAGATACAGTAAAGGCCATAACAGACAAGACATCATTCAAAAGAGTAGATATGATGGGTGTTAAGATGCTAGCAATAGTTGTGTGTTTTGTGAAAATAACTACAGTATAGGACATGACAGACAAAGCATAATCCACAGCAATAGCTATAACACAGGTAATAATAACAGCTATGAGTAGTTTGGAACTGGAAGCTACAAACCATTGTTATGATAATAGCTAATAGAAATAACTAAGACAACTTCTAAAATGCCAGTTGTGATAGAAGCTATGACTGAAGATATGAGAAAAGTTAATCACCTCTGACTATGAGAATTGATATTGCATTTAACTCTTTTGTGATAGTATTTCTCATAATTACTCACTCTATTTCAATTAATCAATGATTATGAATAGATTAATTATAAAGATGATCTATTTCATATAACTTAACAAAAGGTATGCATATATAATTATGATAGAAGATTTCAATTCAAATAGAAATCCATTAAAACAAGTGGCAGTGTTTCATAGAACCTGATGCAGTTGTACCCAAATTGGTATCATAAGAATGAGAACACGTAATCAATCTTGTACAAAGAACTGATATCATAAAATCTAATAGTAAGAGCTAAGACAACTTTTAAAATGACAGTTGTGCCCAAAGCTATGATTTTCGTTATGAGAGAAGTTAATAATTAGTTAGGACTCTTCTATGACAATCACTACGCTACTTAATTCTTAACATCTAATACCTCATGAAACCACATTAGAGTAACATTCATGAAAAATACAAAACAGTAGTATGTGTGCAGTACATACAAAATTGAATTTTAGTATTGCAAAATGTCAAAAACGATCAGCCCAGTAGTAAAGATACGATACATAATTGAACTAAAAAAAATGTTTTTAGATATTTTCTTTCGAAAGCCATAAAATGTATTAACATTGAAACAACTATGTGAACAACTACGGCAACAAACATCAACTATAACACTATCTCCATACATTAGTTGCTTTTATAGTCGAAACGATATAAGTTTCGAAGATAACCTTTATGTAACAGTTGTGACTATAATTCAACATGGACGAAGTGACGAAGTGACAAAGCAGTTAGTTATCAGAGTCGTTAGAATGCCAGATAGGATGACCTACCACATTTGTTCTGTCACTCTGTATTCAAATCCCATCGAGATCAACAAGTGTTAGTTCAGGATTAGGGCCAATTCTTCCTCCAAATATAGGTCCAAATCTCTTTCGCTCTATTTCTCGTCATCTAGAAGAAAGAAATCAGCTGTGTTCTCACTTGATGCGGGATGTTATCTGCAAGAATCGAATATTCAAATCACGTTGTATGTCACAATGGCATCCCTAACACTCTATCACGAGATAAGGGCTCATGTAGATATGTAAGCGAAGTGAACCAGGGATCAAACTTGCTTTAAGAACGACGCACTAACATTTTGTTTTCTACATTTTCTAATTTATAACAAGAAAAACATCTAGGTAGGTTACCTGCGTGTGTATATGGCGGTAATAGGCATCAATTGGTAGAGGAGTTTATCAAAAAATCTGAATCTCACCTTTATATACGATCTTCAACCCTTAGCTTCGTCGTAATTCATCAAATAAGATTTCGAAGAAAATAATAAATAAAAATTCTACTCCATTGCTTTTTACAAAAAATAGTTGTATGAGCGTGTGTGTGCTTGTGTGTATATTTGTGAGTGTACGTGTGCATGTGTGCCTGTACGTTTGTGTGTATTTGGGTGATGGGATGTTTGGATACTGTATACTTTCCGAGAAAATAAAGAAGCGACGTATATTTTTTAAAAGTTTTACCATGTGACATTTAACGACAACAACAGTTCCTTCATCTTAAACCTCTCACCACGTCAATATCTAACTATCTTTCGTTGTACGTTAACCCATAAATAAGTGCAGGAGTTTTATCCTACTCCATCACCAACAAACCCCCTTTCTTTCTCCGATCATCGCTGTCTTTATCTTCTTATACTCGCAAACACAAAAACAATACGTACAAAAACATACGCATACATACACACATACGTACACACATACGTACACACACATATACATACATATATACATGCACACATACATACATAGACATATACCCATACATACATAGACATACACACATACATACATAGATACATGCACACATACATACATAGACATCCAATATAAGCATACACATCTAAAACATACATACATAAATACATACACATGTATGCATGCACACTAACAACATATACAAACAAACACTTTCATTCATACGCATACACACACATAAATACATAGGTTCATGCACACATACATACGT
>OZ024743.1:226071506-226084006 GCA_964016885.1 Eledone cirrhosa
TTATTCTAATTTCTATGTTGTCTATGTTACCGTCATGATGTTGTCTAGCATGTTCGTATAGTACTGACCCGTTTTTTCGTCCTTTTAGTTCCCCCCAGTGTTGGTCTATCCTTTCACCTATGCTACGAGCTGTCTCACCTATGTATGTTGTTGTCGTGTTTCTGCAAGTACCCTCTGTACATCTTATGCTATAGACTACGTTTCTAGTTTTACAGTTTATCCGGGGGTTCACCTTACATATGATACATTTCCTATTGGTACAGTGGGTTTTCTTAAAAGGGTAGGTTTTGCTGATCAGGGATTTTATGGTGGTTCCTGGCTTTTCTACCACCTTTATTTTTAAGTGGGTCTTTCTCAGGGCCTTTCTACACTGGTTAGCTAATTTCCCTCCAGGGGTGGCGTCCACAAACATGACACTCTGATATCTCTGGTTGTCGTACCATGATGTGGCCTTCCCTATCTTATGTCTAGCCCTATCTAAGCTATTCCATGATTTGCTCCTGTATAGTGGGCAAATTCCTTTCATGTCCAGTTCTATGAGGGTCTTATACTTTTCCATGGCTCCTTCGTATACTCTGACTCTGTCTCTTTGGTTGTAGCCAGAGAACTGCATGCGGTTGATGAAGTGTTGGATGTGTCCTTCCATTTCTGTTGGGTCGCACATGCTGGACACATTCTTCATCACTCGTACCAAATCTGCGATCAGAATATTAAACTTAGCACTACTGGACATTGCTGAGTTTTTGAGTATCAGGTATTTGGAGGCCATGGGTTTAGCATAGTGTGAGTGGAGAATTTGGGCTCTCTCGTCTATAGTGTTAATCCAGAGTTCTGTGTCTAATACAGGTAGTCTATTGTTAGGGTGTTTGGAAGGGAAGTCTATAGTTACAGTTATACTCTGGTGTATGGAATTAGCTATCTGCTGGATGCTTTCCATCGTGCTACGTTCTAAATCAAACTTGTTAGTGCTGTCTAGTGGGGGTGTTCTTATAACTATATTGATATCGTCTACATCATGGTACGACAACCAGAGATATCAGAGTGTCATGTTTGTGGACGCCACCCCTGGAGGGAAATTAGCTAACCAGTGTAGAAAGGCCCTGAGAAAGACCCACTTAAAAATAAAGGTGGTAGAAAAGCCAGGAACCACCATAAAATCCCTGATCAGCAAAACCTACCCTTTTAAGAAAACCCACTGTACCAATAGGAAATGTATCATATGTAAGGTGAACCCCCGGATAAACTGTAAAACTAGAAACGTAGTCTATAGCATAAGATGTACAGAGGGTACTTGCAGAAACACGACAACAACATACATAGGTGAGACAGCTCGTAGCATAGGTGAAAGGATAGACCAACACTGGGGGGAACTAAAAGGACGAAAAAACGGGTCAGTACTATACGAACATGCTAGACAACATCATGACGGTAACATAGACAACATAGAAATTAGAATAATATCTAAACATAGGAATGACCCAGCAGATAGGCAAATCAGAGAGGCCAGTGAAATAGAAATTAGAAGACCAAAGCTAAACAGAAAGAATGAGTGGAACAACAACAACACCCAAACAAACAACACTGACCTAAGAGAAGTATAAATAAATAAGTAAATTAAATTAAATTAAATAAAATAAGATAAATAAATACATACACAAGCACATAAACACACACTAGTCACCCAGCAGACAACACTATACACACTAGTCACACATCACACATCACACATAACACTATACACACACGCAAACGCATGCGCAAAGAAGACAAAATAAAATAAGATAAACAAACAAGCAAATAAATAAATAAATATATAGACAGACTGAACAAAAAAAATGGCGTAGACATACAACACAACAGGAGGAACAATGAATATAACACCACTGACGATGTTGCAGATGTGCAACGAAAGATTTATGTAAACTATATATATATGTGTTTGTCTATATTGTATCTGTATTATTTTTGACCGCCGGTCAGTCAATGGCAACATTGAGGACCGAGTAAGCTAGATCGCAGATATATATATATAAAAGACAGCGAGAAGCGAAAACCAAACAGTGAGTGTGTTCTGTTATTAATTCTGGCAATATTACGCAAATATGACCCTCCCCAAATATAACAATATCTGTTTCGACACACGATTTCATATAAAAAACCTCGCAAAACTAATTCATCGCCGCTATGGCATTAGCTTGTGCCAAGCTGAAAGGTTATTGAAAGACACTGTTTTCTGTTATATAAAAACTACAATAACAACAGAACAAATCCGCTTCTTAAAACACTGTGTTTCCTCCAAAACATACACAACAAACATATCAAAACAAGTAAATAATTTATTATTGAACAAAACACAAGCTGAACGGCTAAAACACACAATAACAGTTAATATGAAAAGAACAACATACACAAAAGTCAACGCACTCTACAGACAAAAACGCATCAACGGTAAGGAAATCCGAAATCTCATCACAGCAAACGAGAGAGATGACTTCATGAGCGTCATCCGACGCGAAACGAAATATGCTCAAAACGAATGCTGTAGGCATTTCAAGAAGAAATTAGAATGGATGAATAAGAAAAAACTACAAGAAAGGAAAATCGAATATTCTCAAAAATACCCAGATAACATCGACAACATCCGTATGAGTGATGTAAAACTACCGGAAGAATTTACCAATGACCACACAGTAAATATCTATGGGAACACTTTAATCAGTGAACAAGAACAACAAATCCTAAAGTTACCACCAAAATTTGCCATCTACAAAAAGATTAATCCTATGGAATGCAAAACGGAGCTGGAAAAGTGTTTCACAAAAATACGTTGGAATGCAAAGGTAAACAACAACAACAATAATAACGGTAGTAGTAATATAAACAATAACTCTGGGTATAGAAATAACAGCCATAACCATAACAATGGCAGGAAAGTGAGAAATAGTGATAATGGTAATAATACTAGCGATAGACAGAACAACAACAACCACAATAATAATAATAATAGAAACGTTAACCACAGACACAGCAACAGTGACCACAGTAGTAATAACGGTAACAATACGAACAACAACAACAACAATAACCACAGTGGTAATAATGGAAATAGTACATGTAGCAACATCAACAAAAACAAGAAACATAATAATAGTAACAACCACAATGGTAGAAATAGCAGTAACAACAACAATAACGGTGAAGTAAACAACAATACATCTAGCAATCATAACAATAATAATATTAATGCTAAGGATAGAAACAACAACAACCACCATGATAACAATAATAGCAACACACACAACTATGACGATAGAAATAACGACAACCCCTTAGAGAAACTATTTTTCAACCCAGCTGACAAAACATATAAGATGGGTAATATCTATCCTACGAGGTTACCCTTTAATAAAAGAGTTTGCATACCACAACAAATAGATGACGAGACGGAGGCACAGTTCACCATAGCTAGAAATAAGATTAGACAAGTAGTAGACAGGTACACTATGAGACAGAGCAGACCAGAGGCCCAACAACTTGGGATAAAACCTGTAGAAGGCTTGGTTAGCCTCAAGCAGCGCACAAGGGATGGTGAGGTAGTGTGTCTACCCACAGATAAGTCTGGTAGGATGTCAATAGATAGCATGCCGAACTACATCGAGGCAATGCAACCCCACATCACCAACACGAGCGAAGTTGCACAACTAACACACGATGGGAGAGAAAAAATCCTCAACGCTCACATGATGATGTGGACTGACATCCTAAAGCCAAGCAGACGCACTGCCAACAACTTCCAGGCGTCTAACAATGGCATACCACCCTTGTATGGGCTCCGCAAAGACCACAAGACAGTCGACGACCCGACAATAGGACCACCAACAAGACCTGTATGCGGAGCTAATATAGCTAGCAACTACAGGATCTCCTACTTCCTCTCAATGGTTATACGCCCCATAATCAAGATGTCCCCAGATGTATGTGAAAGTACAGAGGACCTCCTCAGCAGAATCAGTGAGTGCAACAAAAACAGGAGCCTATCCAACTGCATAATAGGCAGCATGGATGTGGTGTCACTGTACCCATCCATTAACATTGATTTTGCTGTGAAAAGATGTGTGGAGATGATCATTGAGAGTGAGGTGGAGTTCTGCGACGTCGACACAGACGAACTGGGCCTCCTACTTAGACTTACCTACGACACTGACTACCTAGACAGCCATGACCTTAGATGTTTCTGCCCTAGTAGACCTATAAGAGGTAGACCCCCCACCATAACCTCAATGGCTAAAAAGACTCCCATAGGAAGGTGGATTGGGTGGACCAAAGCTATACGGACCCCCCAAAACACTGATCAGGTAAGAAAAATGGTCGCACATGCAATAGGGGCTAGTATCAAAACTACCCTAAAGGGCCACATATTTAAGTTCAATGAGAAAATCTACACCCAAAATGAGGGAGCAGCCATCGGCGTCAGCATAGCTGGCGATGTTGCCAACCTTTTCATGGTATGGTGGGAAAGGAGACTTAAAGATCTCCTTAATGAAAGCTCCATAGACCTCATCATGTACTCTCGTTATGTAGACGATATCAATATAGTTATAAGAACACCCCCACTAGACAGCACTAACAAGTTTGATTTAGAACGTAGCACGATGGAAAGCATCCAGCAGATAGCTAATTCCATACACCAGAGTATAACTGTAACTATAGACTTCCCTTCCAAACACCCTAACAATAGACTACCTGTATTAGACACAGAACTCTGGATTAACACTATAGACGAGAGAGCCCAAATTCTCCACTCACACTATGCTAAACCCATGGCCTCCAAATACCTGATACTCAAAAACTCAGCAATGTCCAGTAGTGCTAAGTTTAATATTCTGATCGCAGATTTGGTACGAGTGATGAAGAATGTGTCCAGCATGTGCGACCCAACAGAAATGGAAGGACACATCCAACACTTCATCAACCGCATGCAGTTCTCTGGCTACAACCAAAGAGACAGAGTCAGAGTATACGAAGGAGCCATGGAAAAGTATAAGACCCTCATAGAACTGGACATGAAAGGAATTTGCCCACTATACAGGAGCAAATCATGGAATAGCTTAGATAGGGCTAGACATAAGATAGGGAAGGCCACATCATGGTACGACAACCAGAGATATCAGAGTGTCATGTTTGTGGACGCCACCCCTGGAGGGAAATTAGCTAACCAGTGTAGAAAGGCCCTGAGAAAGACCCACTTAAAAATAAAGGTGGTAGAAAAGCCAGGAACCACCATAAAATCCCTGATCAGCAAAACCTACCCTTTTAAGAAAACCCACTGTACCAATAGGAAATGTATCATATGTAAGGTGAACCCCCGGATAAACTGTAAAACTAGAAACGTAGTCTATAGCATAAGATGTACAGAGGGTACTTGCAGAAACACGACAACAACATACATAGGTGAGACAGCTCGTAGCATAGGTGAAAGGATAGACCAACACTGGGGGGAACTAAAAGGACGAAAAAACGGGTCAGTACTATACGAACATGCTAGACAACATCATGACGGTAACATAGACAACATAGAAATTAGAATAATATCTAAACATAGGAATGACCCAGCAGATAGGCAAATCAGAGAGGCCAGTGAAATAGAAATTAGAAGACCAAAGCTAAACAGAAAGAATGAGTGGAACAACAACAACACCCAAACAAACAACACTGACCTAAGAGAAGTATAAATAAATAAGTAAATTAAATTAAATTAAATAAAATAAGATAAATAAATACATACACAAGCACATAAACACACACTAGTCACCCAGCAGACAACACTATACACACTAGTCACACATCACACATCACACATAACACTATACACACACGCAAACGCATGCGCAAAGAAGACAAAATAAAATAAGATAAACAAACAAGCAAATAAATAAATAAATATATAGACAGACTGAACAAAAAAAATGGCGTAGACATACAACACAACAGGAGGAACAATGAATATAACACCACTGACGATGTTGCAGATGTGCAACGAAAGATTTATGTAAACTATATATATATGTGTTTGTCTATATTGTATCGGTATTATTTTTGACCGCCGGTCAGTCAATGGCAACATTGAGGACCGAGTAAGCTAGATCGCAGATATATATATATAAAAGACAGCGAGAAGCGAAAACCAACCAAACAGTGAGTGTGTTCTGTTATTAATTCTGGCAATATTACGCAAATATGACCCTCCCCAAATATAACAATATCTGTTTCGACACACGATTTCATATAAAAAACCTCGCAAAACTAATTCATCGCCGCTATATATATATATATATATATATATATATATATATATATATATATACATATATATATATATATATATATATATATATATATATATATATATATATATATATATATATATATATATATATATATATATATATATATATATATATATATATATATATATATATATATATATATATATATATATATATATATATATATATATATATATATATATATATATATATATATATATATATATATATATATATATATATATATATATATATATATATATATATATATATATATATATATATTTCTACATATTAAGGTGAAGATAATAAGTAACAAAAGAAAAAAATAGTGTTGACGATATTGCCTTTCAGGAACACTACACTCAAAGGTGGTGTTCCAGAATTTGGAGCCAGTAAAATATACATACACACACACGCGCGCACGCACACACACACACACACACACACACACACACACACACACACACACACACACACACACACACACACACACACACACACACACACACACACACACACACACATATATATAAATATAATGACAGAAATAGATAGATATAGAGCGTGTGTGAGTATGTGTGCCTGTGTGTGTGTGTGTGAGAGAGAGAGATAGAGATAGAGATAGAGAGAGATAGTGAGATATAGAGATAGAGATAGAGAGAGAGGGGGGGGGGGAGAGAGAGAGAGAGCAACACTGGTTAAATAATATTTTTTTCTCCCTTGTCAGAAGGCAATTTTCAATGACCTCTGTATTATATATATAGCTAAAAGCTACTATTATTTCCATGGTCAGGAAAATGTGTGACCCCTGTCTTAAGAACTGAAACAAATCAGGTCAATTTTCGTCTTTTCATTATTTTGAGAAAGACATTTCCTATTAGTAGGACTAAACATGTCTATTTAGTAAAAGACACACCTCCGTGAATTTACATTACACACATAACTATATATATATCGAGATACGTACGATACGTACATATATATATGTGTGCATGTATGTATATATATACATACTACTGTACGTCTGTATACATATATGTATGTACGTATACATACTTATATTTAAGTAACAGCCGTACTAAGAGTGAGAAATGAAATTTCGTTTCATTTTTTCCGTTTATCGTTTTCGGTGCGCCCGGCCGATTAACTCACTCGATATGCAAATTAGCCTGCTCAGCCGTTAATATGCATAAGGAAAGTATATACTTTCAGACATTCAATCATCTGGCAGGAAGGTATACGGTGCTGACGATAGCTAATAAGCTTGAAACTAGTACATCGTTCCTTTGTCAGTGTTGAACAAAAGGGTAACGATGGTTGCTAAACACTGTACAGCTTAATTCGGGATGTTGTTTACAAACACACTGAGCATTATAATAAATGTTCGGTGAATCCATACGTACATATATATGTGTGCATGTATGTATATATATACATACTACTGTACGTCTGTATACATATATGTATGTACGTATACATACTTAACAGCCGTACTAAGAGTGAGAAATGAAATTTCGTTTCATTTTTTCCGTTTATATATATATATATATATATATATATATATATATATATATCACATAAGAAACGGAGAATCAGTGGTGCGATGAAAAATAACATTTATTAGACATATTACAATCGTTTCTCTGGCGACCAGCTCGAGGCACGATCGATCCAATGATCGAACCTGACTCTGAAATCGCAAGATCCTCAGATACGTCTCGATTCTTCGAAGCAGAGTTTCCAAATATATACTGTATACATATAACTAATTATTAGGGTCCTTATCTGTGAACGTTACGTTCCAATGTAATAAAGATGATCAGGTGCAAGAAGTTAAAAGCACTCATCGTCAGCCATATATATATATATATATATATATATATATATATATATATATATATATATATATATATATACAGCATTGTGATGCCAATTAAACACGACAGTGATTTCATGTACGAAATAACGCTAAGACAGATGTCATGCTTATATAATTGTATCTATTACATTATGTTATGCGCATTTCAAGGACATGGTGGGTTATTATGTAATGGTTACACCAGAAACTGGCACCGATGTGACAGCATCAGATATTAGCACAAATATGTGAAGTGTTTACGATGGTATGTTGATATGTCGCAGATAGAATAGGTCCGTCCTAGTGTAGATCCAGCGAACACACACACGCGCGCACACACATACACATACATATATATAGTAAACAAATCTGCGGAGCGTTGAGTGGGTTGATATTGCTCGGAATCATGTACATCTTGTCCAACAGAAAGAAAAATATGGAGTAAATAGAATATGATCAGAACAATGAGTAATCACAGGAAAGTAAGAATAGTCATTGAGAAGAACGAAAAAGCTTTGACAATTAAATATGTCAATGAAAAACATCACCCAGTTTAGAATCCGATAAATGGATTAGTTACCTAACTAAGTATAGAACCAAAGTGAAACTCAACTGTTGCGCGTGTTTTTATTGTCAACTTGACCCTCCGAAAGTAAAACATTATCTGTTTCACCACATGTCACCACATTAAAAGTCTTATTAAAGGAATTTAAAAAAACGAAGTATATATATATATATATATATATGTGTGTATGTAAAAGGTAATATATATATATATATATATATATATATACACTTTGTGTTTGAATTTCTTTACAAGATTTTTTTTGATCTGGTGTGTCGTGTGTTGAATCAGATATTGCTTTACGTGCAAAGGCAACTGGCAGGAGACCCAGAGGTAGACCCGAGCATGGTGGTTGGATAACATCTATGAACGTGGCTGGTCTCGCTTAGGGATCTAGCCGGATCAGTTGGAGACGGTTGTTTCTGACAGGACCCACTGGAAGGAGTGTTTAAGGACTCTGCCACCACAACACTCTCAAGCATAAGGTGGCGAAGAAGGAGAAGAAGAAGAAGAAGAAGAAGAAGAAGAAGAAGAAGAAGAAGAAGAAGAAGAAGAAGAAGAAGAAGAAGAAGAAGATATATAACGTATTTAGTTCTTATTTAATTCAAACCATATTATATTATGGCCAAGCCGGAGCACTCTCTGATGGTAAAGCCCTATCTTTTATTCAGTGTTTACCTTGTGCTCATGATGTTTATAAAGAACAGAGTGTTTGTATGTTTGTAGCTTTTGTATCAGTGGTTTGCTGGAAGATTCAGGGGAGATAACTAGTCACTGAAAAGTTTATAGTTTTCAACAGGTAACATTATTGTCACTTTCTTGATATCTTAAGATTAAGAATTAGATAAATGTTTCCTTAAACGTAAGATTATTGCAATAACATTTATCCCTTTTTTTATCAGCTGATGAAACATCTGACACTTGATAGAATCTCGCTTTTAACTCGTTTATCCGATTGTGTATTGTAACATTTGGTTTCTGCACTGAAAAAAACATTTTATATCTCTCCCATTCCTTTATTTTCTTCCTATCACTTTATTTCAGGCTATCAAATTTCACTTAACTCACGACGAATTTATTTCGAAGTGAACTTCTTAACCGCACAATAATTGCGGAAAGGCATGATCAACGTTATCCTATTCTGCCGTTTATGCGTTGGAGTCGGGTTTCGTCGACGAGTGTTCCATTTTTTTGCTGACCCTTTGAATTACAAGTACAGCCCATCCGACTGGCATCCAAACAGTTTTCATTAATCCTGTGGCATTTAAACCGGCCGTATCCGGCCATAATTCTCTCACCTCTCTCTGTTCAAACCGGACATAACTGGCCACTCATACTGACGTTAAGGTATTGTTCTCAAAATAAATAACATCAAAATCTTGTAGAATTGATATTATGTGAGATAATTATGAAGATAAAGACTTTACCACAAAAATACAATAGTATATATAGAGTAATGTAAATGCTAAAGGGTTAACCCAATTTCACTGACAAAACATAGGTGTGCCTGAGGTAATGGTAAATAACCAACCTACCGTGCAGTGGGATCGAACTCAGGACCTAATCGTTAACGATTCGGACTTGCTGCCTTCAAGACAGGATACGAAGCTTAAAAATGACAACGAATATTAACAACTCCGAATACTTTCCTTGAGATACTGTGATAGCTACAGCAAGCTGACATTTGCATGCACAACGAACTCACACACACAGACACACACACACACACAATATATATATACATATATAAATACATGTATGTGTGTATATTGTAGTGAAAAAGGGTCGGTTATATCCAAAGTTGGTAGAGCACCCATAAATACTTCCGCTCTGGCTATAAACATCACGAGTTTAATTCTTTTCTAGGTGAAACACATGTCGTCGAGTATGGTTTGTTAATTGTTGTGGAACTAACTTTCTCTCTCTCCATCTCTCTCTCTGTCTCCCCCCTCTCTCTCTCTTGTAAACAGAAACAGCAACACGATCAGTACAGTATATGGAAGGGATATATTAGGTTGACGCTTGATATAGCAGGAAGAGGGTCTTAACGTTTCGGTCGCTAGTCCTTCAGCAGAAGAAAGAATGAGAAATAAGATAGATTGAGGGGACGGGCGGGATGGAATTGGAAAAAATGTCTTTAGATAAAAATAACAGGTCCATTCATGTTGAAATCTCTTGCAAAACTGTTACTGCTCGCATTTTGTGTATGATTTATTTTTTTAGAAAAGTGGATGATGGAGTGCGTAATAATAATAAATACAAATTCCAAAATCCAGAGAGAACTCGATCAGGATTGTATACATATAAGTACATATAAACCCGTAGAGCAAATATCTATTATTAGCACAGATTAGAAGTTTAAGCAAATAATTTCTGCTTTCACCCTGAGCGATATCATCTGGAATCGAGAAATATCAATATGGGGATGCAGAAGTAAATGTTAAAAAAAATTAAGACTAATTATTTCCTTTAGAAAATAAAAAGTTATAGCGGTAGCGTGTGAGGACATTATCTTGAGATGAGCAAAATGTATGCAGTGAGAATTACGTCATTAGGTGAAGCGAGAACAATTCTTGGTATGAATGATGTCTATACATCCGCAATGCACTGCGTACCTTTTTATTGTCGTTATGCTCCGACACCATATAATATATAATATGTAGGTTCCTGTGCGGTATCGGGGGTAACCACAGTTAAAATTGATACTCAATGCATTGGTAGAGTATAGGTATCTTTATTTGGATTGGCAGTACCGGTAGAGCGTCTGACGCCATGCTTTGCAGCAAAGAGTTACGGCCCTTTATGGTCTGAGTTCAAATCCCGCCGAGTTTAACTTTGCCTTTCATCCTTTCGGGGTCGATAAAATAAAGCACCAGTAATACACTGTGATAATTGCTGGCCTTGTGCCAAAAGTAGAAACAATTATATGACTTTACAGGACTGGATCTTTTTCATTCGAATGAAATCATCAGGAATGCCCTTTGATTTCATACGAATGAAACAGTTCTAGTCCCGTAGAAGTCATTTCTAAACACACACACACACACACACATATATATATATATATATATATATATACACACACACACATACATCATCATCATCATCATTGCAAGGGTGGGACGGGAACTGATTCTGGCTTTATTTCTACAGCTGGATGCCCTTCCTAACACCAACCTCATTTACAGTGAGTTCTGGGTGCTTTTTTGCCGTGGCACCTCCACGACCACCTTGCAGTGGAATGATAGGGACCCCAGTCCCTATCATCTCATTTCTACAGCTGAGTAAACTGAAGCAATGTGAAATAAAGTGTCTTGCTCAAGGAAACAACACATCACCCGGTCTGAGTATTGAACTCACAACCTTTCGATTGCAAGGCCAATGCTTTAACCACTAAGCCATATGCCTCCATACATATATATATATATATATATATATATATATATATATATATATATATACATACACACACACACATACATATACACACACGCACACACATATATATATATATATTGTTATTGTCTTATATATATGTCTGTTTGTGTGTGTATGCGTTTGTTTATGTGTGTTTAAGGGGGACGGCGCATGCGCGTGTGCATGAGAGTATATGTATAATCAGGAATATATATAGAGAAATTGTAATTTGATAAGAGATAAATATAATTCGATAATAGAAAAATATAATTTAATGAGCAAACCGGCAAGGCGTAATGAATAAAACATATTAAGTAAAAAGAAAAGAAGA
>OZ024743.1:226094006-226116506 GCA_964016885.1 Eledone cirrhosa
AAAAGAATATATTTCTCATTTCTAACTCACGCTTTCTATATATATATATATATATACATATATACTAATATACACATTAAAACATATATATATATAAATATATATATGTATGTATATATTTATATATACATATGTATATATATATATATATATGTATATATATATATATATATACATTATATATATATATATATATGTATATATATATATATATATATATATATATGTGTATGTGTGTGTGTGTGTATGTATATACAGATATATACATGGAAAGCATACATCTCAAAGAAAAGCAAAACAATAACAATGATAATTTTGACAACATAACATAATAAAATAATAAAATAAATAAAGAAGAAATATTGCAGAAAAAACATACAATAAAAACAAAACCTAATGAAATAACGACATAAAAACATGAAAATCTAAGAAAACACAGACCAAACTGAACTGATTGATCAATAGAATTGGTAAAATTTTCAAGAATCGATAATATAATTTGTACAAACAATGAAATGGCAAATTGTTTTGTTAAAAGTTTGAAACGGTTGAAAAAAATAACAACCAATCAAAGATTATATATATATATATATATATATTGTATATATGTATATATATATACATATATATATATATGTATAAATATCTATATATATGTATATATATGTATCTATACATATATATATATTTATACATAATATATAAATATTTATACATATAAACATATATATATATACATATGTGTGTATATGTATACACACACACACACACACACACACACACACACACACACACACACACACACACACACACACACACACATATATATATATATATATATATATATATATATATATATATATATATATATATATACGTATATACCTACGTGTGTGTGTGTGTAGTTTACATACATGCATGCGTACACGCACATATACAAATTGTCTAATGTGTATATTATGTTTGTGTTATACGTATGTTTCATAAGCATAGATACGTAGTTATCTAAAACGAAGACTAAAAAAAACATCTAATTGTTTTTATTAAAATATTTTTTGGGTTCTCTCATTTATGTGCTTTTGTTATTTTCTCTTCTTCCGAACGAAACTTTGTCTTCACCAAAGTAAGTAAAAGTTCATACACACACATATATTTAAGCAATAAGTGCAACAATAGTAACAGAAACTAGACACACACTTTTCGTTATAAAGGTCGCAGTATAGAGTACAAACATACATAGACATATATAGATAGATGGATGGGTAGAGAGTGACAGAGGGAATCAGAAAAAGTGAGAGCGGAGGATATGCTGAATCAGCAAAATTTCCACACACACACACACACACACACACACACAGACTCATATGCACACAGAAAATGAAAAAAAAAATATATATACATATCATTTTTTCAGTTTCACACAAATTATTCAGCATATATATTATTTCCGCAATATACTCGTGTAAAAATTGAACTTTTTAGACCATTTTTTAGGGTTAAATTTAAGTGGTTGACTATTGAGGAACTTGAAATTCAAGCTAGTATCAAAAGTAGCGTATCAAAAGCAGGAATCCAACTGATTTCTAAACGAATAAAAACAAAAACTCACTGCATTACAGTAATATTACCGATTCTATGCATCAAAACACACATCCTAGTAAATAGCAAAATCCATGGCTCTTATGAATATTATACTCGTATTTATTAAACTTAACAGACTAGCTCAGTGAAATTAATATTTCTAAGTTCTGAGTTCAAATCCCGCCGAGGTTAGTTTTGCCTTTCATCCTTACGGGGTCGATAACATAAAGTACCTGTCATGCATTTGGGTCGATTTAATCGACTTTCCCCTCCCCTCAAATTGCTGGCCTTGTGTCAAATGTAGAAACAATTATTACTATATTTTACAATGGGTAATATATCTACAGGTATGTCACTACCAGCCATAATATTGTATACATGACCGATTCCTGCTCACCGTGTTTCGCATCACAAATCTCCAAAACCAATATTTTTATAATTCTTGAAATTCAAGTAAGTTTGGATAAATTTTTATTTACAGACATGTATTTGCAATAATATAAATTTGCCTTAAATTCAGGACGATTTTGTAACAGTGTTATTTCTACATAGAGGATGATTCCTCCACTACAAATGTTGACCTGTTATCCGTGAAATACTTGGGTTGACTTTTGTACATGATCTATAGACAATTCCAAATATTTTGGCCAAAATAAGTGGTTGACTTTCACACGAGATCGACTATTACTCGAGTAAAACTTTCTGGTATATATATACATATAATTGTTTCTACATTTGACACAAGGCCAGCAATTACCCAGTGCATTACTGGTACTTTATTTTATCGACCCTATAAGGATGAAAGGAAAAGTTAACCTCGGCGGGATTTGAACTCAGATCATAAAGGGCCGTAACTCTATGCTGCGAAACATGGCGTCCGATCCTCTACCGATACTGCCAATCCACCGCCCTATGGTATATATGCATAATTGTTTCTACTTTAGGCACAAGGCCAGCAAATACCCAGTGCATTACTGGTACTTTATTTTATCGATGCATAATGAAAATTATTTACAGACTGAATAATTTTTGTGAAACTGGAATAAATAATATTGCAATAAGATAAAATAATTATGGTTGAAACTACTACTACTACTACTACTACTACTACTACTACTACTACTACTACTACTACTACCACCCACTACTACTACTACTACTACTACTACTACTACTACTACTACTACTACTACTACTACTACTACTACTACTACTACTACTACTAGGTCCATCTTTATCTTATAATGCAATAATTATCTGTTTGTACCTTATTTCAATGGCTTGGCATATACGTATAGTTACATATCTATAAAATCATACATCCCCTCTCTCTCACACACACACACACACACTCACACACGCACACACACATATATATTTATATGTATATATGTCTGTCCATAAATAGCCTCACCCAATATATATATATATATAATATATAAGATCAAAAGATGGTTAAAAGAGTTCCATGTATTTTATTATGCGCATTTCAAAAACAAATATCAGCATGAGATGACATTTGCGTTTGCGTCAGATAAAATAGGGAGACATGATATGAAGGTTACAAAACACTTGTGAATAGTGCAGTTTTAAATAAACATATGAAAAGTAATTTAAGATTGATGTGTGATATTGGGAAAAATTGAGGGAGGGGGGGGATGAGACAAAGGAGGAGATGAGAGTAAAGAATGGTGGGGCGGAGGAGTATAATAAGGAAGGATGAGATAGGAGGAGAGATGGGTGATAGAAAGAGAGAGATAGCCTTTATAACTGAGAAAAATATATATTGTTTCACAGAGAGAGGGTAAAAAGCCGTTGGAAGATAATATATGATTTAAAAGAATTTGAAAATTGATGAAGAGAAAAAAAAATAAAGAATAATATTAAATTAAGGTTTGTATATTGAAGGGTTTAATAATATGTGCGATGAAAAGAAATTGTTAATATGTATTATTAAAATAAAAATATTAATGTTATTAAGGATATAATGTGAAAAGAAGTAGAAGAGTGGATGAATTATGAATTTAGAGGAATTAGTTAGTGTTTAAGTTTGTTTTTATGTAATGTAATATGTATGCGTAATATATGTAAATAGTCTGTTTACAAATGAGCGCAGAAAGCAAAGAAGAAAAATAGTGTTTAAGGAAGAGAAGACTCTAACATCAAAATATATATGTTTATGAAGTATTTCCTAATGGTAATAATATAATGTAATAAAGGAGATTAGTTAGGGTTTAAGTTTGTTTTTATGTATTGTGATATGTAATATGTAAAAGTTAGATGAGCATGAAAGGAAGAAAAATATAATGAACTGAGGAGGAATAATCTAATGTCAAAAAAATGTTTATGTTTACGAAGGATTTTTAAAGGTAATACTATAAAGTATTTAAAAGGTAATAATACATTTTATGGCCAATGCTATGAAGAAAGAAGGAAGAGTGGATATGTTGTGGTGAGTAATAATAAGAATTGAGAAATATTTAGGAAGAAAAAGTACAGATTAGAGGTTAGAAATTAAAAGAAAAGAGGAAGAAAGGAAAGTGATAAATAGGAATGATATAGAATGAGTAACTAGCATTATATAATGTATAATAAATAATATTGAAATAAGGTAGAAAGATGGGTATATTTTTAAAGAAATATATATATAAGCCTTTGAGAAAAAGGATTTTAAACTGGTAAAGTATTAGATATTAGCTGTATACTTTATGGAATGTTCTGTGGAATTTATGCAAGCAGAGAGAAAATAAGTCAGTGCGTCTATTTATTATAGAATCTAAATTAGATATAATGGTAAATTTTTCACATAAACAAAGATTACACGTTCTGGATAAGGAGGCATTCAAGTAGGAAGAGGCAGAACAAACTTTCTTCCAAGAGATGTTATAGTTAATATTTTTGTCTTTCAAGGACCATATGAGTTCTGAGAGTGCCGTGTTGGTTCTTTTAAGTTGGTATTTAAAAGAAAAATTGTGATTATAAAAACGGGCTTTGAAGGAGATGGAAGTGGAGCCAAAATAGGTAAAGGAATTGGTGTCAGTTATAATTTTACATTCATAGACTAAGTTTTTTTCAAGACAATGGTTGTTGAGAGCACATTTATTTTTAACAGGGGAATTACAATTGCGATTAGAGAAATTAACAGAGTTATTAGCAAGTGACCTAGTTTTATCTATAGGAAGAATTGGATTGGAGGAGTTATTTACGATAGGAATAATAGTTTCCTGATTTAGATTGGTATTAAGAACATATCCTTAATTACAGTTTCCTGATTTAGATTGATATTAAGAACATATCCTTAATTACATTACTATTGTTATATTTTTATATTTTTAATAGTACATATAAAAATTTCTTTCCATCGCACATATTATTAAACCCTTAAATATTATTCTTAATACATATTAACAATTTCTTTTCATCGCACATATTATTAAACCCTTCAATATACAAACCTTAATTTAACATTATTCTTAAATTCTTCTCTTCGTTAATTTTCAAATTCTTTTAATATATATATTATCTTCCAACGGTTTTTTAACCTCTCTATGTAAAACAATATATTTTTCTCAGTTATAAAAGCTATCTCTCTCTCTCTATCACCCATCTCTCCTCCTATCTCATCCTTCCTTATTGTACTCCTCCCCCACCATTCTTTACTCTCATCTCCTACTCTTTTTCATCCTCCCCCCCCCCCTCAATTTTTTCCCCAATATCACACATCAATCTAAAACTACTTTTCATATGTTGATTTAAAACTGCACTATTCACAAGTGTGTTTTAACCTTCATATCATGTCTCCCTATTTTATCTGACGAAAACGCAAATGTCATCGCATGATGATATTTGTTTTTGAAATGCGCATAATAAAATACATGGAACTCTTTTAACCATCGTTTGATCTTATATATTATATATATATATATATATAATTTAAAATCAAAAGATGGTTAAAAGAGTTCCATGTATTTTATTATGCGCATTTCAAAAACAAATATCATCATGGGATGATATTTGCGTTCTCATCAGATAAAATAGGGAGACATGATATGAAGCTTAAAAAACAACTTGCGAGCAGTGAAGTGTTGCTTTATTGTGCCACAATAAAACTGACCTCCTACATATATATATATATATATAAATAAATAAAAGAACAGGAGGCTGGACTGGTGTAAATCCTTGAAAGGTTTATTATACTATGATCATTTCAATTACCGGGTTCCATATGAATCAGGTGATATTTTACATATTCCTTTGTTATATTTCGAATACCTGATGATATCACAGGTTTCATATGGAACCCGGACATTGAAATGATCATAGTATAATAATCCTTTCAAGGATTTACACCAGTGTAGCCTCCTGTTATTTTATTTCTAATTAACTCCGTATTTGTACCACCAACTACACAAATGAAGACGAGTGAACTGCACTACGTTGAGTACTCTCCACAATATTACACCAAGATTGACCATACAGAATAACCAATTCTATCCAGTCGTGAACCAACAAATCTAAAGAAAATATGTATATATATATATCTATCTATATATATATATATATATATATATATATATATATATATATATATATATATATATATATATATATATATATATATATATATATATGTATATATATATATATATATATATTATATATATATAAATCTATATATATACATATATACATATATATATATATATATATATATATATATACACACACACATATATATATATATGAATATATATATATATATATATATATATATATATATTGTTATACTTTGGGAGGGTCATGTTGCCAATAAGAAACACACGCACCAGTTGCTTTCACTTCAATTTAATTTATTATATATTTATAAATTTACAAATTTATAAATTTCTGGTTGGTTGGTTGGTTCCACAACCAGATAGTTGTTTATATATATATAGTCATAGTTCTTTCGTCACACACTCTGTGACCTCTTCAGTGACTGGGGATTTCTTTCTTCGTTTCTGTGCCTTTCCTTTCTTCTATCCTACGCCATTTTGTTTGTGTGTGGGTTGCGTGCTCAGTTTGCGCATGCGCCACATCCGGGTGTCTGTGTGTGTTTGTGTTCATTTTTCTATTTTTCTATTTATATTTTTCTATTTGTTTATTTATTTATTTATTTATTGTTGGTTGGTTGTTTGTTCTATGTGTGTGTGTGTTTTCATTTTGTCTTGTATGTGTTTTCATTTTGTGTGTGTTTTCAATTGTAAGTTGTTTGTTCTATGTGTGTGTGTGTTTTCATTTTGTCCTTAATTGTAAGTTGTGATGTTGCTGTTCCACTCATATTTTCTATTTAATTTTGGTTTTAATTCTTTTATGCTTACTGCCTCTGTAATTTGCCTAAACATTGCGTCTTTCTTGTGTGTGGATTCTATTTTTATTTCTATGCTCTCTAATTTACCCCTGTGTTCTATCTTAGCATGTTGGTAGAGCACAGATGATTCTTTATTATCTTGGAGGTCTCGCCAGTGTTCATTTATTCGTTCCCCTATACTACGAGCTGTCTCACCTATGTACACTATATTTTTGTTTCTACATTGTCCTTCAGTACATCTTATGCTATATACTACATTTCTGGTTTTACAGTTAATATGGGGGCTTATTTTACAGGTTATACATTTCTTATCTATACATGAGGGTCTTTGGAACGGGTATGTCTTGCTAATAAGTGTTTTTACGGAGGTACCAGGTCTTTCTACTATCTTAATATTGAGATTATGTTTCTTTAGGGCCCTTCTAAATTTGTAGGCTAGTTCGCCTCTAGGGGTTGTATTGATGAACATTACACTCTGGTATTTATTGCTATCATACCATGAGTTTATTCTATTGGCCTTGTTCCTAGTTCTTTCTATTCTATTCCAAAATTTGCTCCTATACAAGGGGCAGGTCCCATTTATGTCATTATTTACCATTTTTTCCCATTTGGTTCTGGCTCCTTTATACACTCTGATTCTATCTCTCTGATTGTAGCCAGAGAACTGCATACGGTGGATGAAGTGTTGTATGTGTCTCTCTAGTTCTTCGGGGTTGCACATGCGGGACACATTTCTCATCACCCGTACCAAATCCGCAATCAGTATGTTGATTTTGGTATGGTCCGAAATGGCCGAGTTTCGGTGGATCAGATGTTTGGAAGTCATGGGTTTGGCATAATGGGAATGGAGGATTTGTTTTTGGTTGTTAATTGTATCTAACCAGAGCTCTGTGTCTAGTACAGGTAATCGATGGTTGGGGTGTCACTTGGGTAGTCTATAGTAACTCTAATGCTCTGGTGGATGGAGTTTGCTATTTGCTGGATGCTTTCCATTGTGTTTTTCTCTAGTTCCTGACTGTTCTTTAGTGGGGGTGTCTTAACTACGATGTTTATATCATCTACGTAGCGGGAGTACATTATCAGGGTTAAGCTGTCTTCTAATTGTTCATTAAGTTTTTGTTTAAGTCTACTGTCCCACCATACCATGAATAAGTTAGCTATGTCGCCTGCAATGCTAACACCAATGGCTGCTCCTTCCTCTTGGGCATATGTTTTACCATTAAATTTGAACATATGTTCCTTAAGGGTTAATTTTATGCTGGCCCCTACCGCATGTGCAATCATTTTCTTCAGTTCATCGTGGTTTTCGGGTGTCCGTATGGCTCTGGTCCACCCGTTCCATCTATCTGTGTGGGTTTTCTTGGCCATTGAGGTAATGGTAGGTGGTCTGCCTCTTGCTGGTCTTGTAGGGCACAGGTTGCTAAGGTCATAAGTGTCTAGGTAAGACACCCCCACTAAAGAACAGTCAGGAACTAGAGAAAAACACAATGGAAAGCATCCAGCAAATAGCAAACTCCATCCACCAGAGCATTAGTGTTACTATAGACTACCCAAGTAGACACCCCAACCATCGATTACCTGTACTAGACACAGAGCTCTGGTTAGATACAATTAACAACCAAAAACAAATCCTCCATTCCCATTATGCCAAACCCATGACTTCCAAACATCTGATCCACCGAAACTCGGCCATTTCGGACCATACCAAAATCAACATACTGATTGCGGATTTGGTACGGGTGATGAGAAATGTGTCCCGCATGTGCAACCCCGAAGAACTAGAGAGACACATACAACACTTCATCCACCGTATGCAGTTCTCTGGCTACAATCAGAGAGATAGAATCAGAGTGTATAAAGGAGCCAGAACCAAATGGGAAAAAATGGTAAATAATGACATAAATGGGACCTGCCCCTTGTATAGGAGCAAATTTTGGAATAGAATAGAAAGAACTAGGAACAAGGCCAATAGAATAAACTCATGGTATGATAGCAATAAATACCAGAGTGTAATGTTCATCAATACAACCCCTAGAGGCGAACTAGCCTACAAATTTAGAAGGGCCCTAAAGAAACATAATCTCAATATTAAGATAGTAGAAAGACCTGGTACCTCCGTAAAAACACTTATTAGCAAGACATACCCGTTCCAAAGACCCTCATGTATAGATAAGAAATGTATAACCTGTAAAATAAGCCCCCATATTAACTGTAAAACCAGAAATGTAGTATATAGCATAAGATGTACTGAAGGACAATGTAGAAACAAAAATATAGTGTACATAGGTGAGACAGCTCGTAGTATAGGGGAACGAATAAATGAACACTGGCGAGACCTCCAAGATAATAAAGAATCATCTGTGCTCTACCAACATGCTAAGATAGAACACAGGGGTAAATTAGAGAGCATAGAAATAAAAATAGAATCCACACACAAGAAAGACGCAATGTTTAGGCAAATTACAGAGGCAGCAAGCATAAAAGAATTAAAACCAAAATTAAATAGAAAATATGAGTGGAACAGCAACATCACAACTTACAATTAAGGACAAAATGAAAACACACACACACATAGAACAAACAACTTACAATTGAAAACACACACAAAATGAAAACACACACAAGACAAAATGAAAACACACACACACATAGAACAAACAACCAACCAACAATAAATAAATAAATAAATAAACAAATAGAAAAATATAAATAGAAAAATAGAAAAATGAACACAAACACACACAGACACCCGGATGTGGCGCATGCGCAAACTGAGCACGCAACCCACACACAAACAAAATGGCGTAGGATAGAAGAAAGGAAAGGCACAGAAACGAAGAAAGAAATCCCCAGTCACTGAAGAGGTCACAGAGTGTGTGACGAAAGAACTATGACTATATATATATAAACAACTATCTGGTTGTGGAACCAACCAACCAACCAGAAATTTATAAATTTGTAAATTTATAAATATATAATAAATTAAATTGAAGTGAAAGCAACTGGTGCGTGTGTTTCTTAAGGCAACATGACCCTCCCAAAGTATAACAATATCGGTTTCAACACACGATTTCAGATAAAGAATCTTGCTAAACAAATTCAGAAACGAAATATATATATATATATATATATATATATATATATATCAAGTAAGTATGTTTAGAAACAGTGAGCGGGTTTGAAATTAGAAAATATATAGCTTTCACCGTATTTTTTACTAAAGGAATTTCAGCCTGATAATGGGGTTTAGAACCCTCAGATAAATGGAAAAAGATGAGTATTGACTTACATGAGATTCAATACTCATCTTTTTCCATTTATCTGAGGGTTCTAAACCCCATTATCAGGCTAACATTCCTTTAGTGAAAAATACGGTGAAAGCTATATATTTTCTAATATATATATATATATATATATATATATATATATACGATATTAACAAATGGAAACTATATTTATAAAACCATATTTATTTCATTATACATATTTCAAAAACACGAATTTAAATTATGGTATGCTTTCATCAGACAAAATATAATATAGATCAGTTTTATAAATAAATATTGACATACCCTTAAAGAATGCGACCCTTTCTATTGGAAGTTGCCGGATACTATCCCGGATACTATCCGGGAGCTCCCAACAGAAATGGTTGCATTTTTTAAGGGTATGTCAATATTTATTTATAAAACTGATCTATATTATATTTTGTCTGATGAAAGCACACCATAATTTAACTTGGTGTCCTTGAAATATGTATAATGAAATAAATATGGTTTTACAAATATAGTTTCCATTTGTTAATATCGTATGTTTACTCCAAATACTTGTTGAGTGCTTTATATCAGTTATAAAAATATTTGCTTGTTGTATCCCAACAATTTAATTAGAACTTTTGCATATATATATAAATAAATATATATATATATATATATATATATATATATATATATATATATATATATGTAGGAGGTGAGTTTATTTGTATATAAATATATATGTATGTGTGTGTATATATGTATATATATATATATATATATATATATATATATATATATTATTTTAGCCTAAGAAAATATCTATATGCGTGTGTAATTTATACACGCATATATTTATTTTTTTAATTTCAATTGAGTTCTTAACACGTTGGATTGATAATGTTTTCGAAAAAACTGATTAACCCGCGTGTATATTATTTTTTTTTCCTCCTTTCGTGGATCGTGGTTGTCTCCCCTTCCCGCTTAGTGACACTATAATACTTCCTCAGTCAAAAACTGCTGGAATTTCAAATTTGCCGGTCATTCGATGCGGGAAGGAGCAACTTAACGGACACGATTTTTAACTGTGGTAAGAAATGTTTTTCTTATATCAAAGTTTATTGGGCTTCCACTGATGATTTATAAGCGCCCACCTAAATATATTCTTACATGAATGTATATTAGGCTTCTACATAAACTGGAAATATTCTCCGAATTTGAAGAAAACTTATAATGAAACAATTGTTTGGAAAGAGAGAAATATTTTAACTTTAATTACATCTCATAAAATAATACAACTGGCTTTTCCACATAATACATATTGTTAGCACCCCAAACACTTAAATTGGGTTTATATTAAAATATAACCTAATATTTGTTGAGTGAGATGGTTACCAGTCAGAGATTAGCTTTAAACTATCTCTGTTATTGTATTAATATTTTACTCTTGATTGGCCAGATGTGTTTATTTCCAGGTACATTATAAATTTGACTTTCCGTATTTATTACTGTTGTGCGATATTGTGGTTTTTATTGGTTGTAACTTCTCTGTTTTTTAGCCTAAGAAAATATATATATGCCTATGTATATAATTACATGCATACATTTATTTTTTCAAATTAATTGAGTTCTTTACACGAGGAATTGATATTGGTTTTGAAATAACTAATTAACCCGAGTGTGTTTTATATTTTACTCTTAATTCGGCCGGAGATTTACATTCCCATTTGCCCTTTAAAGCATAACTTTCCGTATTTACTACGGTTACGAGATGCAGTTTCTTATTCAGATACAACCTCTTGTTTTAGCCTAAGAAAATATCTATATGCGTGTGTAATTTATACACGCATATATTTATTTTTTTAATTTCAATTGAGTTCTTAACACGTTGGATTGATAATGTTTTCGAAAAAACTGATTAACCCGCGTGTATATTATTTTTTTTTCCTCCTTTCGTTGATCGTGGTTGTCTCCCCTTCCCGCTTAGTGACGCTATAATACTTCCTCAGTCAAAAACTGCTGGAATTTCAAATTTGCCGGTCATTCGATGCGGGAAGGAGCAACTTAACGGACACGATTTTTAACTGTGGTAAGAAATGTTTTTCTTATATCAAAGTTTATTGGGCTTCCACTGATGATTTATAAGCGCCCACCTAAATATATTCTTACATGAATGTATATTAGGCTTCTACATAAACTGGAAATATTCTCCGAATTTGAAGAAAACTTATAATGAAACAATTGTTTGGAAAGAGAGAAATATTTTAACTTTAATTACATCTCATAAAATAATACAACTGGCTTTTCCACATAATACATATTGTTAGCACCCCAAACACTTAAATTGGGTTTATATTAAAATATAACCTAATGTTTGTTGAGTGAGATGGTTACCAGTCAGAGATTAGCTTTAAACTATCTCTGTTATTGTATTAATATTTTACTCTTGATTGGCCAGATGTGTTTATTTCCAGGTACATTATAAATTTGACTTTCCGTATTTATTACTGTTGTGCGATATTGTGGTTTTTATTGGTTGTAACTTCTCTGTTTTTTAGCCTAAGAAAATATATATATGCCTATGTATATAATTACATGCATACATTTATTTTTTCAAATTAATTGAGTTCTTTACACGAGGAATTGATATTGGTTTTGAAATAACTAATTAACCCGAGTGTGTTTTATATTTTACTCTTAATTCGGCCGGAGATTTACATTCCCATTTGCCCTTTAAAGCATAACTTTCCGTATTTACTACGGTTACGAGATGCAGTTTCTTATTCAGGTACAACCTCTTGTTTTAGCCTAAGAAAATATCTATATGCGTGTGTAATTTATACACGCATATATTTATTTTTTTAATTTCAATTGAGTTCTTAACACGTTGGATTGATAATGTTTTCGAAAAAACTGATTAATCCGCGTGTATATTATTTTTTTTCCTCCTTTCGTGGATCGTGGTTGTCTCCCCTTCCCGCTTAGTGACGCTATAATACTTCCGCAGTCAAAAACTGCTGGAATTTCAAATTTGCCGGTCATTCGATCCGGGAAGGAGCAACTTAACGGACACGATTTTTAACTGTGGTAAGAAATGTTTTTCTTATATCAAAGTTTATTGGGCTTCCACTGATGATTTATAAGCGCCCACCTAAATATATTCTTACATAAATGTATATTATGCTTCTACATAAACTGGAAATATTCTCCGAATTTGTAGAAAACTTATAATGAAACAATTGTTTGGAAATAAGATATATTTTAACTTTAATTATATCTCATAAAATAATACAACTGGCGTTTCCACATAATACATATTGTTAGCACCCCAAACACTTAAATTGGGTTTATATTAAAATATAACCTAATGTTTGTTGAGTGAGATGGTTACCAGTCAGAGATTAGCTTTAAGCTATCTCTGTTATTGTATTATATATATATATATATATATATATATATATATATATATATATATAAAATTTTACCGAATGTCTTCGTACTTTTAAATTCGTGATATAGCATCAGGTTTGACTTCTTCCCTAAATACTAAAATAACAATAATAAATAAATATTAAATAAAACCATCATTAATATAGTAAATATACTATATTTCTGCATCATTCGTATGTCATGTCAGTGTACTTCCTCTATTGTCTTCCATGTATTAATTAATTTTAATAGAAAAAATGGGACTGTACGCTTATATTTTACGTCATTAAAATAATAATAAAAAAATAATAAAAACATTTATGTGATTTCAAGTTAAATTAATTACGATGAGATGCACCGATGTGATATAAAGACACCGAAAAGTACATTTACAGATAATAGGAAAAAGGAAACAATATCATATAAACCTTAACTTTCATACCTTATTGCAGATGATGGGTAAAAATAAATCATTCCTTAATTGCAATATATAATAACTAAGTTTTTACTAGATTCGATCTTTCACACTATGCTTTATATTGATGGTTTTATGTGATGAAAGAAGTATTATATTAAAGATAGTCAATGCAAGACCTCTATTCTAGGCATTCTAGACGTTACCTGGGAAATATAGAGTTCAATTATTCGTAGCCACCGCTATTAATATTTTTCCGTCTCTAGGGAGCTTTCCTCGATTTTTTAAATCTTATAATAATAATTGTTTCAACTTTTGGCACAAGGCCAGCAATTATCCCAGTACATTACTGGTACTTTATTTTATCGACCCCGTAAGGATGAAAGGCAAAGTTAACCTCGGCGGAATTTGAACTCAGATCGTAAAGGGACGTAACTATGCTGGAAAGCATGTCCGACCCTCCACCAATACTGCCAATTCACCGCCCTTATAATAATAATTGTTTCTACTTTTGGCACAAGGCCAGCAATTACCCGGTACATTACTGGTATTTTATTTTATCGACCCCGTATGGATGAAAGGCAAAGTTAACCACGGCGGGATTTGAACTCAGATCATAAAGGGACGTAACAATAATAATGGTTTCTAATTTATGTACAAAGGCAGAAATTTTGAGGTGGGGAAGCACGTTTGTTATATCACCTGCTATTTATATTTCTTTCTTTTCTATTTCCCGTAACTCTTAATGGAGTCGTATGGGCACCGTATTAACGTGCGCTGTTTCTAGGGCATATTTTTCAAATCTGGTGGTACCCATCTCATCTCCAGCTCTGAATACAGCATATTTCTTCCAGAGAAGGATACAGAGTAAGAGGAAGGAAGTGAGAAAGACATATAGAGGAAGAATCGACCACAGTAGTGGACTGGTGCATTTTTATCGACCGTGTGAATGGGTGAACGGTAGAGCGCCAGACACCAGGCTTTACATCATAGAGTTATGGCCCTTTGTGTTCTGAGTTCAAATCCCGCCGAGGTTAACTTTGCCTTTATGTTATCGATCCTTACGGGATCGATAAAATAAAGTACCAGTAATGCACTGAGTAATTGTTGGCCTTGTGCCAAAAGTAGAAACAATTATTGATCTCAAAAGTATGAAAGGCTAAGTTGACCTCTGAATTTGAACTCCGAACCTAAAGAGCCGTAACTATATGCCGTGAAAAAATATACATGAGTTGTACCGATAAACAGCCACATCACAAGCCAACTAAAACTAAGAAGCCTTTAAGAGGCCTCATAATATGCTAGAAATAGCAGCCAAATCACAGCCTGCAGTCTTAGAATAGAACACGTTCGATGATGTGGTTCTAGATTCCATGGATATACGAAAAAAACAGGGTTGGTCACGACTGGAATGCCTGCGCGATTACAGCTAACGTACGGTTAAGCAATAACAGCACCATCAACAATAATAGCAAAAACACCATCAACAACAACAAAGACAAAAACCATCATCATCAAACCACCATCACTACCACCGTCATCATTACCACTGACAACAACTCCGTCCCCCCCTTCTCACCACCACTACCACCAACACCCACACCACTACCACCAACACCCACACCAACATCACTACCACCAACAGCAACATTATAACTACGACTGCCAACAACACCGTCAGTCCCTCTCACCACCACTATCAACAACAACATCATCACCACCACCACCACCACCACCACCAATAACAGTTCCTATATAGTTTAAGCAATGTTTATTCCTCCGTCCCCAGAGAGTCGTTAATGCAACTAAAAGCTCCCTTCCTTCTCTCTCAATAAAGAAGATTACCTTATAGTTATAGGCATACGTACATACATACGTATATATATATATATATATATATATATATATATATATATATATAGAGAGAGAGAGAGAGAGAGAGAGATTGTCTCGGTAATATATTAATGCACTGCAGCCATTATCTTGACGCAGTAAAGTACTCAAACCATCCATTCAAAGTAAATCTCTTTTCTCTAAACTACATCTTATCTAATTTTTCCTGGCCAAATTCAATCATTATCATCATTATCTTCACCGTCATTATCATCCTCATTGTTATCGTAATCGTCAACTTCCTCGTAGCCACCATCACCACCACCACCACCAACATCATCATCTTCATCATCAACATCGTCGTCGTCGTCGTCGTCTCAGTCATTTTCCGGTCTACGCCAGAGTCAAACAGCGGGGCGTGGCTCAATCCGATGCTCTCACCAGTAACCGTTGCCCTTCTACTTTGATGATTAGTGCCACCGCCTTGGAGTAGCTCGGTCCTTTGTCATATGTGAAGCCATGGTCAATGAGTATAGATTACACCTGCTCTCATGTCGAGACAGTGTAAGCTGTTTACTCAGGTACGCCACCCTGACTGACATCATCACAAATAGCTTTAATGTAACCGGCTTTTTATCAGGACTGGTGCCTGTCGACATTGACCATGGTGTTAGTTTGTGCCATGACGCTATAGCCCTTTGCGCGCTCAAGCTAATAAATGTTCAATCTATGACACAACATGCAGTGACACGTTCTCTACATCCAAACCTGTTGCTTTAGCTTCAAACTGAGGCGCTACCGCCCGTAACGCAGAGGTGCGTAAGATATTCAAATAACCAGACTTGACCAAACGCTTCGTTTTCGTAGCGGTTACGGTCGAAACTACTAAAGTCCTCCCTCTCCGATTGCCGTTTGATTCAGCAAAATCGGAGGGAGTGTAGCTCCCCATGAAATGAAAATCAGAAATATCGGGTGTCGCTGGCTATTCCCTGTAGCAATGCTTTTGCTATTGTGTACGAGACTTGCAGCCGATTTATACTACTCAGCCATGGAAGTAGAGTTTGCCGCTCATTTCCTCCTTCTCACTTCCTCAATATTTAACCATCCACATTTTTTTCGTTCTTTGTTTCTTCGCTGTCTTATCTCAAAATAAAATACTTTCATTATTGTTTTTCGTTCTTATTTTCTTTGTCTGTATATTTATCTTAAAATAAAATACTTTCATCATTGGAAACGTCTGTTCAACAATAAAGTATATTATTTATTATACTGAAAAAACAACAACATCATCTATAAGTTACTGGACATTATTATGAGGAATACTTTCGATAGAGTAGAAACAACATCGCTATAAACAATACTGCAATTGTTCACAGCACAGTTGTGCTCATTAATTCAGTGACAGCTCGCAATGGAAATAAGGCTAATGTGAATAGTTTCAGTTTTAGTAACACGAGGGCGGTGGATTGGCAGAAACGGTAGGGCATCGGATACCATGTTTTGAAGCATAGAGTTTTGGCCCTTTTCGTTCTGAATTCAAATCCCGACGAGGTTAGCTTTGCATTCTATCCTTATGGGATCAATTTAATCGACTTTCCCCTCCCCAACATTGCTGGTCTGGTCCCTATAGTAAAAATCATTATTGGGAATTCATATTTTAAATTATAGTAGCAGGGTAATAAATAAAGTACTAGGTAGTAAATTTAATCCACTCCCTCTCCGTACAAAATCCTGGCCTTGAGCTTAAATTAGAAACCATTGTATTTATAAATCAGAGAACTGTCAAATTACTATTTTTACCCCTCAGTAATTCCGTGTATTTCGTTCGAATAGAGATTATACACACACACACACACACACATATATATATATAATTATATATACATATATATATATATATATTTGTGTATCTCCCCATCTCTCTCTATCTCCGCATATATATATATATATATATATATATATATATATATATATATATATATATATATATATATATATATATATATATATATATATATATATATGTATATATATCCATATAATATGATATAATATGATATAACATAATATAATATAGCTCCAGATTTACCATAGTTTGAAACTGAATTAAGAAATATAAATGTCATATTTCATATAATTTGCCTATAGTTCTGCAAAGATGTATTTGGTTTTACGATGTAGCAAACAATTCTAAATAGATTGAACAGAGATCTGACAATTGTTAAACAAGGTAGAAAAGTCTGTTTAAAATTCCAGACTGAGAGGAGTCAAACGAATCGGAAAGTAAGACAGAAATACACTTAACTGGTTTTCTAGTTTTAGATTTGTTTAACATTCAACAGGAAACCGTCCATTAAATCGTGGATGGGGAATATATACTATGTGCATATATGTATATATATTTGGTGTCCCTCCCAAAATGTATACATACTTTAACAGCATCCTTATCAAAGTGTGTATACATTTTGGGGAACACCTTGTATATATATATATATATATATATATATATATATATATATATATATATATATATATATATATATATATATAGGAACCAGTAAGACCCCGACGGCTGAGCTCAAGCCGTTTCGACGGCTAATTCTGGTCTTACTGGTTCCTATTACCCACTCTACTACCCCAAGTATTGAGTACTTTGGTGCGTTATGGTCCACCTGGTTCCTTACCACATTTCCTTCGTTATATATATATATATATATATATATATATATATATATATATAATATATATATATATATATATATATATTCATGTTAGACCTTTGTCGGTGCCGACGACGAGTGCTTTTCGAACAACCTGCTCGTGAAATTTATATGCAAGTGGCTGAGCATTCAGCTGGCATATGTACTTCATTGTAGTTTTTTACACGTTTTTAGAGACAGCAAGGAAAGCGGTGCATTGGCGGAGTCATTAAAACGTTGGATAGAGTATTTTGTGGTATTTGTTCCAGCTTTCTGCTCCCTGGGTTCAGCTCCCGTCGAGGTCAACTTTGACTTTTATTCTTTCGGGGTCGATAAAGAAAGTACCAGATTAGTCCTGGGTCAGTTCTTCCTCTATATTTCTTTCTCACTTCCTCTCCCACTTTCTATCCTTCTCTGAAAGAAATCTGTTGTACTCAGGCCTGGAGTGGGGTGGCCTCCACCAGGCTTAAATTACCCAAGAAACCCCATACATTAATATGGCATCCCTACGACTCCATCATGAGTTACGTGACCATATAATGCCATAGACAGCAAGGTTAAAATTATAAAGTGGCGAATTGGACGTCGGATAACATGTTTTGCCATATTTGTTCCTGACTATCAGTTCTCAAACCACATCAAGCTCGATAAAAATTGTACCAGTCTAGTTCTGTGGTTGATCTTTCCTCTATATCTCTTTTTCATTATCACATTGTCTCGCGCCCCACTCTTATTTTTTGGACAAAATGGACTCTGTGTAGACCTAAAGAGGGATTGGCTTACTAAAGTTTAAAATACCCCTAGGACTTTATTAGGATTGAAGAGCTTAGCAGAAAGAAAATGAAGGCTATGTGTATTTAAAACATGTATATCGCACATTTAGAATTACCAAATAAATAAATAATAAATAAAATACAAATAATAATAAACAACGGTGTAGTGCAGCATGAATAAATTAATAAATATTGTAGTTGTCATGTTGTGAATCAGGTTATGGTCATTCATTAGGAAATTGTATACGAACATTATTTTGAACATTATTTTTATGCCAGCGTTTAGAAATCAATTAATTCGTTATTCTCAGCAATTTGGCAGGGTAACAAATTACATTAAACTTCTGTGCAAGCCTAGGTCTGCATCTGTTTGAACCGTTTCTATTTGGTTCCACGAAGTCTACGATTGACCAGGATTTTATAAATGTATTGCTTAATTTTCTTCCCATCAACACTCCCTGTCTTTGTTCAGTTTTCAATATAAAGCCAGTAAGTTCTTTTATACATACTCTACAACATATATTTCGGCATATTTTCTGTACAAATTATACTCTATGCCGCCTACCCAAACTCTGACTTTTCTATTAATGAATTTATATTTAGACTCATGTTTTAATAAGTTTAATAGTAAAAAGAAAAGAAGGAAAGAGTCCCCTTTGATTATGACTGGCCATGGGTTTGGCAACGATGACAGTATGATCAGGGATTTGCATTTCCGACGCACAAGCACCGGAATAATGTTCTGTGGAAGACGAACAGTCACCCATGTATGCACAGCTCTTCTCTCCACGACAATGATGTTATTCAAAGAAATGGCAACGACAAATCCAGCTCGGCATCGAGTTTTCCAGCCAATGTGAAATAAATAAATAAAAAATTTATCAAGCATTCAACACATCCTGGGTCCGGGAATCGAACTCATGATCGCGAGCCCACTAAGCCACGCATCTTCCAATTGCAATACAGTGGATGCTGAATCAGAGAGTAATAAATATGGTCAATTTGAATATTGTTTTATAAAATATAAAGCATATTGATCTAAAGAGGGAGTCACATACCTCATCTACTAAATACAGACGAACAGCAATTACCCCACTCTGATCGACTCCACCATGCCCACTACAATAATTTATAAACATACGTGGTAACGAGGGAGCTTTTACGTAGTCACTCGACTTGTTAGAAATAGTAGCCAAAGTGCCCTTCAACCTCCATTCGTTGTCAAAACAAAACACTCTTTGGATAATGTAGTTCTGGATACATTATTCCAATAAAACAAAAGAGGGGAAGGTCGTGCCTGGAATGCCACCGATCGAATGACTGCTCAAAAAGGCTAAAGAGCATCAATAACAACATAAAATGTGTACATGAGACAACTCGGGAATCTCTACGACCTACTAACATTTACAGAGAAGTCTTCAGCAAATTACACCCTACCCATCTTCATCCTTAAAAACAGGACATATTGGATAGTGAAACACTATGTCGGGGAAAAAACTTGAAATGGGAGTTGCTGGAATGCTTTTGATCATAGGTCCGCTTGATCAGTGTTGCCCTATGGCTAAATAACGCTACATGTGCACATATATAGAAAAAGTGTGGGTAGTAGAGAGAATACATGCCGAGACGTACGTACTGCATGTCGGAGTTAGCAGCCTGATTCTGAGCTTGGTTGAGAGGCTGAAATATAATATAATTGAAAAAGAAGGATGTCTGTCGAGCTCTTAGCCATTCGGCTGACAAACTACGTTCGAAACGACAACTCGACGTGAGGAGAGACAGCGAATCACTAAGCAGTAGTGTTAGAAATAATTGACGAATCTCACTTTAAATTATTAAAATACACTCTTTACAAGTAATATTAATAAAAAAAGAAGAATTTCTATATTAGATAATATATTTTTAACATCTCTAAAACAGGATTACGCATGGAAAGTCTTTGATCTGTGTAGAGAGTCCCACGTTGTTTGTCATCATCATTAAATGGTTGCCTAACCACATTAGATTAATCTCATAATGTACTTGTAAATGCCAGTTTATAATACAACTCATTTATTGGATTCGGTTTCATATTTCCATATGTCGATGAGCTATATACACTCATGTTACATATTTACAGCTAATCACAATACAGCCTTCAAACTCAACCGCCTGCAGTGACATTATAGATAAATAATAGAAACAACAGATTAATAATAACCACAGAGCAACAACAGTTAACTTCACAAAATGCTGTTGGATTGATATTCAGTCCCTTTAATACTAAATTGCCAAGAAGCCGGGTCAGGTTCTATGATAGAAAACTGTTTGTTTTAAGGCGTGTATATTCATTTACAAAATCCCTCCATCATAATATGTAAGAACATTTGTTAAATTGTATTCCAAATACAATTTACTGCAAACGTTAGATACATTAAGTCTATCCAGTATTATTTTCAAAATTAGTTGAAAATCAGAGTCACTATTTTTTCATTATAAATTAGGTATGGAACAGTTTAAAACTGTTTCATTGTTGTGGTGATTCTATATTATAGAGAAAAATACCAATAGCTCTGGTAGCGTGGAGGACCAGGTGCATGACATTGGAAGTTTTCAGATGAGGGTTCCCAGAATATTTCCTTAGTAAAGCCTACGGGCTTAACAGTTGTGCGCAAAAGAATGGCCATGAAAACCAAACAATCTGGAATCGATAGAAAGAGAATCCAGATTATTATGGCTAAAGAGAAGTGACCGATGAAGTTAGAGTATTTTATCTGGACACAGAAAAAAAAACAAAAAAAACTCTCATCTATAAAGGTTTATCTGCAATCCTAAAGGGAATATCTCATGGGAGTTTTCTTGGGTGTTGTAATGATAGGAGCTCCATTTATGTTATGAAATGCAGAGCAGTTTACATTCTTGAATCCTTTACTACTTTCAGTCTGGAAAACCGTATTGAAGATATTTAGTCGATTATTTTGACCGCAGTACTTACCTGTCAGGTTTGGCACTTAATTCATCGAGATCGTTTTCCCGAACCTAAACAAACAATAATAGTAAACCCCCCTCCCACCTACCATATATATTTATACGATCAGCTTCCAGGCTCTATCCGTTTACTAAATTTCACTGACAAAGCATATAGATGTAAACAGTTTCTAGTATGTCACTCAGTAGGACTGAA
>OZ024743.1:226126506-226131506 GCA_964016885.1 Eledone cirrhosa
ATGTCGAACAGCTACTGTCACGTGTGGGACCCCTCCAGTTGTCAGCCGAGTCCATCGTCAGGATCATCCCGCTGTCTTCATTTATGAATGCAGGGGAGGCAGTTTTCCTCTGTCTGGTGGCTATGGCGAAAGAGGTAATATGGTGGACGAGGTTAAAAGGACTGAGGGCAAACTACTTCTCTCCGGACAACTTATGCCCTTCTTTAAATACCACTTCAGAAGGAAGGAAGGAAGGTGAGAGTGGAGAGAGAGGTGCTACACCACAGTAAATTCGCTGAAAGGAAGGTGAATGTAGCGAAAATGGCCCGAGTGAATGTGCCTTCTCTGTATATAAACCTGGAGGTTGAGGAAGAATTAACAGAGGGAAGACCGGAACACCTACAAAACGTGTCCCTGGTGTTGAGGGTTGTTCTATCCACGCAGTAGCGTTGCTCCCCATGGGGATTTTATTTGCTTTATTTTTATATAGTTTATTGTTATTTAACATTGTTAAAGATTTAATGTAAAACCCCCGCCGTCACGTCTTGTAATGTCCCATTTTCGTGCGCCCCTGTGGCAAATAAAGAAATATATCTACCTATCTCTCTCTCTCTCTCTCTCTCTCTCTCTCTCTCTATCTATCTACCTATATATCTATTTATCTATCTCTGTCTGTCTCTCTCTCTCTCTCCTTCTCTCTCTCTATATATAATTTATCTATCGCATTTGAAAAAAGAAATACTGTTTTGGTTATGATCAAATAAAGCTGTGCGTGTATGTATGTGTGCGTATGTATATGTGTACATCTGTATGTGTGCAGAAGTATTTGTTTATGGGGGAGTGTGTGTGTGCGTGTCTCTTTGTGGCTCTTCTTCTTCTTCTTCTTCTTCTTCTTCTTCTTCTTCTTCTTCTTCTTCTTCTTCTTCTTCTTCTTCTTCTTCTTCTTCTCATTTTTCCCATTCACGGTATGTTGTTTGCAGCATTAAGAAAGTTCGAACGACTTATTTTATCTGAAGAGGCGGCATTAATTTCTTAACAGGTGTCAATAATGAGAAAACATTACCACTGAAACATTAAACAAAAAACACACACACAAACACACAGAGACAAGCATATATATATATATATATATATATATATATATATATATATATATATATATATATATATATATGGGTCTGTTTGTATTACACACATGCATACACATACAAACACACATATACCCATATATATTTGTATATATACATATATGAAATATGATATAACAAAGTTTCAATATAAAATGTTTTTATCATACATCGAACGTTACATATGTTTCACAGCTGATTGGCTCGAAATCCTCGAAGATTAGATAGACATGACCCCATTATCGTTCTGCTCCTCATACGTATAGACTCAATCATAACATATAAATATATTATATATATATATATATATTAGAGCCGCTACTTGTCCGAATTTAGAGATCAGAGCTCCAATGCTATGGGCATGGTGTTAGAATGTCTCAGGAAAGAATAGGTGGACAGAATTTAAGGATAAAACCAACTGGCAGGAGACCAGATTGTTGGATAACATCCATGTGCTTGGTTTATCTCGCTTGGGGGAGTGTTTGAGGACTCTGCACTTACGACCCTCTCAGGAATAAGTAGGCTTAGCAGAAGAAGTTATATATATACACACACACAAACACAAACACACACACACACACACACACACACACACACACACACACACACACACACACACACACACACACACACGCCCCCCCCCACATATATATATATATTTATATATATATATAGGTAAGTTATTCCAGGTTGAATCGGAGGTAACCACAGTAAGTAAGGTACTCATACATGCCAGAGTATAAAAGTTTTAATATAGATGAGATTCTACAGGACTTGAACTGTTTTATTCTATAGAAATCATCAGAGATTCCTGATGATTTCTATAGTAATGGTTGCATTTTTTAAGGGTATGTCAATATTTATTTATAAATCTGATCTATATTATATTTTATCTGATGAAAGCACACCATAATTTAACTTGGTGTCCTTGAAATATGTATAATGAAATAAATATGGTTTTATAAATATAGTTTCCATTTGTTAATATCGTATGTTTACTCCAAATACTTGTTGAGTGCTTTATATCAGTTATAAAAATATTTTTATCAAATTTATCAAATAGTCTTTTACAATTAAATAGCTCAAAGAAAGGAATATTTCTGAGCCGTGTAATACAAATGAATATATGATAGGGATAAACACTGATACAAGTATACATGTGTTTGCATTGCCAAGTTAGCTAGATTGAAAAATACTAATTAAAATAATACGGTTTGCCTGTTTCGATTTAAAATAATAAATCAATAAAAACAAACCTATATTGGCAATAGCCGTGATACCTGGACAAATTTTAAATTTGTTTCGCAACAATTAAGTGAAATTTTCTATTCCTGTGCTCTTCTGCAGGTATCCAGAAATTGGTAAGTTTCACTTCAAAATACTTAAGAAGCCTGAGAGAAATGTGTTGTTGAACGCACATGTGTCGCAGTGTCTAGCCCGTCCTATACTCGTGTCGCTAAAAATAGCAGCCGGTTTTATGGGACTAAAAATTAGCTCAACGCATGGAGCCGAGAATATTATATATAGAGTTATAAACTCAAATAGTCTTTTACAATTAAATAGCTAAAAGAAAGGAATATTTCTGAGCCGTGTAATACAAATGAATATATGATAGGGATAAACACTGATACAAGTATACACGTGTTTGCATTGCAAATGACCAAGTTAGCTAGATTCCATGTATATGAAGAAATATAAGGCAATAAAATGAAGAAAACAGAAAATAAATAATATATAGAGAATAAAGAATAAAGAATAAAGAATAAAGAATAAATGAAAAATTAATGAAAAAGTAATGAAAAAGTAATGAAAATGAATATGGAGAAGTGAAATATAAAATGAAGATTCAAATAAAGTAAGATAAAGTGTGTGTGTGCTATAACCAACCTCAAGGTCAGAAATATGTTGGATAGATTGGTATGAGGAACAAGATGGTAAAAGAATAAGATAATCAAATAAAATGTTTTTGTGTTATAACCAATCTCAACTTAAAAATAAATATAAGGTGATAAAGTGAAGAGAACAGAAAACAAATAAATTAATAATGAGAAATCAAAATTGAAAAATTGAAAAATTGAAAAATTGAAAAATCAAAAATCAAGTAAATTAAAATGTGTGTGTGTTATAAAGATGTTGACCAAATTATAATGGCTGTGTCAGAATCAATCTCTAGGCTATCATGGTGTCTGCTCAGCCTGGGTTGGTCCCTATGGCTTGAGGGGAGTTCTCAACCTAGGGTGTTGTTATTGCCCGTATAGCTTGAGGGATGTCTGGCCGAGAGGTGTCTACATGTTCTGGAGAAGTCCCTATAGCTTGAGGGGAGTTCACATCTTCTTGTGTTGCTACTGTCCATATATCTTGAGGAAGGTCCCGGTCCTGAGATGTCTGCATGTCCCGAAGAAGTCGGTTCTGAGGTTTATCAGGCCGCTTCCACCTCTTAGTATCTCGAGGGTCTCGTTCAGGCATAGTTTGCATATGCAAGATCCCTCTTTATCGGGTGGTACTTTCCTGATTATGTACCAGGCCAGAGAGTACGGGGTCCTGTCCAGCTTAAGCTTCCAGATCAGGTCGGAGAGAGCCGTGCTTTTCCTTTTGGCCTCCTTATTGAAGGAATGGCAATGGTTGTACCAGCGGTCTTTAAAGCTCGTTGATGTGGCTCCTATGTAGAGGTGTTCGGAGTTGGGGGTTTTAATCCTACAACCGTATACTAGGTTCTTCTTAAGGCATTCATTACCAAGGGGCATGATTCGGGTTTCTGCAGTTGCAGAGGGTGGTCTACCTCTGCGTGCCTAGATTGGGGTTACCGTTAGGTGTTACATGGAGGTCTTCCCCAGGCACAGTGGGGGGTCCCTGGGTCTGTTTGGGTTTCTTGGGTGGGCACTGTGTCCCCCCTTCCCTCCTTTCACATGGTTCTGCTGAGTGCTTATATTGCCATCTTCTGGTTGTGTGTGGTTTTTAAGCCTAGGCAGTAATAAACGAAGCTAAATTTTCAACATTTGACTTATTTATTTTATTTTATTTTACATTACTCCGGAGTAACCAAACCAACCTGCGCACTTCGTCGAGTGCTCCAATCTGCATACTTAGGTGTGGTATACAACCAACATATACTCAAAAATATATATATATATATATATATATATATATATATATATATTATAAGATAACAGGAAGCTGGACTGGTGTAATTCCTTAAATGCTTTATTATACTATGATCATTTCAATGATCGGGTTCAGTATGAATCCGGTGACATCACCAGGTATTCGAAATATAACAAAATTCGATATAATATTCGAAATAATAGATAAAATCCATGGTGATTTCCTTCGAATGAAACAGTTCGAGTCCTATAGAAGCCATTTCTATATTAAATTTGTTGTATACACTCTACTAGTGTATTGAGTACATTACTTACTGTGATTACCCACGATTGAACCCGGGATTCACACACACACACACACACACACACACACACACACACACACACACACACACACACACATTTATATATATATATATATATATATATATATATATATATATATGTAGTATATTTCAGCTGCTCTTAGCAGAATTTAATATATAATAGAATGTAGCTTAAATACAAACATGAAACAAACAATACCATTAATTCTATAGATTTGATACTGTGGTGATTATTGAATGGTTCAATGACATTCAATATAAGTATATATGTATTAATATTATAATTTCTCGGACTATTAACTTGTTTAGAGATGGAAAATGTTTTCAATATTTACATTTGCATTGATCTTTAAATGTCTAAATGTCTAAGTTGTGTTGTTAATAAGATTATAATTTTTCATACAACCGTCTTCATCTTTAGAGATTAAATATTTTTCAGTATCTATATCTACATTACGTTTCGTTCT
>OZ024743.1:226141506-226144006 GCA_964016885.1 Eledone cirrhosa
AAAAAGTTAATTTTGCTTATTTAGGTTGTTAAAATGTTGTTTATGTTTATAGTAAAGGCAACCAGAGATGGTGTCAGAAATGGAATTACTAAAGTTTTTCAGCAAGCTCTGTAATAAGTGCTTCTGGTACTTACTTTGTGGAACCTACCTGTAAATTACAGAACAAAATACAGACACGAGGATAATTATAGCCACAGACAGTCATGCCGCATGAACACATTATCTCACCCTCTCTCACACACATATATATATGTACACACACATACACACATATATATATATATTTGTTCCCACACTAAGTCATCTAACCACTGTTTAACGTATTGTGTACACTGTGAATTGCGGATTCGTATTTACGATATTCGATTTCTATAAATCCATGGAGTGGCTGGTCTATACCTAATCTAAACGTATAACTTATACTTAATGGGTGTGAAATCCGAAATATATGGTAACCTCATACCTGCTAGGTAACCTCATCTTTGGTTTTTATTCCAATTTACATTTCTTTCTACATTTTTCTTCCTCCTTACCCACTTTCTTCCTACTGCAATTTGTTTTTGTTACTCGGTTATTTATCCATCTGCATTTCAGAGACTTCCAAAACGAGCATTATATATATATATGTATATAAATACACACACACACACACACACACACACACACACACACACACACACATATATATATATATATAATATATATATAGGAACGATCGACTTTTTGTCAAATCGGACCGAGGGAACAATGTTTCCGTTGGTCTTTCCAATTGCTAATACTATCTATCGGTCGCAACTCCAGGTAGAAGGAGCAACGTGAAATAAAGTGTCTTTCTCAAGGACATAACGCATCGCCTGGTCCAGGAATAGAACTCACAACTTTACGATTGCGAATCCAATTCTCTAACCACTCTGCCACACGCCTTCACTTTATTTCACGTTGCTCCTTCTACCTGGAGTTGCGACCGATAGATAGTATTAGCAATTGGAAAGACCAACGGAAACATTGTTCCCTCGGTCCGATTTGACGAAAGTCGATCGTTCCTATATATATATATATATATATTTATGTGTGTGTGTGTGTGTGTAAATATATAGTGTTAGAAAACGGAATACAGACAAGGGAAACATATTTTCCCTTCATCAGTTTTCTACTCCGGGTCGCATGTATCAGTGCCTTATGTGACCCGTAGTAGACAACTAATGAAGGGAAAATGTATATCTCTTGTTTGTGTTCCTTTATCTAACACTCGTTAACAGTGACCACACAGCTCAATTCATATATATATATATATATATATATATATATATATATATATATATATATATATATATATATATATATATATATATATATAGAGAGAGAGAGAGAGAGAGAGAATGATTAGGTATCGAGAGTGAGAAGAGAATGGAAAGATGGTCGATACATATATTTAGTTGCCAATAGTTTATGAATGTGTGCTCAATAGTCGTGCCTACAGGGTTAAATATTATAGGCGTCAATATTTAGTGGGCGAGAAAAAATGATAAGCAGAGCGATTATAAAGGAAGTGAATACGAAGAGTTTAAAACCGTTAAAACATGTTTATATAATTATGCACCTACGTACGTTTCGCCCTTAGAGGGCTTATCAAGTGCATGGAAAGCAAAATAAAGTTCAATATAGGTCCCGGGAGTGAATTTACGGTTAAATTGACATCCTCATTTATTTTCTCCGTGCATGTGTTTTTATTATCACAGAGCAGGATGAGTAACTCTGGCCGGTGTTTAAGCAATCAGTGCCATGTGGATTTTAGTGCCTAGTGTTTAGCATCGTTATGTTATGTGTATTGTTTCGCTATTGCCAGTACGGGTCAGGTCTGTAGTGTCCTTTTATTATTTAGTGGATGTTGCTTCACTAATGTTTGTTCGAGTATGGTCAGCGGTGTAGATTAGGTTCACATATGTTTGTTCATACTGCGTGCCCAGCGGCGTGTTATGGTTCGTAGTTTTCATGCCACAGTCGCCTCCCAGGCAAAATACGACGCCTGTACCCGGTGTTTACAATTAATAACCGACTCTGCTCGGTTGTTTAAGAGCTCCTGGGGTGTTCTTATGATGTAGTACAGCTCCAAGAGGCAGAGCTGGCATTTCCTCCTGAAGTTGTAGGGTGCAGCCCTACTGACATTATCCCAGTGTGTGGAGAAGCTTATGTTGGCGTCTTGCAATGTGGTGACGTAGTTGGCAAGCGATGTGGAGTGCCTTAATTTTTTGTTCCTGAAAGAGTGGGATGCGTCTTAAATCTCGTTTTAAATTGGCCGGAGGTGGCTCCTATATAGTATTTAACTCCGCTATGGCTAGTCATGGTGCACCTATAAACAACCTTATCAGTCAGGCAGTTTCCTCTGAGAGGGCAGCCTCCCCTATCACGACAGTTGCACTTTCCGTCACGGTCGCTCCTAGTTCCCAAAGTAAAGCTATTACTATTGCTATCTATGTTGTTATCTATGTCTCTAACTCCG
>OZ024743.1:226154006-226164006 GCA_964016885.1 Eledone cirrhosa
TCTTAACACCCCGGCGGGCAGGCGCTGCAAGATAACACCCAGGAAACTATCCTTGCATACCAGACCCAGCCTCAAACGAATCTGACAAACAGATGCGGCTAAAAAAACTCTCAAAATAAGGGTTGATTACATGCGTATCGACGATGGTAAGGTTGTGACCTCATCTCGTAGCGGATAAAAAAATTTGTCCGGGAAAGACTGCCCTAACACCGGCCAGACAAGCTATTTTTGCGAGCAATGAACCTTGACGTGGATTTAACCCCAAAAACTCTTTCCGAGCAATGTAAGGAACACTTTTGATTATTTATGCCCTTGAGACGCCAACTGGGCGAAACGTACGTAGGTGCTGTTTTAAATAAACAAGTTTTAACGGTCTATTCTCCGATTTCTTATTTTCCCACGTGCTTATGCTCTGCTAACTCTCTAGCCCACTAAATATTAACACTTCGAATATTTAATACTGCCGGCACTAGTATCGAGCACCTGTGGCATACGCTACTTGGCAAATAACTATATGTTTTTTTTCTCTCTCTCGATACGTAAATACTGTATATATATATATATATATATATATATATATATATATATATATATATATATATAACGAAGGAAATGTGGTAAGGAACCAGGTGGACCATAACGCACCAAAGTACTCAATACTTGAGGTAGTAGTTTGGGTAATAGGAACCAGTAAGACCCCCGACAGCTGAGCTCAAGCCGTTTCGACGGCTAATTCCGGAATTAGCCGTCGAAACGGCTTGAGCTCAACTGTCGGGGTCTTACTGGTTCCTATATATATATATATATATATATATATATATATATATATATATATATATATATATATATATATATATATATATATATATATATATATATATATATACACATAACATTTAATGTTATCCATCAGAAGAAGCAAAAGACGAAACATATTGACTAAAGCGTAAAGAAAGAATGATATATATCTTCTTTGTTTTTAATAACGAGATTATCTTTAATTGTAAATTCTGGTCAGAATTCTTTCTTTATATATCGCTTACCCTGCCTCTCTTCCTCCCTGTCACGTTCCTTGGTTTTTCCTCTGTGTGTGTATATATATATATATATATATATATATAACGAAGGAATTGTGGTAAGGAACCAGATGGACCATAACGCACCAGAGTACTCAATACTTTGGGTAATAGGAAAAAAGTATGACCCCGACGTCAGAGCTGAAGCCGTTTCGACGGTCTAGAGATAGCCGTCGAAACGGCTTGAGCTCTGCCGTCGGGGTCATACGTTTTCCTATATATACATACACACACACACACACACACACATATATATATATATATATATATATATATATATATATATAAGTCTCTAGCTGTGTCATTCTCGATAAAAGCACTGGATATGTGGTCCTGAAGATTTCTAACAAGAATGAAACGCGTAGATTACTTCCCTTGCTTTTGTCGAGAATCTAATTGTAATACGTGACGTATTCTATTCTATAGCGATTAGGTCTTCAAAATGTTTATTATAAACATACAGAATATTTTCGAATATTCTATGTCTATATTCATATATATATATATATATATATATATATATATATATATATTTGTTTTGTGAGCAAATATTGCTCACAAAATGTATGATGTGTAAACGTATCTATTTATGCATCTCTTGGACAGCCAGCTTCCTGATTATTTCTCACGAATGAAACAGTTCTAGTCCTGTAGAAGCTCTTTTTACTTTTTTACTCTGCTATATATATATATATATATATATATATATATATATATATATATATATATATTTGTTTTTTGAGCAAATATGTATATATGTGTAAATGTATGTATTTGTGTGTGTGCAGGCGTGTTTATGGATAATAGATTGAAGTGTTTTGTAGTTGTACCACGACTCATCTAACCGAGCTATTTTTTATTTAGTACTTAATAAAAAATATATATTAATTGGAGCTAAGTGAGTATATGAGGAGGACATAGAACAGAAGGAACACATATACAAACATATATGTATATATACACACACACACACACACACATATATATATATATATATATATATACAGACACACACATATATATATATATACATATATATACACACATTTATGCATATATATATATATATATATACATACACATATACATACGCTCACATACTTATATATATTTATAGATGTATATGTAAATATATATCTGCGTGTGTACAAATAATATAATGATATATTTATTTATGTTTGTAAATATATATATAATGTATGTGCCTATACACACACATACATGCATTCTTACACACACACATACGTGCACTCTTACACACACACACACACTATCTATCTATCTATCTACCTATATATGTCTCTCTCTATCTTATTATATATATATATGTCTATATATATAGAGAAAAAATAAAAAGGAAAAAAATATATTTTCTTCCTAATAATCATCTTTTTCTCCCTGTTTTCATATATATATATATATATATATATATATATATATATATATATATATATATATATATATATATATATATATATATATATAGAGAGAGAGAGAGAGAGAGAGAGAGAGAGAGAGAGAGAGACATATATAGATAGATAGATATATGTCTACTATCTATATATACATATATATATAAATATATATATACTTATATATACATATATAAATGCATATGTATGTATGTATGTATGTATGTATGTATGTATGTATGTATGTATGTATGTATGTATGTATGTATGTATGTATGTATGTATGTACGTACGTACGTACGTACGTACGTACGTACGTACGTATGTATGTATGTATGTATGTATGTATGTATGTATGTATGTATGTATGTATGTATGTATGTATGTATGTATGTATGTACGTATATATGTATGTATATATGTATGTAAGTATGTAGCTACATACACAAACATAGAAAGAGTGAAATAGGAAGGAATACGTGAAAAGTGTCTGATATAGTGAGATTAATTACACTGCGAGCGAGTTGAAGTATTTCATAAGATCTTCGTTCATTAAGGGAGTAATTTCTTTAATTTGAATGTCCCTAATAATATAATTAGCAATCATTGCTGTCACGCACGCTCCAATAAGGAGATGTTCTCCTTAACAATCATCCAACCTCACACACTTCTCTTCCAGTCACTTGACGGTGGTAGTATATTTCACTTCCTTTCATTCAAATTAAGTACATTTAATACAGGCTACACATTTATAATTGATTTCTTGTTCTTTGGCACAAGGCCAGAATATCGATTGATTTGTAGATTAGGAATAACAAGTTGTGGAATTCTTGCCATTCTAATGATACTGGAAGGACATTAACCCTTTTGATTTTAAACTGCCCGAATCAACCCCGGTTCTATGATACAAAATTGTGGGGAAAATATTAAAAGTAATATTTATAGTTCACACTTATGTAGGTTTCGCCGGCCTTCTACAAATGCGCAAATCGTAGGAGGTTCCTCGGATATTTTAGTGATATGGGTCCCAGTTTTATTATAAAAACCATAAGAAATGAAGAATCTCACCCAAGAACATAACGCGCCGCCTGGTACAGGAACCGTTGACATGACCTTAAGACCCGGCCACGCTTGTATTATAGTGTTTACCTTTATCTAAAAGTCTTCCATAATAATTTTATGTAAAACCCTTTTAAAATTATAATTCACCTTAATAGTTTGGTACGGTCCCGTATGAACACAGCAGAGACATAGAGAAGGAATCGAGCCCATTACGAGACTGGTACGTTCTTACGATTTCGAAAGGATGAAAGGCAAACAGCTTAATCACACTAGCATAATAACGAGAAAGATAGTTATATTTCTAAATCCTTAGAAACTTGTATTTATTTTCGAAATTAACTGAGATCTGTAGACAATATATTTCATTAGAAATACGGCAATGAAAGGGTTAAGGTATGTACTGAAGCGATCGAATTTAGGAGAGGATGAAAAGTCGTATAGTGGACTCGGCATTGCGTCTTTGATTTACAGCACTCACGATTTACATTTAATATCCGTTTGTTTTTAGCGGAGGGAACAATTGATTGAGTTGTTAAGATACTAGACAACTAATTGAAAAATCGTTGGTGTGATTGTTGTTGTTCAAGACGATTTATGTTCAAAGTATTCGACCCATGACCATCCCATTGTTTTCCTTTCGGGAAGAGTGTACATCTGACTACGATATCCAATAGTATAAATTCGTGGTAACAGGTGAATGTCTATCTTCGGCAACAATAAATCAAAAGCAGGGTGCGCGCATTGTTGAATCAGTTTAACGTTCAACGTTGAATAACGCAGGATTAAAATGTTTAACTTTTCGGTCTCTAGCCTTTCAATGTAGACGAATGAGATGCTAGGTAAACAGTTGTTTTGTCCAGACATTCCACAAACTCTTGTTCAAATTAAATGGAAGTTGGCTGATCATACTAGCGGGGCGAGGTAGATCAAGCAGGGATCTCTTGCGATATAAAGACGAGAAATAATTGGTTCATGGGCTGACCTGGAACAGTGTTGTATTCATAATCTAAATACCGTAGTCATTTAGATACCAAACCATCTGAAGCTTTTCCCCTGATTTGATCATACGAAACATGTAATTTTATGTTGTTAATATTTATATAAGACTTTCCAGCATAATCTTATGTAAATTCATTGTTATGTTCCAAAGACCAACTTAATGTTATCAAAGTTAGTTAATTTACTTAATTTCAAATACTTGGTTATTTAATTTTTTTTGTAATTCTTATCAAATATATTTCATATGTAACGACATGTTCAACTCTCACCGACTTGATATACTTAACTGCGGTATATACAAGGCAAATGACTTATTTGGTCAACAGCCAGGTATATTTAAGTGTGGTATGTACAACCAACCGTATAGATTATTCTTTGACCCACAGGATTCAGTGTAATTTCTGTGGCGGAAAAGCTACCTACGCTAGGTAAGATTTTATCTTTTTGTGCTAAATGCTAATGAAATAAAAAAAATTCATGTATCTGACTAGCTCTTGTGTCCTAATAGTCGTAACATCTATTAGAGGTGAAGAAGAAATAGTTACGTATAACTTATCCCAAATATACAGAATCACGTCAATCCAGTGTTGCAAGAGTACTAAAACGAAAAGGAGCCAATTGTAAGATCTGACGAAGGAAACAATAATTCTATTTGTTTTTCCGTTGCTGATATTATCTGCTGATCATTACTACCTGGGGGAAGGAGCAACGTTAAATAAAGTATTTTGCTGACGACCGCATTGTTCCGCTCAGTCAAGCAAGGAATCGAAAGGTAACAATATAATCGCGAGTTCAACATCCGCAAGACTAGGTCAATAACATAAATCATGTATCAATTATATAATACACACGCTACGGCTATATAACTAACATAATAGGTTGGTTTTTCCACCGCTACGAAGCACAATTACAATCTACATTTCAGTTCTGCCAATGTTGTATATATATATATATATATATATATATATATATATATACATATGTAAGTATGTATGTATACGTACATACATATATGTATACAGACGTACTGTAGCATGCATATGTATACATATATATATATATATATATATATATATACATATATATACATATATACATACAGGTACACATACATATATATACGTATCAGTTTAGCGGACGCTTATTATAACGCCCGCTTTGTTCGTTTGTAAACAAACTGAACAGCCTGAATTTATGCCGTACGGTGTTAAGGCAACCACGTCACCTTTTTGTTCAACACTGACACAGGAACGATGTACTAGTTTCAAGCTTGTTAGCTATCATCAGCACCGTATACCCTTCTGCCAGATGGTTGAACGTTCGAAAGTATATACTTTCCTTATGAAAATTAACGGCTGAGCAGCCTAATTTGCATATCGAGTGAGTTCGGTGTTGAACAAAAAGGTGACGTGGTTGCCTTAACACCGTACGGCATAAATTCAGGCTGTTCAGTTTGTTTACAAACGAACAAAGCGGGCGTTATAATAAGCGTCCGCTAAACTGATACGTACATATATGTATGTGTACCTGTATGTATATATGTATATATATGTATATATATATATATATGTGTATATATATGCATGCTACTGTACGTCTGTATACATATATGTATGTACGTATACATACATACTTACATTTAAGTAAGTGCCGTACTAAGAGTGAGAAATGAAATTTCGTTTTCATTTTATTACAACTTATATATACATATATATATATATACATATATAGGAGAAAGTATGACCCCGACGGTAGAGCTCAAGCCGTTTCGACGGCTATTTATGGACTATTTTAGTCCAGAAATAGCCGTCGAAACGGTTTGAGCTCTGCCGTCGGGGTCATACATTCTCCTATTACCCACTCTACTACCCTAAGTATTGAGTACTCTGGTGCGTTATGGTCCATCTGGTTCCTTACCACAACTCCTCCGTTATATATATATATATATATATATATATATGTGTATGTGTGTGTGTGTGTGTGTATACAAAAGGCAAACGGAAACAACAAAGCAAACAACATGGTACATATATATATACACACACACAGACATACAAACAATCACACACTCACAGTCACAGACACTCTTTACATATATATTTATACAAAGAGTAATCTCTTTGCTTGTATGGTTGGACATTTTTTATTCTGTTGATGCCTATTGTGCTTTCCAGAATTATTTTCTCCTCTTTAATGGGCAACTTTATTGGTATGAAAGATGTCTCCTGACAGCTTCAGAGCGGAGGTTACGTGCTATATACCTAATTATAGCGATTGTTCCTGCTTTGTAGCAGAATTTTCTGTTCACTTTGGTAATGGTATTTTTTTATGTTACTCTTCTGTATTTGGCAGTTTTATATGAAATGATTTAATTTGCTTTTGATGTTTATTCATAACGTGTTTATGTAGATTAGCACAACAGTGTCACCATTATATAGCATTGGTGGATTCAACATATTTAATGTGATGATCATTAAAAACTAATTAGATACAATTATATAGTTACGAAAGACAATATCATTCAATGACTAATATTATTTCAATTATTCCGGCAAATATGGAAGACAACTCAGGACATGTTCTGATCTTCTAAAACATCTACAGTGAAGTATAATGGTGTGAGTGAATCACCAAATGAATATGCAATATAATACTAGATGTGGAATAGAAATCTGGAATATTTTAGCGAATAAATTATTATTTTCTAATATTGTCTTCCTTATTACATTATTATAAATATTTATGAAGTAGCTAGTAAAAAGGTCACATAACATGATATATACTTTGGAACATTCAATAATTATTGCCCCAGACAAAAAACCTAAACGTAAATAATCTCTACGTCCAGAACAGATATTATATAAAAAAAATCAAAATGTGAAAAAATTCTATGAAGACAAGACTATTCTATACCGGATTTAATATACATAAACACATAAAATATTCGATTTGGTCAGCCAGAAACAAACTAGTTAAAACATTTTCATTACATATGAAATACGTCTGAAACTTCGGCTGATCAAATCAAATTACAGATATCATAAATACATACATGCTTCCTCTTTTCTTACTTTCTGTCTTCCTACCACCATTCGATCTACTTCTTTGACAAACTGTATGTGCTTTACATGATGTTTTAGAGACAGAATAGGAAGGTAATTTCCAGTTATGTCTTACAAAACTCAGAACTTAAAGATCATTTTCCCCAGCGTTCTATTAATTCAGTAATTCCGCTGCCTGACATAAATAGCGTAAAGAATGGGAACAAAACCTGTAAGCAGTTTTGTCGGATGCTCTAACGAATCTGCCTATTCACAGTCTATCTACATATTTACAGACATATAAATATTCAGCCCATATATATATATATATATATATATATATATATATATATATATATATATATATATATATATATATATATATATATATATATATATATATATATATATATATATATATATATACGTAGGTCCCGGGTTGAGTCGGGGATAACCACAGTAAGTAAGGTACTCAATACATGGCAGAGTAAAAAATGTTTATTTTATAGAAGGAGCTTCTACAGGACTAGTACTGTCTCATTCAGATGAAAGTAAAGTTCCGTGGCCGCACACACAAATTCACATATATACCTGCTCATGTTTGCATACGTGCAGTTATGAACTGCTGCACGCACACGTTCGTGATTTATTTATCTATTTATCTGTATATTTATTTATTTATTTATTTATTTAGTTACTTTATTTACTTATTTATTTATTTATCTATTTATTTATTTATTTATTTATTTATTTACTTATTTACTGGTTTATTTGTTTATCTGTTTGTTTGTTTGTTTGTTTGTTGGTTAACTCAATCATTTATTTATTAATTTATGAGTGAATGATTAGGTAATGAATAGATAAAAGATAAAAGATAGGTAACGAATAGTGAACGGTAAATAGTAAATAATTAATAGTAATTAATTACTTGATGATAATATTAATAACTTAGTAGTGATATTAATTATTTTAATCCTCTATCAGGCCCAGTTTAAAATTTAAAATTTAAAATTTAAAATTTGTCCCACTACCATTATATTATAGACACATGTATATATGTGTGCGTAAGTGTTTTTGTATGTGGTTGTGAGTATGTAAATATATTTTATTCTTTCCATTCTACAAAAACACACTGGCCACCTGTGGCTTGTATGTTAACTTGACCACTCACCTCAGTCTGTGCCATGATTCGGTCTTGTTAAATGTTTAATTTCTATTACCAACCCACCTAAAAAATTTCCCTACTATAAACTGTTGAATTACTATTCTTGGGGTTTTTATTTATTTATTTTTTTATTTATTTTTTTATTTATTTTTTTATTTATTTTATTTATTTATTTATTCATTTATCTATTTATTCATTTATTTATTTATTTACTTATTTATTTATTTCAAAAAAGCACTCTGGCTAATTGACCACTCCCCAAAGAAAAAACAGCCTGTGCCATGAAGTGGTCCTGTGTATCTAAATAAAAATCCCCCCTCCCCATCCACCACCCCTCCCTTACCACTACCTAAATGTATAAATACCAGAACTTAATATGACACCCAGCTTCCTGAAGATTTCATCTGAATGAAACAGTACTAGTCCTGTAGAAGCTCCTTCTATAAAATAAAAAAATATATATATATATATAAATTAATAAAATAATGAATAAACAAAGAATCAGTTCCTTATATTAAAAAAATTCATCATTTTACGATCGTTTCTAGGATATATATGTGTTAGTGTTGGTATGCATATTCTATAGATCTATGTACAATATTTATACAAACTATCAAAGGGAATATACATACCTACACATATATATGCTGTCTTCAGAAATAATGATATTTGTTTATTGAAAAAAACAAAGATTCAATACAATAGGTCTGTTTGGGAACAGGTTTTGAATTGACCAATAGAGAGATAGTGAGGGTCAGGATAGTAATATAGTAGTAGAAGAACCTTAAATTATGGGTAGAGGAAGGTAGAATTCAGTTTTGGATGGAAAAGAATACTATGAATGAAGGATTATTTTAGGGAAGAAATAGGTCTTATGCTGACCTCAGAAATAATTTTATTTTTTCCTTTTTTCATTGAATAAAACCAACAAAGATCTAATATATTCTGTCTGTTTGGTAAGAGGTTTAGAATTAACCAATAGAAAGTTAATAATTGGCCAAATGGTAAAATAGTAGTAATTGAAGCTTATTTTAGGGGTGAAAATAGGTCAGGTGGTCAGTAAAAGGTATACAAGCAGTTGCTGTTATAAAATAGTAATGCCAATACAAATATCTAAGGTGACTAAAGTTTTAAGATAAGAATGTTAGTGAAAAAAATACATCTATGAAAAGAATATAAATTAATTTAATTGATGGGTATATTTATATTGATAAAATTATACTAATACATATAGATATGATAAAT
>OZ024743.1:226166506-226184006 GCA_964016885.1 Eledone cirrhosa
GTAGTGGTGTTGGTGTAGTAGTAATGGTTACTAGTAGTAGTAGTAGTAGTAGTAGTAGTGGTGGTGGTGGTGGTGGTAGTGGTGTTGGTGTAGTAGTAGTGGTTACTAGTAGTAATAGTAGTAGTAGTAATAGTAGTAGTAGTAGTGGTGGTGGTGGTGATGGTGGTGGTGGTATTGGTGGTGGTGGTAGTGGTTACTAGTAGTAGTAGTAGTAGTAGTAGTAGTAGTAGTAGTAGTAGTAGTAGTAGTAGTAGTAGTGGTGGTGGTGGTAGTGGTGTTGGTGTAGTAGTAGTGGTTACTAGTAGTAATAGTAGTAGTAGTAGTAGTAGTAGTAGTAGTAGTAGTAGAAAGTAGTGATAGTAGTAGTAGTGGTGGTTGTAGTAGTAGTGGTTGTATGAACAGGAATGTATATTTCTATTGTTGTCATTCTTTCAGTTAATTTTGTTTGCATTGTCTGCTTTCATTGTATGTACACATGCATACACACTCTCATACACACACACACAACTATAGATTTACACGCACACACACACACATGCAAACACGAACACACAAATGAAAACATATACAAATACATATATACATATATTTTTGTCTAAACCACAGAGATTATTAAGCAGTCGAATCATTGATGTATGAAAAATGACTCCCTGTAGTGTCGTGTAACTCTTCTGTGTGTGAGGTCAGAAACAAACTGTTATGCTACGTCTATCAATGGACATTTGTAGTCGCTGCTGCTATTGTTGTTTACCTGCTTATTTTCGTACTACCCTTATCATATATAAGTTTATTCATATTCATACATACTTGCATAGAAACTTTCATATACATACATGCAAACACATACACACTCAACCACTCCCCCATATGTATATATAAATATACATAAATACAATAGCAGTAGCAGGAACATAGCGTCGTTCAAAATATGAAAGCATATATGATATGTTTATGTATGATAAAAACACATAAGCCGTGGTATGAATATTATAATCCGTGCTCGTGTCACATCTATTTCAGTAGCCATGTGAGGACATCACACGGTTTTCTGGATTTATTCCGTCATCGGTGATGTTTACTCACTAAGTACCGAGACGAGAATAGAGAACAACGCAGTAAACATAGGGAAAATATACTGGTGTTATATACATATATATACATACATACGTACATATCTATATATATTTCTTCGTATTCCCACTGCATTTTAAGTTACCTTAAATAGCAACTACACAGCCATTTCTAATCTCCATATATTTCATCATGTTTTTCGCTGTGACCACTCTTCTCTCTCCTTCTAACTACCTATTTCGCTACTTTCTACTCTCACCCCTCTTTCTTCCCCTCCTTTTCTCCCTATCTACTCTTACCCCACTTTCTTCCTCTCCCTTTCTCCCTCTCACTTTCACCCCCTCGTCTGACCGTTAGCAGTTCTCTTCCCACTTACAACTGCGGCGGTCGGACGTGTCTTTCTCCCCTCGACCACTCAGTCTTGAACTTAAGTTCTCTTATCGAGTGGTCTTGGATCTCCTACTATAGTTGCTCGCACATTGCTCGGTTTTTTTTTCGCTGTTTTGTTACTGTTTTCTCTTTTCTTCCCCTTTGCTTTCCTTCCCCCCCTTCCTTCGTTTTCCCAATAACTTATCCAATTATTGACGCCCTGAGGCGAGGTATATTGTCTTTAAAGCATAGAAATATCTGAGACCCCCAGTAAACAACTGATGAGGAGCCCTCCACCCGTTCTTGCTTTCTTCGTATTCCCACTGCATTTTAAGTTACCTTAAATAGCAACTACACAGCCATTTCTATTCTCTCTCTCTCTCTCTCTCTCTCTCTCTCTCTCTCTCTCTCTCTCTCTCTCTCTCTCTCTCTCTCTCTATATATATATATATATATATATATATATATATATATATATATATATATATATATATATATATATATATATATATATATATATATATATATATATTTATATATATATATATATATATATATATATATATAATCAAGGTTTAGCAAATAAGGAAAAAGTTTCAAAATAAATTAAAAAAAATTAACTTTACTTACTATAGTTACCTTTACCGAATCGGTTTCGAATCTCAAAAATAAACGGAGTCCATACGGCCTTCGTTGCAAAGAAAGATTCTCGTCAGAAGGTTCTTTTCATTCAAAGAATATAAAATTCTTGAATTTAAATTACGAACTAGCGCTATCCAAAACTGTTCCCGAGATGAGAGTAAATGAAGTGGAATCAATTTTTTCAAGGGCCGAGTGCAAAGATAGAGGCAGAGGCATGGAGGTCAGTCGGCTACCACTATAACTACCAGCAGTCAGAACGACCAAGTGTTTTCTCAACATAGAGGAGAATAGTAATAATAGAATATGTGTTCCTACATGCACATGTATTGTCCAACCATATGCCAATGTGGTTCCTATTACCCGCTCTACTACCCTAAGTATCGACTACTTTGGTGCGTTATGGTCCACCTGGTTTCTTACACCTTCTTTTATATATATATATATGTATAAATGAAGACTAGGAGTCTCTCGCTCCACAAAAAATACATACTTTATTGGATGGCCGTTGACACTGCTGAGTTCCTCCACCCTTTGAAGCGTTTTATTTTTCATACCACAGGGTATCCAGAATCACCCTCTTCAACAAGCAACCTTGGTGGGGATTCCGGTTTAGTCGCCGTCGACCCGACCATGCACATTAAGACATCTCTCTAGGAGAAGATGACGCTGATATAAAAGCAGCGACTTCGTTTGCATCCAACAATGTAGACCAATTCCCCTTTTGGGGTAAATGCACTCGATGTAGTGAGAGTGCGATTGGCCCCGTGCAAAGCCTTTCCTCACTTAAAAAAGCACAGACATCGCTTGATATGTGACATTTTTTGCGATGCATGATATTTCTGGGCATAGGCAAGTCCCTAGCAGAATTAAAAAGGCACCACTGTGATGCTCATGCTTAGCTTTCAAGCGGTGGCATTACTCGAAATCGAGTTGCATCACACACACACACACAGTTGTATATATATATATATATATATATATATATATATAAATTAGAATTGGAGCTCTGAAATAGCAATATATATATGGATGTATATATAATGTATTTTGCAATACACTTTATGCTTAATTAAAAGCATTTTGAAGACCGTAAGCTATTGTTTTAAAGTAGTGACAAATTCACTTACTTTGATCTCAGCAAACAGGGGAGATAAGCCGACAAGTCTTGTTTCGCTTTGGTTGAAGCTTATCAAGGCTAACTACCCCTCCTGTCTACCGAGATCACTGATGTTATATTCTTATAGAAATCTAGTAAATAATCAGGAGCTGATTATGCAGAGCGGTTGTTGGTCAGGCAGAAATTATAAATTACCAAAGCGAAACAAGACTTGTCGGCTTATCTCCCCTGTTTGCTGAGATCAAAGTAAGTGAATTTGTCACTACTTTAAAACAATAGCTAACGGTATTCAAAATGCTTTTAATTAAGCATAAAGTGTATTGCAAAATACATTATATATACATCCATATATATATTGCTATTTCAGAGCTCCACTTCTAATTTTTAATTTCTGCCTGACCAATAACCGCTCTGCATAATCAGCTCCTGATTATTTACTAGATTTCTATAAGAATATAACATCAGTGATCTCGGTAGACAGGAGGGGTAGTTAGCCTTGATAAGCTTCAACCAAAGCGAAACAAGACTTGTCGGCTTATCTCCCCTGTTTGCTGAGATCAAAGTAAGTGAATTTGTCACTACTTTAAAGCAATAGCTTACGGTCTTCAAAATGCTTTTAATTAAGCATAAAGTGTATTGCAAAATACATTATATATACATCCATATATATATTGCTATTTCAGAGCTCCAATTCTAATTTTTAATTTCTGCCTGACCAACAACCGCTCTGCATAATCAGCTCCTGATTATTTACTAGATTTCTATAAGAATATAACATCAGTAATCTCGGTAGACAGGAGGGGTAGTTAGCCTTGATAAGCTTCAACCAAAGCGAAACAAGACTTGTCGGCTTATCTCCCCTGTTTGCTGAGATCAAAGTAAGTGAATTTGTCACTACTTTAAAACAATAGCTTACGGTCTTCAAAATGCTTTTAATTAAGCATAAAATGTATTGCAAAATACATTATATATACATCCATATATATATATATAAATAGAGAGAGAGAAAGAGGGAGTTGATATATATAAAAAATAGTAAAAAATAAAAATAAAACAGTAGACAATGCTAAAGGGATTTTCTCTCAGAAGAACATCAAAACATTTAATTTAATTAGAAAATAGGAAATCCCGAATTATTTTTACCGGTTTCTGCTTGTACGATTTTTCAGGGAGAAAATCCCTTTACCAATTTCTACTGTCTTTTTCCTTTTTTACTATATATATATATATATATATATATATATATATATATATATATATATATATATATATATATATATAAGGAAAAAAGATGAAATCGAAAATGCAACTTGAATCTTTTTAAGAACATTTATTTGGTTCCTTTACCGGTGGTTTCGCAGTTCTTTTGCTTTTCAAAAGTAGAATTGAGATGGAGGGTTTGAGGTTTTTCCCGCATATATATATATATATATATATATATATATATATATATAGCTATCGTCAGCTTGAAACTAGTTCATCGTTCCTTTGTCAGTGCTAAACAAAAGGGGCAAAGATGGTTGCTGAACGCTGTACGGCTTAATTTGGGCTGTTTGTTTACAAACAAACCGAACATTATAATAAATGTTCGGCTAAACCGATACGTACATATATATATGTATGCATGTATGTATGTATGTATATATATATATATATACATACTACTGTACGTCTGTATACATATATGTATGTACGTGTACATACTTATATTTAAGTAACAGCCGTACTAAGAGTGAGAAATGAAATTTCGTTTCATTTTTTCCATATATATATATATATATATATATATATATATATATATACTTATTTAGGACTGACGATTGCGAAAATAAGTAGTCAATTCCAAAATAGAGTTCATAAGTTTTATCAAGGCCATGTTACTGTCCTGCTACCCTGGAGGTTTAGCTGTATGTTTACGCAGTAATTAGACTTTAAGAAAAGTACAAATGGTATATATGTATACATCTATATATAGAAAATATCTCTAGGCGTGAAAAAGGAAAAAGAAAAACAGTGCTCAATCAGGGATGAGAGCTGAATATATTATTTATTTATGTTCATACATGTAACAAAAAACGCTACTTCAGATTTCAAACCCAATATTGTTCATAACTTCAGACTGTGAGAAGGATGAAATCCATCTTGATTTAGATATATATATATATATAAATCAGGATGGATTTAGTTTGAAACCGGTTAGACCATTACTTAACAGAGTACTCAATACTTGGGGTAGTAGAGTATGTTTATATTATAAAGAGTCGGGACCTCGACGGTTGAGCTCCTACCGTTTCAACAGTTTGTTCCAGAACTCGTTGTTGAATTGGCAGGAGCTCAGCTGTCCAGGTCCCGACTGTTTATAATATATATATCATTGTAAGAACCAATTTATTCTTGAATCCCTAGATATATGATGGGAAAGTTACTTATATTACAAAGTCCTTCCAAATTCTTGATTATTTACAAAATTCTTTGATAATCATAGACAGTGTATTTTGTTAGAAATATAGTAACGAAAATATTTAGGTAATTTGGTTATTATTTCTAGCATTTCGAATGAACACATAGAGGACCTCGTTATTATTGATGGTGGCGGTTAAGGTAGAGATGTTGTTATGATCTTCATTAATATTGTTGTTGTTGCTGTCATCTATGTTGATTGCTAATGTGTGAAATCTGAAGGAGTTTGCAACACCACCCATCACCCACTTTCAATAAAATTGCAGACTCAGACACGAACACACGAGCACACACCAAACAAAAAACACGCACAAAAACGCTCGCGCGAACAGAGGCCAGAGAGGAAGTTACTGAAACACAGCGATAAACATTGAAGATGTCACAGAGATGTGTGATGAAAGATCTTTGATAAATTATATCTATATTTATATATTTTCAGCTGTTGGTCAATCAATGATAAACAATGATTGCCAGCTAAATTATTTAAATAAATATACTAAAACGAAAACCAAATCAAACAGTGAGTGCGGTTTACTGTTGGCAATATTAGGGCAACATGACCTCTCCTAAATATAACATAGACAGTGTATTTCGTGAGAGATATAGTAACGAAAAGATTAACAAAATTTGGTTGTTATTTCTAGCATTTCTAACATCTCAATGTTATTGATGGTGGCGTTTAAAGTAGTGGTGTTGTTATGATGTTCGTTGATATTATTGTTGTTGTTGCTGTTATCTACGTTGATTACTAAAGTGTGAAATCTGAAGAAGTTTACAACTCCACCCCAAACTCTATTTCGATAAAATAGCTTTTCTCCCATCGACTTCCTATCGGCAGTTTAGATATCACAGAAATTGCAGCATTAATAACACCACCACCACCACGGCCATCACCACCACCACCACCACTATCATCATCATCATCATCATCTAAAATGAAATAAGTGTCCGTTTATCTGTAGCCAATCAGGTGATGCGGCGGAGTTTTTGCAAAAGTGGGATGGTGACGGTATGTAAACATCACTGAAAGGTGTGAGGGTATGTGTTATGGCATTCATATATATATATATATATATATATATATATATATATATATATATATGTGTGTGTGTGTGTGTGTGTGTGTTAGAAAAGGTAAAGGAAAGAAGAGTGCTCTGTGTATAGTACAGAGCTATTGTATATATACATATATATATATATATATATATATGGGAATATTGAAGTTTGCTTGAAGCATTGTGGAATAATAAGATTTATTTCCTTTTTTTTTGTCGTTTTGGAAGCCTCAACAATGTAGATGGGTAATTCTCCGGGTAACAGGATCCGGTGGTGAAGAGAGAGATGTAAGGGAATGTAGTATGAGATGTATAGTGTGTAGAGGAACGTAGGAAAGAGCGTAAAAAATAAAAACAATAACACGAGATAGAGTTACCCTGGGAGAGATTTAATTGTCGCTATATTTCGGATTCGCATCCATCAACTGGGGGGAGGGGGGTTCCGGGGGTGAGGGGAAGGTTATCTGTCGGAGAGGAACGGTACGTGTCCTCTGCTGTACACATGTATATATATATATATATATATATATATAAGTATCTATATATTCTTTAGTATGGTTGAGTAACAATTCTTGTTCATCTGGAGTTTCACCTGTGTACTCACATGATCATCATTTTCGATGATCATGTAAGTACATAGGTGACTACAATTAACAAGTCTCATTACATCGGTTCTAAGTAGTCATTCTCACGCCCATCACTATCACATGGATATATATATATATATATATATATATATATATATATATGTATATATATATATACATCGATGATAGCACCACTACTACGACGACCAGGGGAGGTGATGTACGGTGTTAATGTTTGTTACCGTTACTATTGTCGATCATAACTATATTATTTATGTATTCTGTAACTAGTTTTTTTAAATCTGACTGATAAAATGACAAGTCAGTCAATCATATTGGTGGCCTCCCCACAGCCCCGGCGGACAGAATAGAGATTACGTTTCCCCGGAGGACGGCAAAGGAGACGCGCTGGAAAAGCCACTCCAACTCGCGTGGCTCACACCTGAGGCTGGCCAGCTAAGCACCTATGGTGGTGAGTAAGGAGGTAGCCCTAGGGTCGAGGACACCAGAAGTAGTCTCCACAGCCAAGGGTACAACCGCAAATCTATCGGAGGGCGACCGGTACTTGAAGAGCTTGGCTTCCTCAGCCTGACGTGCAGCAGAACCTGGGTTAGTCGCAGACTGCACCAGGTTGCGGCTGCAGAAAGTGTCGGTTCAAGTGGCATCCCAAACGAGGGGTTTGCCACCGCGGAACGGGAAGATGGTCATGCCATCTGGTCTTTTGCCGTCCCCTCGGTCCAGCCCTACCGGCTTGAGCTGGAAAGGGTGGCCTGCAGCATCCAAGCCATGCTTTATGACCTCGTAGAGGGCAACATGGCGTGAAAGGCGGCCGGCACTGTGGCGACAGGAAAGCGTGTGGATGCTGAAAGAGTCTGCGGTGGATCCACAGCGACTTTGGTGTGGCTCGTAGATCCGGAGGCCGAGCCTCAAGGAAACGCCGATGCGCAGGCTATTGTTATCTAACTGCCTGCCAGTGGAGAAGTAGGGCAAGGCATGGAGCCAGGCTCCACGGTGGGGTTTGGAGGCCGCACGAAACAGGTAAGGAGGTACTGGTCGAGCTGGCGCGTGAGCCTGTCCGAAGCCAGGCTGCACTGGATGGCATGCCAAATACTTTGGGTGGACTTGACGTCAGCAGGGGGAGAAGGAGGAGTGACGTCTACTGAGCTAAGTCCCAGCCGGTCCCACGTCTCACAGGCGGCCTCACGTTCCCTGAACACAGAGGGTTCTATTGTGTTTTTGAGAACCCTGATGACGAGGACGCGGCATGAGGTTACCGACGAAAGAAATGCCGGCAAAGTCAGTGAGATCGGGGACCGAAGGCCAAGGCCGCCACAGCTGGCAGGTAAAATGGCCTGCTGTCATTCAATGTCGTCAGACCTGACGTTGCATATCTCCTCGGCTGTTGCTCGGATACAAGCATCGAGGTCAGCGAAGAGAGATGTGTGGGTGTAGCACGGAGCGCTATGAAGGGTATAGAGGAGCTTCGGCATGGCGAAGCAGTTCTTCAACAGAAAGAGAGCTGGGTGGCCGTCGATCAAGCCCAGTCGGCTTGTGAGAGTCGGGAATTGTTGTGTTGGAGCCTGGAATTGATGGTGGAGCGGATGGCTGGCGGGTGGATCGGTGACCCGAGGATGAGGACATCCTCTTTGGGGGTCACCTGCACCTGGTGGAGAATGGACCGCACGGAGGCTGCAAACCTCTCAGCATCGTGGCTGACATTCACCAGCTCCGACTTGGACGAATTTACCTGGAGGCCAATTCCTGCCAGAGCAGGAACCACCGATTGTAGGTCATTGCAGTCCATCCCTACGACTGCTGCGGCCTATGTACACGACGCCGGTCTGTGTTTTTGCTGTTGTTGTAGTTGCTGCTGTTGTTGTTGTTGTAACTGTTTACTGTGGTTGTTGCTTTCGTTGTTGTTGTTAGTAGGGTAGTAATATCACTACGACTGATGCGGCCAGTGTGGACGATATTGGTCGGTGTTTTGCTGTTATTGTCGTTGTTGTTGTTGTCATCATTGTTGTTGTTGATGTTGTTGTCTTAAGGTAGTTATCAACAAAATATATAATCCGCCCTCCCTCAGAGCTCCATTTATTGCTTCCACTGGCTAAAAACAGTTTTTTTCGGTTTTTTTTCGTAGTTAGCCTTTTCTAGCAAACACGACGGCTGGCAAACCCTTCAAGGAACTCATATGTGTGCTGGGTACACAAGCAATAGGACATGTGGGTTTGCCTGCCAGCGACATATCAAACATATCGGGTATCATCTGAGGATACCGTTCTCATAACAACAGCAAATGCATAAAGGACATCTCGATTGCATGGAGAACCGTGGAAATAATTATAATAATTAAACGATATATGTACACCTCTGTATCTTATTTTGTTATTTTTATAAAATTCTCCATCGTACCTAAAAACTACGATTGTTGAGAGAGCTTTCTCTTGATTACTCCTGTTTTTACCAAATCAATCTCTTCTGAACACAATATATATATATATATATATATATATATATATATATATATATATATATATATATATATATATATATATATAAATATATATATATATATATATATATATATATATATATATATATATATATATATATATATATATATATATATATATATATGAAAGACGTAAAATAAGAAAATTTTAAAAAATTAAAAATTAACTTACTTACTCTTAATACCACCCCACTCCCAACTGACTAACCTCAGTGTCACGTGATTGATTCTTTAGAATACACCACTGACCAGAGGCAGTGAACTTTTTCAGTGCTATGGAATTTAGTCCCCGCTAGCTTATTACATCCACTGAATTATTATTTTTATATGAGTTCCTAGTGTCCGCGCATTGCCTGGGAACTTAGCTGAGGATAGACTCCCTGATGACGTAATGAATTCTCGATAGTTACATTGTGCAACTATATTTATCCCATTACAGAAACTAATTAGTTGGAGTGAAAATTTTAGTAAGTTAATTTTAAATTTTTTTAAATTTTCTTATTTTACGTCTTTCATATAATTGTTCTGCATCCCCCTGCATTGAACCACCTAGGTACTTTGACATAACTTATATATTTACTAGTATTAGTGTACATCTGTACACATATGTTGGTAGATGTATTAATTCTATATATTTATCTCCAAATTATTTGTTGAGCAAATTGCAAAATCTACTGCTAATTCATAGTAGTAGTAGTAGGCTTTGTCATAATACCACCCCACTCCTAACTGACTAACCTCAGTGTCACGTGATTGATTCTTTAGAATACACCACTAACCAGAGGCAGTGAACTTTTTCAGTGCTATGGAATTTAGTCCCCGCTAGCTTATTACATCCACTGAATTATTATTTTTATATGAGTTCCTAGTGTCCGCGCATTGCCTGGGAACTTAGCTGAGAATAGACTCCCTGATGACGTAATGAATTCTCGATAGTTACATTGTGTAACTATATTTATCCCATTACAGAAACTAATTAGTTGGAGTGAAAATTTTAGTAAGTAAGTTAATTTTTAATTTTTTAAAAATTTTTCTTATTTTACGTCTTTCATATAATTGTTCTGCATCCCCCTGCATTGAACCACCTAGGTACTATGACATAACTTATGTATTTGCTAGCATTAATGTACATCTGTACTCATATGTTGTTAGATATACTAATTCTCTATATTTATCTCCAAATTATTTATTTGTTGAGAAAACCTGCCAAATCCACTACTAATTCATTGGTGTGGTAGTAGGCTTTTGTCATCTTACCAACCCACTCCTTCCGACTAGCCTCAGTGTCACGTGACTGATTCTTTAGAATCTACCATTTGACCAGAGACAGCGAACTTTTTCAGTGCATGGAATTTAGTCCCCGCTAGCTGTTCCATTCACCGAATTATTATTATTTTTATATGAGTCCCTAGTGTCCGCGCATTGCCTGGAGACTTAGCTGAGAATAGACTCCCTGATGACGTAATGAATTCTCGATGGTTACATTACGTAACTATCTTTATCCCATTACAGAAACTAATTAGTTGGAGTGAAAATTTTAGTAAGTAAGTTAATTTTTAATTTTTTTTTAAATTTTCTTATTTTACGTCTTTCATATATATATATATATATTTATTTATTTATTTATATAAAAGTAAGAGCGAGAATATATATATATATATATACACCAGTTCAGTAAAATGATTAAACTTCATATTACTATTAAATATATATTAAGTGAAATTCTTTAAATTATTAAATTCATTGTGAATCTATTTTAGGTGGGTCCTTTAGAGAGAGATAAGACATGATTAAACATTCATCTTTAAACCTAACAATGAATGGCCAAATTGTTTCCTAAAATATAAAATCCTATTAGTCAACAAACCTCTTCTCACTCATATTTATATATACACGTATCTAAAAGATTCTCACTACTATTCAATTCAAAATAATTGTGATGAAAATGTATTTCAGCATTCATTATAACATAAATATTATTATTATCAATATCTAGAATAATGTTATATATAAGTTATATATATTAATTTGTCTGAAGAGAACACGTAGGGCAGTTATTTTTATCAATTGTCTTACGTCTTTAAAATACATATAACAAAATAAATACGGATGTACAAATGAAACCGTCTTTCTTGTTTATTATTATATTATTATAATAAACTCCGGATGAACAAAAAGCGTGGAGTGCTTTACATCTATAAAGAAATAAGTCGGCAGATTTTCAATCAACCAACTTTCTACAATTGAATATATATATATATATATATATATATATAGTAATAATAATAAATTTGAAGAGTAAAATCCAAGGAGGGCTCGATAAGGATAAATATATATCAGATATATAAGAACCGTAGAGCAAATATTTATTGGTGCGTACGTTCGTATGTGTGCGGGTACTTGCGTTGCGTGGGTTCTGAATGTGTGTGCGTGGGTTTTTTTTGTGTGTACGTGCTTGTATTTGCATACCCATGGCGAGAGTTTTCGCGTATGCTTGTGTATGTACGTATATGGATGCGTGTATTTGGATGCGTTAATTTCAATTATCTCTGTATTTTATTTACTTTATTCTTAACTCTGAAGCCGAGAATCATTCGGTTTCTTAAATAGAATTTTAGTCTACGACTTCAGTTATACCATTTACGTGGTTTTGTCTTTGCGTGTAATTGTTCTCATTGCTCCACAGAATGACGTATTATCTTCGTTTTTTCCGTTCATTGCCAGAGAACGTCTCGATGAACCAGCTAATAGAATATTAGTCTACGACTTCATTTATACCATAAACGTGGTTTTGTCTTTGCGTGTAATTGTTTTTCACCGCTCCAAATAATGACGTATTATCTTCGTTTTTTCCGTTCTTTGCCAGGGAACGTTTCCACGAACCAAAGTATCGAACGAAAGTATCGAACCAAAGCATCGAACCAAGGTAACGTCTTCCTGTCTTCCTTCGGCTGCAACGTTTTTTGAAATATTTACTTCTGGATTGACTTGTTTTAGTTTCAGAAGATTCCGTTAAGGGTGAACGCAGCAATCCTTTACTTAAACTTTAATCTGTTATTTTAATATATATATATATATATCAGTATGTACACGTACATACATATATGTATACAGACGTACAGTAGTATGTATATATATATATATATACATGCACACATATATATATATGTACGTATGGATTCACCGAAAATTTATTATAATGCTCGGTGTGTTTGTAAACAAACATCCCGTTTTAAGCCGTAGTGTCCAGCAACCATCGTTGCTCGTTTGTTCAACACTGACAAAGGAACGCTGTACTAGTTTCAAGCTTATTAGCTATCGTCAGCAACGTATACCTTCCTGCCAGATTGTTGAACGTATATACTTACCTTATGCATATTAACAGCTGAGAAGCCCAATTTGCATATCGAGTAGGTTAATCGGCCGGGTGCACCGAAAACGATAAACGGAAAAAATGAAACGAAATTACATTTCCCACTCTTAGTACGGCTGTTACTTAAATATAAGTATGTACACGTACACACATATATGTATACAGACGTACAGTAGTATGTATATATATATACATACATGCACACATATATATATATGTACGTATGGATTCACCGAACATGTATTATAATGCTCGGTGTGTTTGTAAACAAACATCCCGTATTAAGCCGTAGTGTCCAGCAACCATCGTTGCTCGTTTGTTCAACACTGACAAAAGAACGCTGCACTAGTTTCAAGCTTATTAGCTATCGTCAGCTCAAGTAACAATCGTACTAAGAGTGGGAAATGAAATTTCGTTTCATTTTTTCCGTTTATATATATGTATATATATATATATGCACACACATACCTATATATATATATATATACATATATATATATATATATATATATATATATATATATATATATATATATATATATATATATATATATATATATATATATATATATATATAGATATATATATATAGATATATAGATAGATATATAGGTATGTGTGTGCACATAATCTTCTATGGTGATATACATAACAAAATAACATACATCAACACTGGGTCTTTAAAACTTTTTAGAGGTTTATAAAATGTCTATCAGCAAAGATAAGATCTTACCTTATTTTACTAGAAAGATATACATTTAGATTATAAACATATACATGCATATATAAATATACACACGTATATATATATATATATATATATATATATGTGTGTGTGTGTATATACCCAATATAAATATATATCTATATTATATATATTAATATATATACCCAAAATAAATAAATAAATATATATATATATATATATATATATATATATATATATATATATGTGTGTGCGTGTATGCACGAATAGATATAATGTATGGCTATATATATATATATATATATATATATATATATATATATATATATATATATATATATATTATATATATATAAATATATGTATGTATGCATTATATATATATATATATATATATATATATATATATATATATATATATATAGGGTATGTGATTCTTGTGTATATAGAGAAATACCTTCTGGGGTACATTTAAAATTGGAATGGTATTCACGCATCGAAACTAATGGAATTAAAGCCTCTGGCTTTTGGTAAACACTTTTGATTGCCTTATCGCTTCGTGTATTCAAACACAAAAACAAATGCGCACACATACACACACATATATTTGTATATAGCTATATACTGTTTTCATATAAGTGTATATACATACACACACACAGATATAGTTGCATTTTTTTACTTTTATTTTATATAGAAATGACTTCTACAAGACTATAACTGTTTCATTCAACACAACTCGGAGATCTATATAATATATATATATATACAGATATATATACATATATATATACATATATATATACATATATATATATGTGTAGGGATGTAGAGGATGCAGGTGTGCTTATTTGTGTGGGTAATATATATATATATATATATATATTTTATGTATACCTATATATGTATGCACATATATAAGTATATATATATAATCATATATATATAAATATATATATATCGATCAACTTTGGTCAAATCGGACCGAGGAAACAATGTTTCCGTTGGTCTTTCCAATTGCCAATATTATCTATCGGTCGCAACTCCAGGTAGAAGGAGCAACGTGAAATAAAATGTCTTGCTCAAGGACATAACGTATCGCCCGGTCCAGGAATCGAATTCACAACCTCACGATTGCGAATCCAGTTTTATAACCAATCAGTCACACACCTTCACTAACCAATCAGCCACACGATGTAGGTAAAATGCCTCGGAAAGCTATTTGCTTGTATATACTATAGTATGTCATATACGATATGTAGTGAGGAGAAAAACTTTAATTAACTGAGATTATCTTCGCAAACTTGAAGCGAGAACGATATTGAGAAAGTATGTGATACAAACCTGAAGCCTGTATCTAAGAGAGACAAATACAGCTGTATTATTTAGTCGTATTCTTTGGAGAAAAGGATAATATTATATGTAGTAGATCTTGATAGCCAACTGCTGAAAACCATAGACATGCTTCGATCTTTGTTGATCTCATCAGCAATAAATATTCGCTTTAGATAAGTGACTTACAATGGCATAATACGTGTTGAAAACGCGTGAGGATAGTGACACAGGTGAGGACTGCTAGTACACCCCCCCCACACACACACATACATACACAATGGTAGACTGGGTCTAAAAACATTGGTTGCCAGGAGATGAAGGGGGCCCATATACATATAGAATGCTATCATTTAATTTTTATAATGAATAAATAACATTTTCAAAAAATACATAACAGTGCAAACAAAACAGTGCAATCAAATTTTCGTGGAAAATATCTTACCTTCTCCAATGAAAATATGCATTTTGCGAAATCCAGAGACTATCAATAATTATTTCTACGTTAGACACAAGGCCAGCAATTACCCGGTGCATTACTGGTACTTTATTTTATCGACCCCGTAAGGATGAAAGGCAAAGTTAACCTCGGCGGGATTTGAACTCAGAGACTATCAATAATGACCTTTGGTCTTTCACACTCACTCTATATATATATATATATATATATATATATATATATATATTTATTTATTTAGGTTTGTTGGTTCACCACTGGATAGAACTGGTCATTCTGTATGGTCAATCTCGATGTAATATTATGCATAGCACTCAACGTAATGCAACTCACCCGTCTTCGTTTGTGTAGTTGGTGGTGGGAGTACGGAGTTAATTATTATAAAATAATAGGAGGCTGGACTGGTGTAATTCCTTAAAAGGTTTATTATACTATGATCATTTCAATGACCGGGATCAGTATGAATCCGGTGACATCATCAGGTATTCGAAAGGAATATAATAGACAAAATCCTATGGGGCTGAAAATCAGAGACATGAGAGCGACCGAACATTTAGAAGCTGCTAAATGTTCGGTCGCCCTCATGTCTCTGATTTTCAGCCGCATGGATTTTGTCTATTATATTCCTTTGTTATATTTCGAATACCTGATGATGTCACCGGATTCATACTGAACCCGGTCATTGAAATGATCATAGTATAATAAACCTTTTAAGGAATTACACCAGTTCTGCCTCTGAAAGAGATGTCAACATGAATGGACCTATTATTTTTATCTAAAGACATTTTTTCCAATTCCATCCCGCCCGTCCCCTTAATCTATTTTATTTCTCATCCTTTCTTCTGATGAAGGACTAGCGTCCGAAACGTTAAGACCATCTTCCTGCTAAATCAAACGTTAACCTAATATATACCTTCCATATACTGTACCGATTGTGTTGTTATTTCTGTTTACCTTTTACACACACACACACACACACACACACACACACACACACACACACACACACACACACACACACACACACACACACACACACACACACACACACACACACACACACACACACATATATATAAATATAAATATAAATATAAAGTAATCCTGCGAACAAATATCGTCCGCAGCCTGTATATATATATGTATATATATATATATATATATATATATATATATATATATATATATATATATATATATATATATATATTGTTATACTTTGGGAGGGTCTTGTTGCCAATAAGAAACACACGCACCAGTTGCTTTTACTTCAATTTATTATAAATTAAATTTATAAATTTCCGGTTGGTTGGTTGGTTCCACAACTAGATGATTGTTCATATATTGTCAAAGTTCTTTCGTCACACTTTCTGTGACCTCTTCAGTGACTGGCGATTCTTTTCTTTGTTTGTGTGCCTCTCCTTTGTTCTGTCCTACGTCATCTTGTTTTTGTGTGTGTTGTGTGCTTAGTTTGCGCATGTGTTACATCCGGGTGCCTGTGTGTGTTTATATTTGTTTATTTATTTATTTGTTTATTTACATGTTACTGGTTGGTTGTTTGTTCTATGTGTGTGTGTGTTTTCATTTTGTCCTTAATTGTAAGTTGTGATGTTGCTGTTCCATTCATGTTTTCTATTTAATTTTGGTTGGAGTTCATTCATGTTTATTGCCTCTGTGATTTGTCTAAACATTGCGTCTTTTCTGTGTGTAGATTCTATTTTTATTTCTATGTTCTCTAATTTACCCTTATGTTCTATTTTAGCATGTTGGTGGAGTACATATGATTCTTTACTATCTTGAAGCTCTCGCCAGTGTTCAT
>OZ024743.1:226189006-226196506 GCA_964016885.1 Eledone cirrhosa
TTATTAGGAAGACAAATATCTTTTTTCCTTTTTATTTTTCTCTCTTTTTTTTCTGGATTAGAAAATGATTAAAACGAAATATCTTACTTTGTGTGAAGTGTTAAGGTATTAGTTGATTTATTTATTAATTAACAATGGCATTTATTTACTTATTTATATATTTAATAATTGTCTATTCCCGGTTTCAGCATTTTATGCATTATCAAATGATAATAATATATATTGGTATAAAATGGTGGTGTTGAACATGTTAAGGAAATGGTGCAGAAAGAATAATGTTATTTACAAACAAGGTTTATGAAGTGAAAAGAAAAAAAGAAAAAAAGGGGGCGTAATGTGGAGCATAATAAGTCAATGTGAAAGAAAAAATAATGTTATTTACAGGCATAGTTCTTGAAGATAAGCAGATCAAAATGTGTTAATGTAGCAAGAGTGCTTAGTTGATCCATGATGGAGGCAAATGGTAGTCTGGGGTTTGATATGATTTCCCTTTTTAGAGAGTTAATATGCAGGGGGAGGTAATTCATGGTGGGAGAGAAATGATGGATGGTATCTAATTTACATAAGAAAAACGATTAGGTAGGGTGTGAGGGAGGTAACTCTTTAGAGAGACATAGGTATTTGGATTTGTTTCATTGTTTGTTCCAGTTTTAGTTTAGTCCGAAGTTTAGTGCATTAAGTAGAGGTTGGAATTTGTTAATGAAATACGTTTCCTTATTGGTACGATGGATGAAAGTAACGTTGTCTATGAATTTTTAAATGGGGAAAATTTTAAATCTTTCTGTATTCCTGTATTTTGATTTGTGATTTATGGACGGTCATACGGTGACGGAGGCTGTTTTTTGTCTGTCCTATGTAGCGCTCTTGACAACCTGAGCAGGTCAAAACATAGATTAGGTTTTCAGATGCACATGTAAAGTTGTGTTTAACTGTGAAATGTTGTCCTTGTTTAAAATGGAATGCTGAACCTTCTATTAGATTTATGCATATGCCACAGTTGGGCCTTCCGCATTTTGTTACTGTAGGGTTTATTGTGAGGGTTGGTTGGATTTTGGCTCGTGTGAGGATGTTTTTTATGGATTTGGGTTGTCTTTTGCTCTTTATGATGTGTGTTTGGAGGATTTTGTTAATTCTTGGGTCTCTTTTTAGTAAAGGAATGTTCTGGAGGATGGTGTCGAATGCCTCATTGTTGAGGGGGTTGTGTGTGGAGATGTATGGTAGAGTTTTCTGTTGCGGTTCATTCCTGGGTTTGGGGTGTCTGAGTTCCTGGATGTCGAGTTTTAGGGCACGTTGGAATCCATTGTTGATGGTGGGTAGTTTCTGCTGATAAGTGTGTTTTTTTAATTCTTCTAATATGTAGCATGTGTATTTATCTGAAACTATTGTGCAGATCCTCTGGCTAGGTTATAAGGAATTGCCATTTTGGTATGTCGAGGGTGGCACGAGTTGAATGGAAGGTATTGTTTGGAGTCTGTGGGTTTGTAGTATATGTCTGTTTCTATTTTGTTGCTTGTTTTCTTGATGAGGATGTCGAGGAAAGGGAGTTGTTCATGGCTGTAATCCATTGTGAATTGTAAGTTTGTATTGAGTCCATTTAGAAGGGTTTTAAACTCAATCAGTCTATCTATACTTTCATGCCAGAAGATGAAGCAGTCGTCCAGATATCTCTTCTAGTTCTTTTCTATGTGTTGGTAGAAGTGGTTGCCGTATTTGTTTAGAACTTTGCAGTAGAGAGTGGTTTCCAAATATCCCATGACAAGGTTGGCGTATGAGGGGGCTACTTTCGTGCCCATGGCAGTCCCAGATTTCTATCTGTAGTATTTGCCATTGAATTCGAAGAAATTATTTTCCAAGATGAATTTGAGTCCCTGCAACACAAATTCTTTAGGGATATGCTGTGGGAGTTCACTAGGGAAATTTTCAAGCCAGAATTGTATTGCCTCTATACCTAGGTTGTGGGGGATATTGGAATATAAATTGATGACATTAAAGGTTACTAGTAGGGTGTGTTCATTGTTAAGGGTTGTTGGGAGGTGGATGAGCATGTCAAGGTCGTCCCTTATGAAGTTATTTATGTGTTTTATGAAAGGTTTAAGCAGAATATCTAGGAAGTTGCTTAGGCGGTGGGTTTCAAATGTGGTACCTGCTATTATGGGTCTTAATTTGAAGTCATCAGGAAGGGGTGGGGGATATTGATGTAAATGTATGTGGCGTCCTTGCAGACCCTGCCTATTACTTCGCTTTTGTGTATCTTTGGGATACCGTAGAAAAGGCTGGTTCTGCTTTTGAAATTGGTGATGTAGTTGTATTCCTTGTCGGTAAGGCTTTCTTTGTAAAGAGTTGTTAGGGATTTTAGGTTTCTCATTATTTTCTGTTGTTTGTAGTGTTGGGCCATTTCATAATATGTTTGGTTTTCTAGAGTTGAGAGGACTAGAGTCGTGTAGTAATCTGTCTTCATAAGGACTACAGCACTCCCTTTATCTGCCTCTTTGATTGTTAGGGTTTTGTTGTTTTTTAGACTGTTAAGACCATTCCATTCTTTTTTGCTTAGGTTTGGTTTTTGTTTATGCCTGTGAAGGTGGTGGTATGGGTAATTAGTAATGTGTTCGCAGAATTGATCGAGGAATTTGTTCTTGCCTTTTGGTGGGGTTGCTTCTATTTCTGGCTATTGAGTCATCCTCATTGTATTTGTCGTATAGCTGCTCGCTGAGTCTTAGTTTTCTACAGAATTCTGCAATGTCTTCCTTCATTTCGGGGTAGTTTGGTCGTTGGCGAGTTGGTGTACATTTTAGACCTTTGGAGGGTATGTTAATTTGGTCTGTTGTTAATTCTTTAGAGGTTAAATTAACAATTTTCATTACATTTTCTGTCTCCTGTGTGTTTTGTGTTATCTTGTTACTCTGTGTCTGTGTGCTGTGTCTAAAAAATGACTACGGAAGTTGTGGTGGTTGTTGAAGTTTGGATGTCTCTTATGGTTGTATTGGCCCCTGCTGTTGTTGTAAGATGGAGTGTAGCTGTGGTGGTTGTTGAAGTTAGGTTGTATCGTGTGGTTGTATTGAGTCCTGCTGCTGTTGTTGTTGTAGGGTGTGTAGATTTGATGGACATGGTTATACGGTGTGAAGTTGTAGTGGTTGTTGAAGTTGGGTTGTATCGTATGGTTGTATTGAGCCCTGCTGTTGTCGTTGTAGGGTATGTAGGCTTGGTGGTAGTTGTAGTAGGGTTGTCTCGTGTGGTTATATTGAGTCCTGTTGTTGTTGTTGTATGGTGTGTAGTTATGGTGGTTGTGGTGGTTAGGTTGTCTCGTGTGGTTGTATTGTCCCCTGCTGGTGTTGTTGTAGTAGGATGTGGTTAGTGGAGCAGGGTAGATTAGGGTTTCCTTATAGTTGGTGTGTGGTTGTGAGGCCCTATGTTGAAAGTAATGATTGTTGTGGGTTTGTTGTGTGGGGATGTTAGGGGTGTTGTAAGTGTGGGGGATTCTATGGTATCTCCTGGTGGGAGAGAAGTTGTAGTGTCTATCTTGTAGCTTATGTTTCTCTATTACTATATTTGTTGCTTGGGAATCCGTGTGGTAGCTATGTGGTGGGTATAGGAGGTAGGGGCGAGGTGATGCCTTCTTTTTTTGGTATGTGGGGAGGTATTGTTTTTTTGTTATTGTTGTTTGTTGTGTGGTGTTTGGGTAGTGATTGGGTTTTCTTGTTATTATGGTTTTAATGAAGGGGTTCTTGGATGTGTGTTATTTTTGGAAAAGTGTTTCATAGTTAGAGAACCAGGTTTCGTTTATTTCCCAACGTTGAAGGGATTTTAATTCTTCCTTATTACAGTCCTTTAACGATAATTTTGAAATATTTTCTAGGGTGGTGTCTTTGGTTTTATTGATAATTGCTTGATGACTCTCATCGTCGATTGATTTGATCCTATCTTCATTTGTTTGGGCCCTCAATTTAAGGAGTTCAATTTCGGTTTTTATGTTATCAAGTGCCATTCTTTCCCTGAGGCGTCTTTGTGTCTCGGGTTCGTTTGAGATGGATTTAATTTGTAGTTTGCGGGGGCTAATTAATGGGGATGAGTTAATCCATTTTTCATAGATCTCCGCTTTGTTACTGTTTTGTATCTTCTTCCAAAAGGAGAATTTCCTGTTTTTAAGAGATGTGTACTATTGTGGTATTAATTTGTTTTATATATATATATATATATATATATATATATATATATATATATATATATATATATATATATATATATATATATATATATACATATATACTGTATATATATTTGAAAAGAGAAGTAAAGTTCTATACAAAACAGTGACTATAGAGAAAAGGGAAGGTTGGAAATAGAACGGAAAATATATTTTCAGGGTCTGTTTTTCTTTTTTTTCCTTTCTTTGATTCGCCAAAGTGACATTATTGAAAAAATGAGTTTTATATTGTATATAAAGTTTATAAAGTATTACCGGTTTCGATGTATTAGTAAAATTCATCTTATCAAATGTTGAGTTTACAATTAAAAATAATTAATAAGAATTAAAAGCTAAAAATTAAAGATTTAAAATTAAGAGGTAAGTTTTTTTCATCTTCCTTGTTGAGAAGAAGACTGGAAAAGGAACTCATGTGTATATATATAGAGAGAGGTGTAGACATAAAGTAGCAGGAGGAGTGGTGGTAGGTGCGTTCACGGAACAAAATTGCTTTTTGGGACAAAGAAGATATTCTGTAAATATGTGTCTGTACACAAACACACACACACACTAACACACACACACACACACACACACACACACACACACACACACACACACACACACACACACACACACACACACACACACACACATACACATCCCCCCCCCCACACACACACATAGTCTATAATTATTTCGTATTTAATTCTAAACAAATCATTATGTATATATGTATGTGTGTGTCCATGTTAGAGAGTGTCCATGTTAGAAAATATGTTTGATGTTTGTACTTGTCTATATATGTAAGATTTGGTAGTTGGGTATGTATATAATATTTGTGCACATGTATTGTGAATTAGTTAAAAAGTATGCTTTACGTTCAGGTTGTTCCAGGTGTTAGCCCATTACGCGGTAATCTCCATTAAACCAATATATTTGCTAAACTGGATTAAAGAAAATTGAGTGGTAGTCCAACAGATGGTCTGTACCTATAATTCTAAAGACTTGGCGTTTTCGACCTGTATCATATTGAGTCCACCTATGAATTAGGGTAAACCTATATGTATCTGTGAAGTTCTCACCCACGTACAGGATCATATAACAAGCAAGAAGTTCTGTTAATCCAGTTATTCGCAAAGGAGAGGTACTTGGTTCCAATGGAAGGAATTTTAGCCAGAGAGGAATAGGGGCAAAACCTAAACTAGGAAAGAATAGTTGACAATACTATATATATATGAAAGAATAATTGTATATATCAACGAAATACCAATATAGCCAACAGTAAAGGTAATTACCGTATTTCCCGGCGCCGATGACGCTTTGTCTTCGAGGACGAACCCTAATTTTGACAACTACAAATTTGAAAAAGAAATAATAAACAACCTTAGGCCTCCCGGACGCATGGTAGAATTTTGAGACTTATTTTAAGAAAAAAATAGCGTCTTCGACGCCGGGAAATACCATATATATTAAAAGTTCACAGAAACTTGCTACTCCGTATGTAATCCTATTTGTAACTATACAACTATTTTCGATAGAAAAGCTTGTTCAAGACGATATGATGCTCGGGTAAAACATTATTGGATGGCAAGTCAAATTTATTAGATGATTGGGGAAACAAAGTAAGCAATGTTGCTTGGGTCTCTGAGAATAACTATATTAATCGGAGTATAATACTCGTGCTATATATTTTAAATACAATTCAATCCTTCCTCAAAAGCGGTGTGCTTCTAAAATCCCTACATGAGTACTCTTCAAGATATGTGATATGACTATTTCAGTTGAGCTAAGTGAGTGTCCTAATATAAACTTCCTGGCTGAAGATATATGTTTGTCGTATCTAATCCTTTTTGATACCAGCCCGGCCAAAAACTGGCTCTGGTTTAATGAAACAAACCACTCATTTTAAAGGACTCTATTTCAGTTCAAATATTCCAAGATAATTTTCTATAAGGACCATACGTTAAGTTACTGTCTATGTCCCGTCACATAGTAGTTCGACAAGTAGAGATCAATGAAGTAGGTATCAGTGTCAGATATGAACAAATATGAACTGGAATCGATAAATCGATTAGAACGTTTGAAGGCAGTGTCTCAGCATGTCCACAGTCAACTGTTTGAAGCCTTTAAAATAATATGTGTCCTCATTCATCCGCCATGGGACCTTGCGCTTATCTTACCAATTTTGAAAAAATAAATAAATGATATTACTTTATTAGGGCACAGGATTGCAGAATCAGTAGAATGTTGGGAAAAATGCCATGTAGTATTAGTTACGTCATTTTAAGTTTCAGTTTCAAAGACACTGTCTTCCGCTAAATCTAGTGGCCTTGAGCCAATGTTAGAAATCATTATTACTATCATTATTATCATTATATTCCCTCGATATTTAAAAAAAGTATTGTTAGAGTTGCGTTCCACCGTGTAATGTAATTATTACAAACCCTTCCACTAACACTAGCACAAGCGTTGAAATTTGACAGGAACTAATACTTCTCAAGCTAAATGCTTTTGGCTACGTTGGGTTGGCAACATCCAAATAATTCACTGCAGGGGTTACATGTAACTGTTAAACCAAACGAAATATTCTGCTGAACAATTTTAATATCAATGAGTGGCTTAGAGTGATTAACTCCTCCTTTAAAAAAAAAAAAAAGACATGGAGCGTTTTTTTTTTTTGCGGTAGTACACAACAAAGTCAATATTAGACTTCAACAATCCGGTTAAATATTGCAATTTACGCCGGAGAGAGGCGAGAATATTGAGAATTTTGTTACGATCTAGTTGCTTGTAAAAGAACTTCAAATAAACAAATATTCTATCCACTTTTCCCTCTCCTAGTGTACCTTGCTCGGTATTCATAGTCGACTATTATTTACCTTTATTCATTGGTCGACTATTATTTACCTTGGACCGACTACATTTATAATCGCAATTTCTTTCAAACCCTAAGCCAACATCTTTATATATGTTTATATATATCAAAATATGACAATCCCAAACGCAGAACATAGTTATAACAGTTGATACCTATAACTAATATTTGAGAAAATTGGGTAAATATGTATATATAAGAATTTACATAAAGGATCAGAGAAAGCCACACAAACACAAGCACGATATATATATATCTTTCTCTCTCTCTAACTTTATATATATATATATATATATATATATATATATATATATATATATATATACAGGGTGTCCCAAAAATGTATACAAACTTCGACAGCATTCTAATAAATATTACCTGAACAGGTAATCAAAGTGTGTATATATGATTTGGAGACACCTTGTATATATGCATGTATATA
>OZ024743.1:226201506-226206506 GCA_964016885.1 Eledone cirrhosa
TTTGCACATCACATATATCCTACAACGTCACACACACATACACACACAAACACACACACATACACACACATACACACACATACACACACATACACACACATACTAACTCATACACACACACACACACGCGCGCATAAACACACCTATTGTTACACATACTCAAACGTACATACACACACCTACTCTTACATACACACGCACACCTACGCCTACTCCTACACATACTCACACATACATACACACACACATTTACTCTTACACATACTCACATATACATACATACACACTATCACCTACTCTTACAAATGATCATACACACAGAAGCGCGCATACACACATATGCGTCCTCACACGCATACATACAATTTATACGCTGATATAAAAATGTGATTCTTGTTCTGCCGTCAGTTGCTCTTCTAGCAAAACTGATAAACAGTATAATGAAAACTTATAATTTATCAGAAAAGTATGCTTTGGATAATTGTGGTAAGAGGGTAAGAATAAAATTGAAAGTTAATTGTGATAAAAGATGTATTGAGACAGACTTGAAGTCAGAGAGGATAAAAATGATTAGAAGGTATTAAATAAAGATAGACAAGCTAGGAACAAGATAGAGAAAGTGAAAACCTCAGAGATAGATAGGTAGATAAATAGATAGATAGCGACAATGTAGAAATGCGTGTGTAAGTGTATGTATGTGTGCGTGAGAGACAGATAGAGAGAGAGAGAGAGGGAGAGAGAGAGAGAGAGAGAGAGAGAGAGAGAGAGAGAGAGAGAGAGAGAGAGAGAGAGAGAGAGAGAGTTAGAGAGACATAGAGGTAATGAGGGAGAGATACATACATATATATATATAATGGTAATATTTTGGTAGAAAATGTTCAAGGCATAGAGCAACTCAAGTACTCGTTAAGGGTGAAAGCAGCGATTCTTTGCTTAAACTTTAATCTGTTATTTTAATAAATAAATATATATATATATATATATATATATATATATATATATATATTTATATATATATATAAGGAAAAAAGATCAAATCGAAAATGCAACTGGAGACTTTTTTTAATAAAAATATATATTTATTTTGTTCCTTTACCGGTTTCGCAGTTTTCAAAAGTAGAATTGAAATGGAGGGTTTGTGGTTTTTCTCACAAACCCTCCATCTCAATTCTACTTTTGAAAAGCAGAAGAACTGCGAAACCGGTAAAGGAACCAGATAAATATATATTTTTATAAAAAAAGACTCCAGTTGCATTTTCGATTTCCTCTTTTTCCCCTATACATTCACTCGTGTAGGACACCTCGTTTTTTTTTCATTTTGTAAAAATATCTCACTTTCTAATATATATATATATATATATATATATATATAAACATATATATATATAAACATATATATATATATAAACATATATATATAAACATATATATAAACAAATATTTATATATATATATATATATATATATGTTTATATATATAGGCCTTGCGCACCAGGACTGAACAAAGTCTGATTCAGCTCCTTGGGTCCTATTCCCCTCTTGGACTCAACTCACCTCCTCAATTTCTCTAATACCCCGTCCATTATAACACGCGATTTTACATTCACCCATAGATTCCTATCGCTTTCTCTTGATCGTTAACATCTTCTCTTACAACTAATACAGACCGACTATATATGCTCATTCCACTTTCCCCTCACTGCTCTGTATACACACCTTCATATTAACATAATTTTGCTCATTGCTTCGTACTTACATGCTCACACACTCTTTCGTTCCCATATACACACACAATTCTTCTTCGCTTCGTACCGACGTATAATAACACACACCCACACACACACGCACACACACACACACACACGCTTACGCACGTGCACAAGTATAGGTCTTTTTACAAAACGTTTTTTCTTTCCATTTCAGATAGACGCGCTCCATCATCCACTTTCCTAACAAATAAATCATACACAAAACTACAGCACCAACAGTTTTGCAAGAGATGTCAACATGAATGGACCTGTTATTTTTATCTAAAGACATTTTTTCCAATTCCAATCCACCCGTCCCCTCAATCTATCTTATTTCTCATTCTTTCTTCTGATGAAGGACTGGCGTCCGAAACGTTAGCACCCTCTTCCAGCTATATCAAGCGTTAACCTAATATATATATATATATATATATATATATATATATATATATATATATATATATATATATTTTAGTTTATAACTTTGCTTATTAATCCGTATAGTGAGCAAATGGGGTCCCACGTACTGGCCTCCCCACAGCCCCGGCGGAAAGGATCGAGAAGGCATTTCCCCGGAGGATGGTAAGAGAGATGCGCTGGAAGAGCCATTCCAACTCGCGAGGCCCACACCTACGGCTGGCTAGCTCACCGCCTATGGTGGTGAATAAGGAGGTAGCCCTAGGGCCAGGAACACCAGAAGTCTCCACTGCCAAGAGCACGACCACGAACCAGTTGGAGAGCGACCGGTACTTGGAGACTTTTGCATCCTCATCCCGGCGTGCAGCACTACCTGGGTTAGTCGCAGACTGCACCAGGTTGCGGATGGAGAAAGTGTCGCTGCAAGTGGCATCCCAGACGAGGGGTTTGCCACCGCCGAACGGGGAGATGGTCATACCGTCTGGCTTTTTGCCATCACCTCGATCCAGCCTGACCGGCTCGAACTGGGAGAGCAATCCTGCAGTGTTCAAGCCATGCTTAATGACTTCATTGAGGGCAGCATGGCGTGGAAGGCGGCCGGCACTGTGCCGACAAGAAAGCGAGTGGAGTACGAAAGAGTCCACGATGGATCCACAGCGACATTTATGTGGCTCACAGATCCGGAATCCAAGCCTCAAGGAAACGCTGATGCGCAGGCTATCGTTATCCAGCTACGTGCCAGTGGGGAAGGAGGGCAAGGCATGGAGCCACGCACCACTGTGGGGTTTGGAGTCCGCGCGAAAACAGGCAAGGTGGTGCTGGTCGAGCTGGCGCGTGAGCCTGTCTGAGGCCAGGCTGCACGGATGGCATCCCTTACGCTTTGAGGGGAATTGACGTCAGCAGGGGGAGAAGGAGGAGGGACGTCTACCGGGCTAAGTCACATCCTGTCGCTCGTCTCACAGGTGACCTTACGTTCTCTGAATACAGAGGGTTCTATTGTGTTTTGGAGAACCCTGCTGACGTGGACGTTGCATGAGGCTACCGATGAAAGAAACGCCGGCAAAGACAGTGAGATGGGGGACCGGAGGCCCAGGCCGCCGTAACGGACAGGTAAAGTAGCCTGTTGCCATCCAATGTCATGAAACCTGACGTTGCATTTCTCCTCAGCTGTCGCTCGGATACAAGTACCGAAGTCAGCGAGGAGAGATGCGTGGCTGTTGCACGGAGCGCTGCGAAGCGTATAGAGGAGCTTCGGCATGGCGAAGCAGTTCCTCAACAGGAAGAGGGCTGGGTGGCCGTCAATGAAGCCCGGTCGGCTCGTGAGTGTATTGAGGTGCTGGAGCCTGGACCTGATGGTGGAGTGGATGGCCGGTGGGTGAATCGGTGATCCGAGGATGAAGATAACCTCTTTGGGGGTAAGCTGTACCGGGTGGAGAATGGATCGCACGTCCAAGACGGAGGCTGCAAATGTCTCAGCATCATAACTGACATTCACCACCTCCGACTTGGACGAGTTGACCTGGAGGCCGATTTCCGCCAGGACAGGAACCACCGATTGAAGGTCATGGCAGACAGTCTCCACGGGCCCGCCCAGCGTAGCATCATCCACGTACCAAACGTTGAGAGGGGCCATGATACTCCGGGCAATGTGGTCTATACCAAGGGCAAACAGGAGGGGGCCCAAAGGCTCGCCCTGTTGGACCCCAGTGGCCGAATGTATGACCGTGTCAGCAGCAAGGAACATGCTCGGGGCTCCATATGACAAGTAGGCCAGCGGGTAGGCAGAGGGGGCTCGGCTGAGGCAGGCGTTAAGCAGATGGTCCCGGTGCATGCAGTTAAAGGCATTCCTCATGTCAAGCCTGACAATGGGATGCCTGGAGTACCTGGATGCCGGTTCCGGTGGGCAGCTATTGAAGAACTGCCTGGTTGCATGTGCGGCCCCCTCACAGCCACCGGACACGCCGACACCCAGTTGCGCCAAATATATCCCCTCCATATACTGTACCGATTGTGTTGTTATTTCTGTTTACCTTTTACATATATAAAAGCAGAACGCCTAAAACGCCTGTTAAAAGTCAATATGAAAAGAATATCATATAATAAAATTGACGAACTTTACAAAGAGAAACGCGTTAATATTACAATACAATACAATAGGAGGAAACATAATAATAGTACCACTGATGATGTTGCAGCTGTGCATCGAAAGAACTTTGATAGACTAAATATATATATTTATATCTGTATTTTTAACCGTTGGTCAATCAATGATAAACGTTGATTGCCAAATAAATTAACTATGGAAATATAAAAGATACAGAAGCGAAAACCAACCAAACAGTAAGTGTGTTCTGTTATTATTTCTGGTAATATTATTACAACAATATAATCCTCCCCAAGTATATCAATATATATATATATATATATATATATATATATATATATATATATATATATATATATATATATATATATATATATATATATAATAATAATAATAATAATAATAAGGGTTGACGGACCCAGCATATTTATCAATGCCAGTACCGGTTGTATCTCAGCGCACTCAATGGCCAATGTAAGATACATTACCAGAGTATACACATAGTTATTCACCTCAACACAACACACGTAAAACAGGTGCCTATAAGGTACCCGGACTCGAGTTTCTGCCGCACTAATGCAGTAGTAAGGTGCACTGCACCATCTCTCTGCATATATTATGCAACAATGCACAATCGGCTTATGCGGCTTCATCAGCGGATATCGCCTAATCATTAACCAATCGATCGACAGAATCCAAACACCGGCCCATGCCGGTCATGACTGTTTGTG
>OZ024743.1:226211506-226219006 GCA_964016885.1 Eledone cirrhosa
CACACATGCATCTTTAGGTGTTTAGACTTGTGATGTACTTATATTGACAGAATCTTCCTTAGTATATGGGCAGTTCCCATTAGTACTATCTTTTGTATTTCTCCTATACGCGGGTTTCCTGGGATTTGCGATAAGTAATCATTAGACCCTTTAGGTATCATTCCTAGAGCGCCTACAACCACTGGTATTGTTTTAGTTCTCAATTTCCACATTTTTCTAATTTCTATCTCCAGGTCCTTATACTTGCTCAATTTTTCAAATGTTTTTATATATACATTCTTGTCTATTGGAACGGACATATCAATTAGCAGGCATACCCTCTTTTTAAAGTCCTTCAGTATTATATCAGGTCTATTTGCATCTATTTTTCGGTCTGTTTGGATCCTAAAGTTCCACAAGATTGAGATGTGATCTTTTTCAAGTATGGGAGGTGGTTGATGCTCCCACCAATTCTTTTGATGGGGCAGGTCAAAATGCTTACACATTATCCAATGTATGTATTGTGCAGCTCTGTCATGCCTGTTTAGGTATTCGGTTGGAGCTATAGGACTGCTCATTGAAATTATATGGTCAATGGTCTCTGGTTGTTTTTTGCATACACGGCATAATGGGCTGTATTCTGTGCATGGTTAAGACTTTTCTAATTTTTGTGTCGAGCCTACGGATCTCTGTGCTTGACCAGTTGATGACATTGTAACTGTAGGCTACTACTGGTATGGCAAGCGTGTTTATGGCACCGATCCTATTCCTTGCATTCAATTCCATTCTTAAGATTGCTCTTACTCTGCGGTAACATTCCTTCCTCTTCCTTTCCCTCATTGTCGAGTGCTTGATTCCGTCTCCTTCACAAACACCTAGATATTTGTAAGTTTCCTCTTGATCAAGTTCTCTTATCACATTCCCCCGATCAAGATTAATGTCTGAACTTTTCAGCAGCTTTCCTCTGGTGAACGTTGCTTTGGCGCATTTACCTAGGCCAAACTCCATTTTAATGTCATCACTGAACTGCTCCACAGTGGATAATAGCCCTTGCAATTGTTCATCATTTTTTTGCAAATAGTCTCAGGTCATCCATGTAGAACATGTGATTAATGGTTTTGTCATAGAGTCTATATCCATGCTTTGTTTCATTGAGCATTTTACTTAATGGTATAAGTGCGATGCAGAATAAAAGCGGTGATAAAGAGTCACCCTGAAAAATTCCACAATTAATATTAACTTCTCCAGCTTCCAGTGATTCCTTTCAAAATGAGTGTCGTTTTCCATGTCTTCATACTGAATGACAAAAACCTACTGAGAACGGGAGATATTTTGAAAATCTCTAAACATTTGTCAATCCAACTGTGTGGCAAACTATCGAATGCTTTTTTATAATCATCCAAGCAATTGATAGATTTTTGTGTCTATTATGACAATCTTCCAGTATCATTTTGTTAACCAAAAGCTGATCCTTACAGCCATATGAGCCTCGTTTACACCCTTTCTGCTCAATGGGAAATAGGTCATTTGTTATCAGGTGGTCCTATGTATATTCAGTTAGGACTGATGTTAAAGTTTTATACATTGTGGTCAAGCAAGTTATCGGTCTGTAATTTTGGGGTTGTTTGTCTCATCATTCTTCGGAAGCAGGAATGAAATGCCGTTAACTAGCCATGATGGTATCTTTTCTGGCTCCTTAACTATTTCATTGTAAAGTTGGGCTAACAGCTCATGAGACTCCGTGAAGGCATTTATCCAAACATTTTGTATTTTGTCTTTTCCTGGGGATTTCCATTTGCTGGTTTTTCTAAGTTGATATATGTCTGTTCTGTATTCGATGTATTTGATGGGTAGTACATGGCAGTGTAGAAAGCCTCAAGGACTTCATTATTATCTTCCCTTGACCATGTTTCTCTCTTTTTCTTTGGATTTCTTGGTGGTGAGCATGGAAGGTCAACAGTAGGAGTATTCCGGTTATGGGAGGTCTCCAGCTCCGAAGTGATGGGAAGGTTTGAACCATTAGCTGATTTTTCGACCCCAGTCTGGTTCCTCTCTGAGGGACGCGGCCCTTTTTTACCCGGGTGACGGCCGATCCGGTATGAGATTTTATCATTAGACATTTACTTTATTTTGTCGCGTTTTATCCTTATCCGCCAAGGGGTAATCATTTCGTGTTACCACTTCTAGGACGAGTGTCAACCAAGACTAGAGGGGTCGTCCTCCCCTAGAGACACGGCTATTCCCCGCCGGTCGCCATCCCGGTATTTCTTGGTCACGGGGTTTTCTTTTTTGTTGTTTTTTAAATTGTTATTATCATGAGTGGTTCCTTAATGTGAGCATTGCGAGGCTTAAGAATGAAATTATTAATAATATAATATACTTTTTGCTGAAGTTGCCTGTTATTGTTGTTGGCTATGTCGCTGGTGGTGCTGGGGCTTTTTCTATTTCTGGTGGGGAAAGGGGGGCCTGGCAGTGCCATAGTCGTTGACGTTTGACCGGGTCACTAAGTCAATCTATTTATATCTTTTGCTAGCCTCTCCCTTGTCTAGTGATACCGCCACCTTCCCCTTTCTTAAGTTAACAGAAGGTAATGGGGGAATAGTGGTGATATCAATGAAGGAGTGGTGGCGGCGGTGATGGGATAGTGGTAGCAATGATGGATGGAGTGGTGGTGGCGGTGACTATAGTGATGGCGTTGTCGTTACTGAGTTTTGTTGAATAGACTATAGTTTGTTTGATCTGTGTATCTATGCGGTTTGTCGCGTATGTTTAATATATGTGTTGACATATTTCTTTAATATTGGAATTAAACATTTTGTTATTATCTTTGTACGTATTGACTCTCGCGCCATTACTGCACAAACTGGAGACGTTGAGGGGCGTCCCGCGCGAACTAGGATGCGGAAGATCCGTGTCAGCATATGCGGACGATTTCACCGAAGTGGTGTCGAACGCCAAACACATCGAGACGATCGGCACTACACTAAGAGAATACGAAGCGGTGACAGGAGCAATGATCAACCAGGAAAAGTCAGTTGGCCTGCAGCTTGGCACCTGGAGAGGCAGGTCCATGCTGTCCAACAGCGTCGTCGGACGCTGGACGGACGGACCGGTTAAATTGCTAGGGGTCTGGTTCGGTTCGGACCTCCAGACGGACAAAAACTGGGACGAGGTGACGAGCAGGGTGGCTTCTCTCACCCAGAAATGGGCGGAGAGGAAGCTATCCCTGAAAGGTCGAGCGGAGGTGGCAAACGCGTACATCGCGTCTGTCATCTGCTACCGCCTGACCGTCGTACCTTGTCCTAAGCCCCGCCTGACTGCGCTGGAGCGTTTGCTCTTTCGCTTTCTGTGGAAGGGACGCGCTCCGATGGTCAGGCGGTCCATCTGTTGTCAACACCCGCTACGTGGAGGGCTGGGCATGCCGTGGCTGATGATGCGCAGACACGCGCTCAGGTTACGACATATCCACCTCTTCCTCGACGGTGATCAGGTGTGGTCGCAGTTTGCTAGACACATCTTTCCCCAGCTCGTTTCCTTGACGGAGCTGCAGTCCTGGGTCAAGCGAAGACCGAGAGGGAGCGCTTTGAGACTGGAATGTCTTCAGGCGCTCACAGCCCTCGACCAATCGGACAATGTGATCGGTGGAAACTCCACCATGGCGATCTAGAGAGGATTAGTGGAGGGGAAGAGCGACGACGTACTTGGGGAAACTCTAGGCGTCGACGAATATCAACTAGCCAATCTCTTCGGAAGAACTTTCGGGCCGGGGCCTATGGACAACTTCCAGAAATCCCTGGCCTGGCAGTGCTACCGAGGAGCCTTGCCAGTTCGGGATAGACTCTACAGGCATGGAGGTGCTGTCAGCCCGGCATGTCCGAGATGCGCGCAGGGCGACGAAACCGTCCTGCACGAACTCGTCCAGTGTCCGAGAATTGCTGACTTGTGGGTTTATGTCGAACACCTGCTGTCACGTGTAGGACGGATCTAGCTATCAGCTTAGTCCATTGTGAGGATTGCCCTGCCCTCTTCCTTTAGCCGGGAAGGGCAGGCAGTTTTTATCTGTCTGGTGGCCATGGCGAGAGAGATAGTATGGTGGACACGTTTGAAAGGGCTGAAGACGAGCACTTACCTCTTCGGTGATGCCCTGATTGACCTTTTCAAATTTCATTTGACAAGGAAAATCAGAGTAGAGAGGGAAGTGCTCTCTTCCCAGCATTTTGTTGAAAGATGGGTGAGAGAAGCAAGAATGGCCCGAGTGAATGGGCCTACTCTGGGTATGTGTCTGTAAATTAAAGGTGGAAAACTGGGAGAGGGCACTTGCCTTGGTGGTCAGGGTCACTGTGGCCTTTTAATGGGCTTTCTCCACAAATGTCCCTCGGAAGTCTCCCCCCTATTAGGGAATTTTTCATTGTTTTTTTTTGTTACATCCTGTGTTTTTGTTTTTTACACGCAGAAATGCCCATTTGTACCGTCCTGTATTGTCCTGCACTGTCCTTAATGTCTACTTTATGTAAACCCTTGTGGTTAATAAAGAAATCATTATTATTATTATTCGAGGTTAACTTTTCCATTCATCCTTACGGGGTCGATAAAATAAAGTACCAGTAATACACTGGGTAATTGCTGGCCTTGTGCCTAACGTAGAAACAATTATTATTATTATTATTATTGTTCTTTGAGTCTCAGTCATTGATGTTAGTTAACTGGAAAGTTTGTTGAAATGAATATCAAGCCACTACCTGCAGCCTCAGACATTCAGGACGTATCAGAGGGTTCTTGCTGTTCCCAGCAAGCATGCCTTTTGAAGCGTTCCAAAAAGCGTGAAGGGGCCAATTTTCTTTAACCATCCCTGGAAACTTTTTTGAGATAGTACTTAGTGCGCCTATGACAATCGGAACCACTTTGACTTCATGGCAGTTCCAAATCCTTTTTACCTCCCACTATAAGTCCTGGTATCGGTTAATTTTCTCCCTCTCCTTCTCTTACACTCTCGTGTCGAATGGGCAGGCCACATCCACAATCAGGCACGATCTGTTTTTGTCCACAACCACCAGGTCAGGTCTATTGTGTTCCAGTTTCTTGTCCGTCTGTATCCTAAAATCCCACAGCACCTTCACCTGATCATTTTCTATCACCGCCTCTGGCTTATGCTCATACCACTTCTCAGAATGTGGTAAATTGTTTACTTTGCATAGGTGCCAGTGGATCACCCTGCCCATCACATCATGTCTCCAGCCCTTATAGTGAGTCTGGGCTAGGTGTTTACTCTCGGATGCAATGTGAGCCACAGTCTCCTCTCTCTCTCCACAGATCCTGCACAGTGGGCTAGCCTCCTCCTTGTAAATATGGTGTTTCAACCACTTCGTTTTGAGGGCCTGCTCCTGCGCAGCCATTAACATTCCTTCTGTAGCCTTTTTAAGGTCTCCTCTTTTCAACCAGTTCCATGTCTGTGGATCTCTAAATTCAGTTTTATCAAAGAAGGTACTATGAAGGGATTTTTCCTGAAGGCTGCTCTTTCTCCTTGATGTTATTTCCTCCTTGGACATCCCCTGGCCTATTGTCCCCTCCTTCAGTACAGTTCTGAGCATTGGCTCCTTACTATCAGTCACGTATTTACGAAGGTTGTTTTTCTCCATCTGAACACAGTCTTCTATTCTGATAAGACCTCTTCCACCCTCAGATCTCCTTAAGTAGAGTCTATCGACATCACTCCTCTTGTGGAGCATGTTGTAGATAGTCAATAGCTTCCTAGTCTTCCTATCCATTTCTTTTTGTTCAGCAACATTCCATCTCAGAATTCCCGCACTGTACCTAATAATAGACACAGCTCGGGAATTTACTGCTCTTATGGCATTCCTACTGTTCAGATGTGACTTCAATACGCTCCTTACTCTCCGAATGTATTCAGTTTCTTATCAATTCCTTCATTTTTTTTGTTCTTGATGTCATCAGCCTCCAGAACGCCCAAATACTTGTATCCTTCTTCAGAGTCAATTTCCTTTATCATCTCACCCATTGGTACCTGGATTCCGTTACCTCTGCTCAACTTACCCCTCTTCATCACAATGACTCCACACTTACTAATACCAAATTGCATACATATATCATTGGTGAAAATACTATTATTATTATTATTATTATTACAGTTGCATTTATCTTGCTTTATGTTCATACGAGTTATCACCAAGTCACAACCTGTGACCTCAAGAGACAACAAGGTCCGCCATGTTCAATAAAGAACATACATACTCACACATGCATCTTTAGTGTTTAGACTTGTGATGTACTTATATTGACAGAATCTTCCTTAGTATATGGGCAGTTCCCATTAGTACTATCTTTTGTATTTCTCCTATACGCAGGTTTTCTGGGATTTGCGATAAGTAATCATTAGACCCCTTAGGTATCATTCCCAGAGCGCCTACAACCACTGGTATTGTTTTAGTTCTCAATTTCCACATTTTTCCAATTTCTATCTCCAGGTCCTTATACTTGCTCAATTTTTCAAATGTTTTTATAGATACATTCTTGTCTATTGGAACAGACATATCAATTAGCAGGCATACCCTCTTTTTAAAGTCCTTCAATATTATATCAGGTCTATTTGCATCTATTTTTCGGTCTGTTTGGATCCTAAAGTACCACAAGATTGAGATGTGATCTTTTTCAAGTATGGTAGGTGGTTGATGCTCCCACCAATTCTTTTGATGGGGCAGGTCAAAATGCTTACACATTATCCAATGTATGTGTTGTGCAGCTCTGTCATGCCTGTTTAGGTATTCGGTTGGAGCTATAGGACTGCACATTGAAATTATATGGTCAATGGTCTCTGGTTGTTTTTTACATACACGGCATAATGGGCTGCATCCATTTTTCATTATGTTGGTTTGGTAATATTTTGTTGGCAGACACTGATCTTGTGCTGATATAATCAGTCCTTCAGTCTCCGATTTCAGTCCAGAGGATGCCAACCACTGATGGGTTAAAGTTTTGTCAACATCAGGATTGTTAGCTCGTTCTGGGTATTTTCCATACATAGGCTTTACTTGCCATTTCTTAGCCAGTTTCTGTAGCAGTTCTTTCTTTGCAGTTACTTTTACCTGCTTTGCTTTTTCTGTTTTTCCATTTCAGCATTAAATGGGACTTCTGAAATTTGTAGTCCATTACTGTATCTTTGTGCATCTTTTGTAATGGAATATGATCTGTTGATGCTTTCGTGTTTCAAAACGAGTTTGATCATCCAATCGTGTGATTCCCTTAGATATGTAGATAATTCAATTGTTGCAGTTTTCAACGCAATGTCTAACTGGACTAACCCACGTCCTCCTTCTTTCCTAGGGAGATATATTCTATCTATATCTGCCTTAGGCTGATGCATTCTGTGCATGGTTAAGAATTTTCGAATTTTTGTATCGAGCCTACGGATCTCTGTGCTTGACCAGTTGATGACATTGTAACTGTAGGTTACTACTGGTATGGCAAGCGTGTTTATGGCATCGATCCTATTCCTTGCATTCAATT
>OZ024743.1:226224006-226229006 GCA_964016885.1 Eledone cirrhosa
TATAATTTGACGTAAGTTGTCCAGGATAGTGCTTGACTACCATGTTAGACATTGTGACAACAAATGGACCAGTAGTATCGTCGGTAGGAGTCGATAGTGTACGCCCCTTCTATTTCGATGGCTGGTAATCCAGGAATGTTCTACATGCTACCAAATTTGCTATACGCACACGCGCACACCCACACATACACACACACACAAATACATACATACATACCTAAGTTCACGTAGTTGGTAGCGTTGATCTGTTAATACAAGTACATACATGTATACGTTACTATCACTATAATTACGATAGAATAATCTTTACCAATTAATACAAGTCTGACCTAAGTAATAGTATTACTGAATTTGGCTAATGTTATAGTTTAGTTTAATACTAATCACCTAACAGTAAGTCCAATTAGGTATTACTGTAACTTTAAGGATAATAGGCTTATACGAATTTCGATAAATAACATAAATTTCTATAATTAAACTGAATACCTAACAAGTTTCTGTGAAGAATAAATATATTGACGTGTAGTAGAGTTGTGGTATTATCGAAAACGGCTGAGGGGTTTAAATGGACGTATTACCTATAACATGAATTGGTGTGGTTAAAAGTGGACCGTGTGATGGAAAAGGCAGACTTAATCATTCTCTATTGGTCAGAGCCGGACGTATCGAAAACTATGTCTGTTAGCTTATGAAGTCTAAGTTGAATGGTTTTATTTGGGAAAATGGGTCTCATTATTTGGAGAAGAGAATGCAATATATGAAGGTTGGATTAGGGTGTTATATATCCAACTATATTGCCGTTGCGATTGTAATTATATCAATTATATCATATTTACTACTGTTAAGGTACATGGCTTCGTGGTTAGAGCGTTGGACTTGCAATTGAGAGGTTGTGCAAAACCATGGTGAATAGTGACCGAGGGGAGCGTATAATGATGCAGTTTACGTCTATTGTTGTTGTTGGATCTCTGATGTTTCAGGCGAAGAATATATCTGTTTTTGTTTGTTTTTATCAATGATATTAACGTGCAGGAAGTTTAGCTTTCCATAGACATTTGTACACTTAACGCATTTCCCAGGGATATTCAGCGTGACGCAATTTGTAACAAGGCACCGTTCGAATTACATGTAAACCTACCCCTATACAATCTAACGTTGTGGTTGTTGTTTATATAATTGTTTCTACCTTTGGCACAAGACCAGCAATTACCCCAGTGCATTACTGGTACTTTATTTTATCGACCCCGTAAGGATGAAAGGCAAAGTTAAACTCGGCGAGATTTGAACTCAGAACGTAAAGGATTATATAATGCTATATTTCTATTAATTAAAACACGCATCTGGACATCTGCTTCACACACACACACACACACACACACACACACACACACACACACACACACACACACACACACACACACACACACATGCACACATAAACACATGCACACAAACTAACAGGCACACATACACTGAGACACATACACTTGCATACACACACACACACAGACACACACATGCAAACACACATACACACACACACAAACATGCACAGACATTTAATATCTTATTTGAAGATAACCACATCTGGCGTTTGCGGGTTGTGTGGTTGTTTCGTGTGTCTACGTGCTCTATTTGCTCTGTGTGCCTGCGTTTAAGTGAACGTGTACCTGCGTGTGTATGTGTATGTGTCTGTGCGTATATAGGAATATCTATATATCTGTCTGCGGTGTGATTACATCTCTGTGTCCATGTATTGCTGAAAAACTTGTTAGAGAAACTTTTACTTCACAAATTATATACAAACCGTAAAATAACAAACTTTTCATTTAATAAACCATATATTTCCACTTTATCTTCTAACACTAATATATTTCATTCTCTCAACCTCTCTCTCTTCTCTTTTACTATCTCTGTCTTCTCATTTTTCTGGCTCTCTTTTTCATATTTCCATTTATAGTACTAACAAGATTTCCTTCCATCACCTAGGTTTTGGCACCGAAATACTTCTTTCAAGAATTTTACATAACAACTTAGTATTGACTTGCTTATAACCTTTTTATTATAATATTTATTATGTCTTCATTCGTTCTATTTTTTATTTCCTTTCCCTCATATATATCTCTATTCATAGTGAAAATTTCTAAAACTTTGATATGCTTGTTCTTCGTTTTGAAGATCTTGTAGTTCTTGTACTTTCTTTCACTTACAAAGCAATAGAGAAGAACATATAATAGATAATATAAACACACACAGACACACAGACACACAGATACAAACACACACACACACTCACATACCCCCCCCCCCCCACATATATATAATATATATAAGCAAAAGGGATATTCAATTTGTTGGTAATTCAACAAATATGAATGTTTATATATAACTGATTCAGAGCACTCGACAAGTTTTCTGGGGTATAATATTCAATGATATTAAATAAATGGGAACTATTTTTATAAAACCATATTTATTCTATTATATATACTTCAAGGGTACCAAAACTTTGGTACGCTTTCATCAGATAGAATACGAAGTGTGTTTTCCAAATGTTGATATAACCAAGAAAAATACCTTAACGGTTCAAGTTTTCCTTGGATAGTACGAAAACTTGAAACGTTAAGGTATTTTCCTTGGTGTTGTCAACATTTATAAAACACGTATTTTATCTGATGAAAGCGTACCAAAGTTTTGGTACCCTTGAAATATATATAATAGAATAAATATGGTTTTATAAATATAGTTTCCATTTATTTAATATCATTGTATATAATATATATATATATATATATATATATATATATATATATATATAGGAGAAAGTGTGACCCTGACGGCAGAGTTCAAGCCATTTCGACGGCTATTTCAGTCCAGAAATAACCGTCGAAACGGCTTGAGCTCTGCCGTCGGGGTCATACTTTCTCCTATTACCGACTCTACTGCCCTAAGTATTGAGTAGTTTGGTGCGTTATGGTCCATCTGGTTGCTTACCACAACTCCTCCGTTATATATATATATATATATATAATATAGAAATGAATTCTACAGGACTACACATATTTCATTCTGATGAAATCATCGGCAGTTTCGTGATGATTCAATATGAATGAAGTTCTAATCCCGTAGGACACCTTTCGATATAAAATAAAGATGCCTATTCTCTACTAACTGATTAAGTACCTTTTGTAACTGTGGACACCACCCGATATCTATCGGGAACCTCACTATATATATATATATATATATATATATATATAGTGTACATTTTTCGTTTTCTCACGGAAATTGCTGCGCATATATATATATATATATATATATTGAGCAGCAATTTCCGTAAGCGTGAAGGAAGGAAACGTATGCTCAATCGGGAAGAGAGCAGAAATAATATATTATTTATTTATGTTCATACATGGAAAAGAGACGCTATCTAAGCTTTCAAGTCCAAAATTTGACTATGCCTCCAGAATACAATTAGTCACCATTCGTAAAAGCGCCTAAAGAAAGGTCGCTTGTTCTATGCCACAGGATTTGATAATTGGGTTGCCACAAACGTTGTGGTAACACAAAATAACAAATCTGGTGTCTAATAATTCAGCAACATTTGCACGCGTGTCTACAAGTGTAAACACATAGTTCTAGCATTTAAGAATACTTTAAATGAAATTATTAAACGAAAATGACAGAGGTTATTAATAATCTGAGGAGCTTTCGATTCCAGATTCAGGAACGAACATAATCGAACGTACTTCGGGCTGAACAGCAGTGAAACATATGTAATATCCGATTAAATATGTATATGATGCAACACTGATTCTTTGTTCTCTAATTATCATTATTGATATACTGCTCCCCAATAGCATTAGTGCTCATCTTGGCATACTGCCTGTGAACGCAATTGAACCCTTTACTACTATAAATATATATATATATATATATATAGTAGTAAAGGGTTCAATTGGATTGCGTTCACAGGCAGTATGACAAGATGAGCACTCGATGCGTTTTAACATATTGTTTAGCTCTAGTTTTTTCTTAACTATTGGAGCGCTTGCCAGCATTTCTACGATTTTGCGTTTCGTTTCGCTTTTTCTACCAGCCGAAATACGATTCTCTCTGAATATATATTTATATATATATATATATGTATATATATATATATATATATATATATATATATATATATATATATATATATATATATATATATATATATATATATATATATATATATATATATATATATATATATATATATATATATTTATATATATATTTGTATACATACATATCTATCTATCTATCTATTTGAAGTCAGACACCTTTCTCTCCGGCGAGCAACTGATTCGTTTTTTCAAATATCATTTTGGAAGAAGAATCAGGATGGAGAGAGAGGTGCTATACCCCAGCAAATTTTATAAAAGGTGGGTGAATGTGGCAAAGATGGCCCGAGTGGTTGGCCCTCTATATAAGCCTGTAGGTTGAGGAAAAAGAGGAATAGAGGAAGGGATTACTCACTCTTGGTGCTCCTGGAGATGAGGGTTGTACATTTTTTCGGCGTGTGTGAAACACCTCCCCTCTATTGGGGATTTCAATTGTTATTTGTTATTGTATAAATAGTTTTATTTTCATATACCTTTATGTAAACTCCCCATTTGTATTGTCCCCTTCGTTTCTGCCCTTGTGGCTAATAAAGAAATTTATCTATCTATCTATCTATATATCTATCTATCTATCTATCTATCTATCTATCTATATAACAATCGAAGTACCCAATAGGGGGAGGCCTTACAAATGGGTTGCTTTATTTTCTTGTGCACCCTTGTGGTAAATAAAGAAATATATATATATACATATATATACATATATATATTTGTATACATACATATCTATCTATGTATATATATAGATAGATATGTGTGAGTGTGTTTATGTTTATGTGTGTGTGTGTGTTTCTGTGTGTGCTTGTGTATATACATAGATACATACATTCATATACA
>OZ024743.1:226231506-226264006 GCA_964016885.1 Eledone cirrhosa
TCGACGGCTAATTCTGGACTAAAATTTTAGTCCAGAATTAGCCGTCGAAACGGCTTGAGCTCAGCTGTCGGGGTCTTACTGGTTCCTATATATATATATATATATATATAGAAATGACTTCTACTAGACTATAACTGTTTCATTCGTATGAAATCATCAGGAAATCTACTCTTAGTAGTCATTGAGAATATCATTGAGGAAGTCACAGAAGGAGAACGAATGAACTTTAATGAACTAACTGATAAGTTATTAGCTATTAGTAATAACAATTAATGAAGATGAAGTGAAATTAAATAGTTCGTGTTCTTTTTTGGGCAAAATCGGCAAATATCCATTCACCAATATATATAAATATATATGGAAGGAATCAGAACGCCGATGGCTGAGCTTCGGCTGTTCGAGTACTCTGGTGGGTTATGGTCCACCTGGTATCTTACCACACCCTCTCTGATGTATACCATGGCATACCCGTTTGATATATATATCATGACATACCCGTTTGGAATTGATCGTATACGGTCTCTTTTACGAGTAAGTCTTATGACATTTTATACATCTAATATTGTATTTTGTCTGAAGAAGGCATACTATAATTTAGTATCCATGAACTATATATAATTGTTTCTACTTTAGGCACAAGGCCAGCAATTACCCAGTGCATTACTGGTACTTTATTTTATCGGCCCCGTAAGGATGAAAGGCAAAGTCAAACTCGGCGGGATTTGAACTCAGATCGTAAAGGGACGTAACTATGCATGAAATATATATAATGAAATAAATAATTGTTTCTACTTTAGGCACAAGGCCAGCAATTACTCAGTGCATTACTGGTACTTTATTTTATCGACCCCGTAAGGATGAAAGGCAAAGTTAACCTCGGCGGGATTTGAACTCAGATCGTAAAGGGACGTAACTATGCTGGAAAGCATGGCGTCCGACTCTCTACCGATACTGCCAATCCAAAATAATGATGCTATAGTATTATATATTCCGTTTATTACTATTATATACACACACACATATATATATATATATATATATGTGTATATATATACATATATATATATATATATATATATATATATATAACGTAGGAAATGTGGTAAGGAACCAGGTGGACCATAACGCACCAAAGTACTCAATACTTAGGGTAGTAGAGTGGGTAATAGGAACGAGTAGGACCTCGACGGCTGAGCTCAAGCCGTTTCGACGGCTAATTCTGGACAGAATTAGCCGTCGAAACGGCTTGAGCTCAGCCGTCGGGGTCCTACTCGTTCCTATATATATATATATATATGTATATATATACACACACACACACACACATATATATATATATATATATATATATATATATATATATATATATATATATATATATGTATATATGTATATGTATATGTATATGTTTTCCGTTTATCGTTTCCGGTGCACCCGGCCGATTAACCCACTCGATATGCAAATTAGGCTACTCAGCCGTTAAAATGCATAAGGTAAGTATATACGTTCAACAATCTGGCAGGAAGGTATACGTTGCTGACGATAGCTAATAAGCTTGAAACTAGTACAGCGTTCCTTTGTCAGTGTTGAACAAACGAGCAACGATGGTTGCTGGACACTACGGCTTAATACGGGATGTTTGTTTACAAACACACGGAGCATTATAATAAATGTTCGGTGAATCCATACGTACATATATATATATTTGTGTGCATGTATGTATATATATATACATAATACTGTACGTCTGTATACATATATCTATGTACGTGTACATACTTATATTTAAGTAATAGCCCTACTAAGAGTGGGAAATGAAATTTCGTTTCATTTTTTCCGTTTATCGTTTTCGGTGCACCCGGCCGATTAACCCACTAGATATGCAAATTGGGCTACTCATCCGTTAATATGCATAAGGTAAGTATATACGTTCACAATCTGGCAGGAAGGTATACGTTGCTGACGATAGCTAATAAGCTTGAAACTATACAACGTTCATTTGTCAGTGTTGAACAAACGAGCAACGATGGTTGCTGGACACTACGGCTTAATACGGGATGTTTGTTTACAAACACACCGAGCATTATAATAAATGTTCGATGAATCCATACGTACATATATATATATTTGTGCATGTATGTATATATATATATACATACTACTGTACGTCTGTATACATATATGTATGTACGTGTGCATGCTTATATATATATATATATATATATATATATATATATATATATATATATATATATATATATATATATATTTAATAGCAAATATATATTTAAAAGAAAAAAGATGAAATCGGAATTGCAACTGAGCCTTTTTTCTTTTAAATATAGATTTTTTTTTTCCTTTACCAATAGTAGAGTTGAGATGGAGGGTTTGTGGTTTTTCATACAGATATATATATAATTATGATAAAAGCATGATCATGTGAATGAGAAATAATAATAATTGTTTCTTCTTTTTGACACAAGGCCAGCAATTACCCAGTACATTACTGGTACTTTATTTCATCGACCTCGTAAGGATGAAAGGCAAAGTTAACCTCGACGGGATTTGAACTCAGACCGTAAAGGGACGTAACTATGCTGGAAAGAATGGCGTCCGACCCTCTACCGATATTGCCAATTCACCGCCCAATTCACCGCTTCACTGAGAAATAATAATAATAATAATAAACTCTGCTTAATATATCACTATCTCACTCGCACACATTGTTGACTAGACATATATCCACATATACCACGAGAGCAACGAGGGGTCAATTTTGCCTTTTATCCATGCCAGGTGGATAAAAAGATACCAGTTATGGGTGAATGTTTCCTATATATCTCATTCTCATGTTCTCTCTTTCACTGTCTATCAAACATTGAAATAAATCTGCTGTAATCAGAACGGGCGAGGGATGAGCTCCGTCAGGTTTAAAATGCTTAATACACGTAGTATGTCACAACGGCGCTTCTACAATTGCATCAGATTTTACGAGACCATACCACCACACTTAGAATTTGCATCACCAGTCTGGAACCCCTATCTTGCTCAGAACATTGACCGCCTGGAAACTCTTCAGAGACGTGCAACCAAGCGAATACCCTCCATCAGGCATCTACCATACTCAGAACACCTTACTTCCCTGGGCATGGATACATTGAAGCTGCGACGCCTGGCAACTGACTTGGTAAACACCCACACAATTGTTAACCATCTTGCCAACAACAACCCTGAGTACCTTTTTGATTTCCACACGTGGACATGCCCACAAAGTCAGAAAACAGCATAGTTCCCATGACTTTCGGAAACATTTTTTCACGCTCAGAGTTGCTGAAGCATGGAACAAACTCCCTGCATAAGTTGGTAACTGTTGAGACACTGCATCCTTTAAAACCTGCATACTTCCCGAGATTCGCCAACACTACACATACACACATGTATATCATGACTCATATACTATTCACTTCCCTGACATTTGTATATTATTTTATGTACTATATATACACCTTTGACGAGTTGTAGTGCACCTGAGCACTTTACATAATAATTTTAATATTATTATTATTATTATTATTATTATTATTATTATTATTATTATTATTATTATTATTATTGGCGACCTACGTAGTAAATCGTATCATCGTGAGCTCCGCAAAGGTTTGTTATTTCCGTTTGTTAAAAATTGCCATTTATGGAAAATTTTTATTGTTAACTATATATAAGCGCACATACATTGTTTTCCGAAAAGGACACCCAAAAAGATTGGGGCCTTGTGCCCAAAATTTAAACTTTTATGATTATCAAAAAATGTCTTTGACAAAAAATGGCTAATTCACCTCTGCACCAAGCAGCTGAAAGCCTTTCTCACAAATTAACACCTCACACAGACATCACCATTGTAAATGATACTACGTCTGCCAACACACACAATTTAAGCACTAGCAATATTTTAAATTTGTCTCAGGCAGATATTCATTTCCCGCCATTACCAATGACTGCAGGTGTTAAAGCCGCCACCACCACCACCACCGCGACAACCACCACCCCCACCACCACCGCGACAACCCCCACCCCCACCACCACCGCGACAACAGAAACAAAAGGAGAAAATAAATCAACTCGTGATGTCGAAATATTTTCAACCAAAATGGACTCTCCCAAACCGAACTTCACTGACGTCACCACCACCACAACTGAAACTAAAATTAATAATAACAAAAATAACGATAGCAACAACAACAACAATGACATTAAAAAAACCACCCTGAGTTTTGCCAGAGTAGCAAAACAGTGCGAAGCATATACGGTAACTCAGGAGGAATTAGAAAATGCCAAACAAATGGTAAAGAAAGATGGGTACAGGGTCAGCCCCCCCCACACCTAATAAAATGGAGCATCGGCGCCTATGCACCGTGTCGTATCGAACAATAAATGTAAAATCGCGCCGAGTGGAACGGGCATCCGAGTCCCAAATCCAAAAAGCTTTGGGACATGTGTGGGCAAGAAAAACCCACATCAGACGTGGGCAGAAGTATGGAACCGTGGACGCGTTCTTTGAAACACCAGAGGAGGCTAGAGAACACTCCATGGCCCCATTAAGAAGTGACGACTTCACACTCGTCCCAAGCTATTGTGGCTAGAGACTCGTAAAGATCAGGGTGACCCACGTTCCACCGGCCATCGAAATTCCCTGGCTAATAGCGGCCGTCCTCGCCGGAATCGAAGCCAACACAAAGATAATAGCAATAGCAAAAGAAAAGCAGAACTGGTCCGGATCTGGGATGGAGCTCCTGATCCAAGCGGACCAAAAAAGCATTGAGGAGATCCCAGAGGTAATAGACCTCACTGACGGCAGCCACCTCACCGTAATTGTCGAGGGCAGAAGGCCTAGGTGTGTCGTTTGTGGTGAAGGAACCCACCTAAGGGCTTTCTGCCCTCAGGCTAAAAGGTTGAGGCCACCTCTCCTACCCACCCCAGTGACACAACCATCAACACCATCCGTAGCAGAGATGGCAGCAACAACTGTAGCAGCAACAACAGAAGCAACTATAACAGCAACAACCCCAGCAACAGTAGCAAAACCAACACCACCACCACCAGCAAAACCAACACCACGACCACCCAACGCTTCTGAACTAGCACCAGCGCCTACACCATCCACCACGCCACAACCAAAACTAACGCCTGTGGAGGATTTCCCACTCCCCGGCCTATCAGAACTGGAGACAGATTGTGACGACGAGGAGTGGGAAACGGTATCAGGAAAAAACAAAAGAAACCAAAAAAGAAAAAAAATTCTCTTCCTTCCCCCTCCAAAAACAAAATACAGAGGGAAACAAATAAATTAACAAACAAAAAAGTTAGGACAGATATGCCAGCATCACCAACCCCATCAACCCAAACACCAACACCATCACCATCATTAACCCCAAAACCACCATCACCTACACCACAAAAGTCACCAAAATGCGAAACTGAAACAAACCCACAACAAACGCAAACAAAACAAAACAACCAAAACGATACACACTACACAGCATTAAATTTGAACAACAAGCAATTATTAAACTACATCCAACACAACACCAGTATCACAGAAAAAGACTACACAACAACCCCAAAATTCACACCACCTCCACACATACGAATCACTCGCATCACACAGAAAACGTACATGACACTAAAACAAAAATTCCCCTAAGACATCGGAGACTTCCGACAAGCACTCTCCAGGAGGATTTATAAGGACATCCTTCCTGAGGAGGCCACAAGCAGTGAAAAGGATGGAAAAACCGTCTTTCCTCTACGAGAAGTAAGGTAAGTGGTCTTTCCCATCTTTTCCACTCCTTTTCAACATGACCTCACTCAGAATAGGCAGCATAAATGCGCGTGGCTTAGGGTCGTCATGGAAGCAGGGCCACCTGCTCAACGACCTCAGGTCACTAAACATAGATGTAGTGGCCATCAGCGAGACCAGAATCTCCGAAGCACGGGCCTTCGCACCGATCTTCGGCAGCTACGATGTGTACGCATCTCCAAGCGGTCCGGGATCGGGGGGAGGAGTTGCTGTGCTTTTTCGGAGAGGTTTAGATCTTGCCATACGGGCCATCTTCCTTGACCCAGAAGGTAAGTTGGTGGTGCTGGACGTGACCAGCGGAGACGGGAAAGCTTTCAGGTTAGTGGCCGTCTATGCCCCGACAGGAGCAGGGCGGCCTGATTTCTTCCGGCGTCTAGAGACCTTTCTTGGAACGTCCCGCTCTTTAGTGTTAGTGGGCGACTGGAACGGGATCTTAGATGCACGCTGGGATTGTGTGGGATTAGTGGATAGGGAAGGAGGGTGCAAGAGTCTCACCAACCTGCTCAGGCGTTTTGAACTGTCTGACAGGTACCGAATGGATTTCCTGAATGTACCAATGTGGACTTGGACAAATCGCATAGGGTCATCCAGATCATATCTAGATAGAGTATTTTGTAGGGAAATAGATAGGTCTAGCATAGGCTGTCCACAATTCAAGGTAGTCAGCTAAGCTACACGGACCACAAATTCATGATCTGTGTGCTTGACTTAGATAGGCTTCATAGACGAGGACCCGGCTACTGGAAGCTAAACGCGTCCTTACCAGCGCGCAAGGGCTACAGAGACCGGATTAGCGAACTAGTTAAGCGGGCGTTGACGGGGGCCATCGTCAACAACAAGTGGTGGTTGCTCTGAAAAGAGCAATTAGAATATAGTCCATTAGGTTTAGTAAGGTTTTAGCAATAGAGAAAAATAGAGCAGAGGGAGAATTAGTTAGAAAATTAGACGAGGCGCTTAGTAAAGGCATCGCGACCGACGTACTTGCGGCGAAATTGCCCCTTGACCAATTCTTCAATGCAAAGTACGAAAGCTCCGTTGTCAGAGCTAGGGTGCGTGCTCTCAGACACGAGGGGACGAAAGCCGTTCAATGGGCCCGAGTGGCGGAGGCGCGTTGTGGCAACAAAGCCACGATCCGGTCTTTGGTGGACCACGACGGGCGCATGCTACTCGATCCCGGGCAAATGTGTGAAACTTTTCAACGACACTTCGCACAGCTGTTCGGGGACAGCGTCGGGCCGGATCGAGGGATGGACTTTAGTGTCTACCTGGACGGACTGCCGCGGCTCTCGGCCACTGAGGAGGAGTGTTGCGAAAAGCCGATAACAACCGCTGAAGTACGGGAGGCAATGACTGCCTGCACAAGGGGTAAATCGCCTGGTTTGGATGGTCTGCCCTATGAACTTGACGTACAAATGCCAAACTTGTTCGGAGGCCTCTTGGCGGACGACTACTGCAACTGGCAACAGAACGGGAGAATTCCCAGCTCTGTGAGCCGAGGAGCGGTGGCGCTGCTGAGAAAGGATAACATAGATAATTTTAGGCCCATAACTCTGCTAAACACAGAGTTCAATATTTTGGCGAAGGTGCTAGCAAAAAGGTTGGCGCTTGTCGTTGGTGGTCTGGTGGGAGAGGCACAGACATGCGCCATTCCCGACAGATCCATCCACTACAACCTCCACCTCATGCGATACATCGTAGAGAGGGTAGCTAGGGAACCTGGCACGGGTGGGTCTTTGAGAAATTTAGATCAGTCGAAAGCCTTCGATAGGGTCGACCATCGTTACCTAGCGGCAGTCCTGAGGGCGGCTGGCTTTGGGCCCGTCTTCAGAGGCTGGATCACTGCCATGCACAGCGACATCTGCTCTGTAGTGAGAGTGAACGGTCACCTTTCGGAACCGTTCAACATCATGCGCTCGGTCCACCAAGGATGTCCCCTCTCGTCCCTATTGTACGTATTGACTCTCGACCAATTACTGCACAAACTGGAGACGTTGAGGGGGGTCCCGCACGAACTAGGATGCGGAAGATCCGTGTCAGCATATGCGGACGATGTCACCGTAGTGGTGTCGAACGCCAAACACATCGAGGCGATCGGCAGGGTGGCTTCTCTCACCCAGAAATGGGCCGAAAGGAAGCTATCCCTGAAAGGTCGAGCGGAGGTGGCTAACACGTACATCGCGTCCGTCATCTACTACCGCCTGACCGTCGTACCTTGTCCTAAGCCCCGCCTGACTGCGCTGGAGCGTTTGCTCTTTCGCTTCTTGTGGAAGGGACGCGCTCCGATGGTCAGGCGCTCCATCTGCTGTCAACACCCGCTACGTGGAGGGCTGGGCATGCCGTGGCTGATGATGCGCAGACACGCGCTCAGGCTACGACATCTTCACCTCTTCCTCGACGGTGATCAGGTGTGGTCGCCGTTTGCTAGACACGTTTTTCCCCAGCTCGTCTCCTTGACGGAGCTGCAGTCCTGGGTCAAGCGAAGACCGAGAGGGACCGCTTGGAGACTGGAATGTCTTCAGGCGTCACAGCCCTCGACCAATCGGGCAATGTGATCGGTGGAAACTCCTCCTCGGCGTTCTATAGGGGATTAGTGGAGGGGAAGTGCGACGACGTACTTGGAGAAACTCTAGGCGTCGACGAAAATCAACTAGCCAATCTCTTCGGAAGGACTTTCGAGCCGGGGCCTATGGACAACTTCCAGAAATCCCTGGCCTGGCAGTGCTACCGAGGAGCCTTGCCAGTTCGGGATAAACTTTACAGGCATGGAGGTGCCGTCAGCCGGGCATGTCCGAGATGCGCACAGGGCGACGAAACCGTCCTGCACGCACTCGTCCAGTGTCCGAGAATTGCTGACTTGTGGGTTTATGTCGAACACCTGCTGTCACGTGTAGGACGGATCCAGCTATCAGCTGAGTCCATCGTGAGGATTGCCCCGCCCTCTTCCTTTAGCCGGGAAGGGCAGGCAGTTTTTATCTGTCTGGTGGCCATGGCGAGAGAGATAGTATGGTGGACACGTTTGAAAGGGCTGAAGACGAGCACTTACCTCTTCGGTGATGCTCTGATTGACTTTTTCAAATTTCATTTGAAAAGGAAAATCAGAGTAGAGAGGGAAGTGCTCTCTTCCCAGCATTTTGTTGAAAGATGGGTGAGAGAAGCAAGTATGGCCCGAGTGAATGGGCCTACTCTGAGTATATATCTGTAAATTAAAGGTGGAAAACTGGGAGAGGGCACTTGCCTTGGTGGTCAGGGTCATTGTGGCCTTTTACTGGGCTTTCTCCACAAATGTCCCTCCGTAGTCTCGCCCTATTGGGGAATTTTTCATTGTTATTTTTTGTTACATCCTCTGTTTTTGTTTTTACACGCAGAAATGCCCATTTGTACCGTCCTGTATTGTCCTGCACTGTCCTTAATGTCTACTTTATGTAAACCCTTGTGGTTAATAAAGAAATCATTATTATTATTATTATTATTATTATTATTATTATTATTGTTATACCATACTCATCTCATGACTACAGAGATAACTTTATTCCTATTCGAAACATCCTTTAAGTTTCCAGCTAAGTGGAAAAGAGCAACGAGATAATAAGTATTATACTCAATGACTCGCCAGGAATTGATCTCATTACCTTACAATAACGAAACACACAATCCATTCAGACGTACCTCCGCAATGTGAAGTATCTAGGGCGAAGTAAAATAGAATCTAGTCTGTCTACTGTACTTTAGAGTAGGATAAAATAGAATGGGAAAGTTAAAGATCGATGGAAAAACAAAAATACAAAACCATGTAAATGTTAAATATACTGAAACCGTTTATATATATATATATATATATATATATATATATATATATATATATATATATATATATATATATATATTTATATATATATATATAATATATCATGATGATGATATATATACATACATATATATATATATACATATATACATGTATATATATATACATATATATATATATATATAGATATAGATATACACATATATATAGATATACATAGGTATTAGGAAAATCTATTTATACATATATATATACATATATATATATATATATATATATATATATATATATATATATATATATATATATATATATATATATACGTATCATAAAACGTATATATATATATGTATATACATGTATGTCTATATATACGTATATATATATATGTATATCTATGTATGTCTATGTATATATATGTATATATATATGCGTGTGTGTGTGTGTGTGTGAATACTACAAGAATACAATATTTGATAAATGCAGCTTAATTAGTAGGATATTTAGTGAATTATTTGAAATGAGGCAGGTGTGGTTTATTATAGAAAGAATCGATTGATTGAAGAAGATCGAAGTGAAATGGCAATATTAAAGTTGTGCAAAAAATATGTCTCGAATTAGTAGTGATACTTTTACCTATAAGTGTCCATTGAAATGGTTATAGTGGTGGTGGGTGCGGTGGTGGTAGGCGTGTTGGTGGTGGGTCTTTTGGTGATTGTTGTGGCTGTGTTGATCATGGTAGAGGGAGAATGGTGGCGGTTATGATAGTGGTTATATTGTTGGTGATGGAGGTGCCGGTGTTGCTTGGGCTATTTTGGTGATGATGATAGTGATGGTTAAGTCAGTGGTGGTGTAGTAGTGATGGTAGTGATAATGTTAGTTTTGCTGATGATTCTGATAGTGGTAGGCTTTGTGGTGGCACTGATGTTTATAAGTGGGATATCTGCAATGATAGTCACTGTTACTGTGATGATAGTGATATTGATGGTCGGATTGACTGGTTGTGATTATATTGCTGATTAATATAATGATAGTGATGATCATGGTGCTGACAAAAATAAACTATAGTAATATAACGATTTGAAAGTTTTATTTTGATGAACCATTCACTCAAACTGTGTACTACATACTGGGAATTACTGTTGTTACTATTATTGCATTGGCAACATCATTAGAGCGTTGATCAAAATGCTTTGTGATATTTGCTTTAGGCTTTTGACGTTCTGAGATCGAATCCCACCAAAATCAACTTCGCTTTTCGAGTCCGATGAAATAAAATACCACTCGAGTACTGGAGGTTATATAATTCACTTGTTGGATTTGTGCATAAATTAGAAGCCGTTGCTAGAGTGGCAGAATTGGTAGAGTGTTAGAAAAAATACTTTGCGGTAATTCTTCCGTTTCTTTCAGCTCTGATTTCGAATCATACCAAAGTCGACTTTACATTTTTTCTAATGTATCAGTCAATTAGTTAGATCTTATAATCTACTGATTTCTCCACTAGAGAATTTCTAGCCATGGGCCTAGATTAAAAACCGTTATTATCACAATTTGTAGTATGATTGTACATATGTTACACTGTTGGAGGTAGGCACAAGGGGGAGTTTGGTGTGTGTTGATGAAGGGAATGTAATAACTGTTAGGGGTAGATTACAGAGAATGCCATTTAGTTGTACTTAACTAATTGACTATCTATTCTTCTTTTACTCTGTACTGAAGAGGTGCAAAATGCAGAAACATCCTGCACATGGATATGAAAGAATTCCATTCAAAATATACCGTTAGTTATCTATCTTATATTTTGAGGTCAAAATCATTCGGTCCGACTATTATTTGTTTCTTTGTATATTTGCAAGGCCGCTAATATAGTTACTGCAGCTGGTGCTGCGACTACTACTACTACTACTACTACTACTACTACTACTACTACTACTACTACTACTACTACTACTACTACTACTACTACTACACACATATATATGCTGGTTTCACTGTTAGCTCCTCTTTTTTATTCTTCATCCGTACATCACGTCACTGGCTTCAATGATTCAATGATAGCATATATATATATATAGCGACTGTTCGTTTAATTTGTCCAGGTGTACTTTTTCTCAACCTGATTAGTGCTATCGTTGCTCTGGTATACATTGTGTGTTAGTTTAGCCTACCACAATGTTCGATTTATCAAGCTATTTAAACGTATGTTATTACTCCAAGGTCCTATCTTATCGAGTGATTTACTAACTCACCATTTCATATAAGTAGGCCGAATTCACTTGCAAACCGCCAGAGATTCGATTTTACTGATTTCCAATTATATTATTCTCCTAGGTTTAATAATTAACTAATTAATTTAATTAGACAATCCTGTTGATTGGTTAATTATTAGTGTTTGTTTTATAACATCTAGTCGAGAGCTTATCATGATTATTAGCGGGAATTTAAAATATTTCCTTTTTTGCTAACTTTTTGAATAACCGCCTGGGACCGGGGGTTATTTCCCTTAGCACGTGATAATTATAGATGCGATTAGCAGCTTATAGCAGCAACATATAATTTATAACAGGAAGAGCGATAAACCTGTTGATAAACTGAATCCAACGTTCGGTCACCAATACCAGGAGCTTGCCTTTCAAGTAAGTCTGATATTTGATTTCGGATTCAAAGAAACACTTTCAAAGAAACACTGTTCGTTTAATTTGTCCAGGTGTACTTTTTCTCAACCTGATTAGTTCTATCATTGCTCTGGTATACATTGTGTGTTAGTTTAGCCTGCCACAATGTTCGATTTGTCAAGCTATTTAAACGTATGTTATTACTCTAAGGTCCTATCTTATCGAGTGCTTTGCTAACTCATCATTTCATATAAGTAGGCCGAATTCACTTGCAAACCGCCAGAGATTCGATAGTACTGATTTCCAATTATATATATAACAAAGAAGGTATGGTAAGATACCAGGTGGACCATAACGCACCAGAGTACTCGATACTTAGGGTAGTAGAGTGGGTAATGTAGATCGGATCTAGCTGTCGAAACGGCCGGCGCTTAGCTGTCGAAGTCTTGACTCTATCTATCTATCTATCTATCTATCTATCTATCTATCTATCTATAATTCTATCTATCTATCTATCTATCTATCTATCTATCTATCTATCTATCTATCTATCTATCTATCTATCTATCTATCTATCTATCTATCTATCTATCTATAAATAATCTAGCTGTCGTCTGTTCTACAGCGTAGATGTAATTCACTTCGCGCAGAAGTTTTGTTCAAATTTATTGCGGAAATTTTGTAAGTTCAATTTTAATTTTGATACTATTGTGTAGCTTGACCCCCGTCTGAACTGTCAGGCGGTGGGTCAGCTCATCTTTACCCCTCCTAGGGGTGAACAACCTGTTTTTAAAAATTTTGTGGCATAAAAAATTTCAATCGTCTGACAGAAATGTTAAACGAAGCTAACGAAAATGGTGGTGGGGGGACAGCGGTAAGAGTTGTAAGCTCGCACGCTTTAGTCTCCCCTTCCTTCCCAACTAACGTCATAGAGAAGGAAAGGAAAAATAAAATAAAAACAGACGAATCTGCGGAGAAAAATGACGAAAACGCAAATCTGGACATTGATTCCAACAACGAAAAAAAAAAAAATTTGAAAAATTGAATGACAATATTAATACCACAAACAAAGACACGACAAACACAAAAATAACATTTGAAAACAACATCATAACAGAAAGCAAAGCAGACGACAAAGTCAACACCAATAATATTTCATTTGCACAAACAACAAAGAAATCTTTGACATATATACCTGCAAATATTTCAGATGTGGCACAAAGAATTACAGACGCCAAACAATACATAACTGAAGGAGAAAATGGTATTTTATCGGTAAAAATGCCTCAAGAACTCACCAAAGACATTGAAAGTCGAACGGTCATTTTCCGCACCATCAACAACATTTCTAAAAAACCTGAACAGCCAACTCAAACAGAAATCAAAACAGTTATTACAGAAGTACTTAATGAAACCACTTTCATAAGAAAAGACAGACTGTATGGAAGCCTAGCGATTATTATGAAGAACGAATCGGCAGCAAAAAAATGTGTTTTGTCACCGATTCGTTCGAAAAGTTTTACCTTTTATCCATCTTATATGGGTAAAAGAACTCAACGCATATGGCTGGATGCAATGATGCCAGATGTGGATTACTGCTGGCTCATAGCTGGCTTCATCGATCCAGCGAATGACAACGTGATTTCCATTGGGAAAACCACAGGCAATGCGTTCAGTGGAACAGGTATAGAACTTGTAGTGCAAATGAAGCCTAAACGCATCGCTCAAATACCCGACAGAATCCTATTAGAGGGCCACGGGTATATAAACATTACCGTGGAGGGGAGAAGGCCGTCCTGTCATATCTGTGCAGGCAGAGGGCACCTGAAGGCGGCTTGTCCCCAACTCAACAAAAATAAAACCCTGCTACCAACACCAGCTCCACCACCACCACCACAACAGATAAACAAACAACAAAACTCAGTCCCACCCAACCCGTCCCTCAGTAAAACTACACCACCACCACAACACAAACAGTCAAACACATTACCCCAAAACAAAATACAGGCCCACCCAACCCCTCACTCAATAAAACAACACAACCACCGCAGCCACAACACACAACACAGTCTAACATAGTGACATCCATCTCCCCCACAAAGAAAACCAACACGGAAACATTAACAGCAAACATACCTCTTCCCTCCAACACTGAAGATAACCCAACAAATTCGGAGGAAAAAACGGAGTCCTTCAGACAGATTAAAAGGAAAAAAAGAAAACATGTGCAAAACACACAAGGCCAAACAACCCCCACCCACATGTCATCACAATCCAACAAAACACAAAACACCCCTCCAGCAACAAATAAAACCAAACCTGCCCCTCCCCTCTTCGAAACACTCACACCATCCGAAAAAAAGACATTACACTATACTTACATCAACAGAAACAAAAATAAATTAAATGAACTCATAAACAATAATCCTTCGGTACAAACCGAAGGTGTAAACTTTGTTTCTTCAGAAAACTACCCACATTTAAAATTAATAAAGATCCCAATGAACCTCTTCCAAAAACTAAAAAAGGATTTTAAGGAGGACGTAGGACTACCCTCTGTCAAACCCATAAACTGCGTCCTACTAAAAAGCTTTCCCCCTCCTCTTCCCCTCCCCAACACAACTCCAAACACCCCAACCCAACCACACACTGACGACCCCACACCACCTCAAGACACCCCTTCACCCAACACCCCCGACCCCATGGAAGTCGTGCGACCCGAACCCCGGGAAGCAGAAAGGTAGGTCAATACACTCTCCTTTGGCTTTGCCGCCCACATGGATGTGTTAAGAGTAGGATGTTTGAATGCACGTGGCCTGGGCTCAACTTGGAAGCAAGCAATGCTTCTAAATAACCTCAGGTCATGTGGTATAAATGTAATGGTTATCTGTGAGACACGGATCAGCGTCGTGCGGTAGCTGGCCCCTACCTTCGATGACTTTGAGGTGCATGCATCTCTCTGTCAACCTGGAGGTGGGGGTGGGGTTGTCGTACTGCTGCAAAAACACCTGGGTCTTGCCGTACAGGCTGTTCACTCGGACCCGGAGGGTCGTTTGTTGGTGCTAGACGTTGGCAGTACTGAAGGTGAGGCCTTGAGACTAGTCGCCGTCTACTCCCTTTTCGGAGCTGAACGGCCCGACTTCTTCCACCGTTTGGAGACTTTTCTGGGAACGTCGCGTTCCCTGCTTCTAGCGGGGGATTGGAATGACATCCTAGATGCAAGTTGGGACTATGCAGGAGCATGTCCTAATAGAGGGGGGTGTAACAGCCTCAAGGGGTTACTCGATCGTTTTAACTTGGTCGATAGATATCGACTAGATTTTCCAACTGTGCCTACCTGGACTTGGACGAACCACAGTGGTCAATCTAGATCGTACTTAGATAGACTCTTAGTTAGAAGCAAGGATAGGGACATATTAAGCTGTCCAGAAATGCTCACGGTTGGCTATACGGATCACAAATTAGTGACCTGCGTAGTCAATCTCGAGAAAACACATAAACAGGGTCCCGGTTACTGGAAACTTAATTTGTCTTTACCGGCAAAAGAGACTTACAGAAACCGGATTAGCAGGTTAGTTAAGGAGAGGTTGACAGGTGCAATCGTCAACAACCGATGGTGGGCATCTCTCAAAAGAGAGATTAGAACAGAATCAATAAGTTATAGCAAGATGTTAGCTGCCCATAGGAATAGAAACGAGAAAGAATTAACAGGTAAATTAGAAGAGGCAATGAAGAGCGAAGATGTGGCCAGAGTGCTGGCATCGAGGACGGCTTTGAACCAGTTTTTCGTTGCAAAGCACGAAGGCTGCGTCATTCGAAGTAAAATACGTGCTCTAGGTAATGAGGGGGCCAAAGCCGTTGGCTGGGCCCACGTGACAGAAGCTAAGAGTGGAAATCGATCCACCATCCGGTCGTTGCAAGACGAGGATGGACGGGTGATCCGGGAGCCTAAGCAGATGTGCGAGGCCTTTCAAAGGCACTTTGCCCGATTATTCGGGGGAGGAGAGGGTCCGGGCGGGGACGTGGATTTCGGTCCATACCTCGACGGCCTGCCGCGTCTCTCGAGCGAAGAGGCAGAGTCCTGCGAGGGACCAATCTCGGCTGATGAGTTCGGGGATTATCTGAGCCAATGCAGCAGACGCAAATCTCCAGGTCTCGATGGTATACCTTACGAACTTTATTTAGCAATGCCGGTCTTCTCCTCCGAACTCCTCGAAGCGGTCTACTGCAATTGGCAGCAGAACGGGAGAATTCCTTGTTCTGTAGCCAAGGGCGTAGTCTCGCTGGTGAGGAAGGACGAGAACAAGGGAGATAGTATACATAATTTTCGGCCCATAACCCTGCTAAACACAGAGTTAAAGATTTTGGCCAAGGTTTTAGCAAAGAGGTTGGCGCTTGTCGTCGGTGACCTGGTGGGAGATGCGCAGACATGTGCTATCCCATCCAGGTTCATTCACGATAACCTCCACCTCATGCGATACATCATAGAGAGGGTTGGCAACAAACCCGGCTTCGGTGGGGTCCTGATCAACTTGGATCAGTCTAAGGCCTTCGATAGGGTCGACCATGGTTACCTGGATGCGGTGCTAGCGGCGGCTGGGTTCGGTCTTGTTTTCAGAGGCTGGATCACTGCCTTGCATAGCAACCACATCTGTTCTAGGATCAAGGTGAACGGCTACCTTTCGAAGCCGTTCGAAATCACACGATCCATTCAACAGGGGTGCCCTCTCTCCTCCCTTCTGTACGTATTGACTCTCGAGCCTTTACTGAGGAAGTTGGAGTTGTTGCAGGGTATCCCCCTGGAACCAGGATTGAGCCAAGCGGTGTCGGCCTACGCCGATGACGTAACAGTAATGGTATCGACCGACTCGGAGATCGAGGCGATCGGTACCTTACTGGAGGATTACGAAAGGTTGTCAGGAGCGAAACTGAACCGGGAAAAATTCATCGGGCTGCAACTCGGAACGTGGAGAGGCGGACCGATGCCTCCTGATGGTGTCGTCGGACACTGGACGGAGGGCCCGGTAAAGTTGCTTGGGGTCTGGTTTGGACCGGACCTCCAGGTGGAAAAGAACTGGAACGAGGTTACGAACAAGGTGTTTGAACTAACCCAGAAATGGGCCAAGTGCAAGCTGTCCCTAAAAGGCCGGGCGGAGGTGGCGAACATTTACATAGCGTCCGTCACTTACTACCGCCTAACTGTCGTGCCTTGCCCTAAGGAATCACTCACCACCATGGAACGTATGCTCTTCCAATTTCTTTGGAAGAAGCGCCCTCCTATGGTGAGAAGATCCATCTGCTGCCAACAACCTTCGAAAGGATGGCTGGGGATGCCGTAGTTGATGATGCGTAGGCACGCATTAAGGCTACGGCACCTACAGGTATTCCTCACTGGTCAACCGGTGTGGGCTCCGTTCGTGAAACGAGCCTTTCCGAGACTCGTCTCGTTCAACGAGCTACAGTCCTGGGTCAAGCAAAGATCCGGAAAACTGGGAGACTGGCACACTGAGTGTGCTCAGGCGTCAGGGCTCTCTGGCAAGCGGGCCAGGCCATCGGTGGAGAATCCACCTCATCATTCTATAGAGGGCTGGTGGCTAGCAGGGGCGATGACACCCTTGGAGAGTCGCTGGACATGGAAGAAGACGAACTGTCCAGCCTGTTCGGTAGGACTTTCGGCCCAGCACCAATGGACAACTTCCAGAAGTCACTGGCCTGACAGTGCTACCGGGGGGCTCTACCCGTTCGAGAGAGGCTCTACAGACACGGGCGCCCGGGCAGGGATCCCTCAAAAAAGATTTGCCCTAGATGCGTGCGTCACGAAGAAACCGTTGCCCACGCATTGGTGCAATGTCCGGGCGTGGCTGATCTGTGGGGCTACGCCGAACGACTGCTGTCGCGGGTGGCGCCGATTCAATTGACCGCCGAGTCCGTGATGACAATCAAACCGCCTCCCCTCTTCACAAAGGAAGCAAAGGCGGTTTTTCTGTGCGTAATAGCCATGTTGAAAGAGGTTGTTTGGTGGACACGATTGAAAGGTCTGAGGTCAGGCAACATCCTCTCTGGCCATAGTCTGGTCTACTTCTTCCGATATCACTTCGGAAGAAGGATAAGAATGGAGAGAGAGGTGCTTGGCCACAGGCAGTTTTATGAAAGGTGGGTGATAGTGACGAGAATGGCTCGTGTAAATGGGCCTTCTCTGTATACCATCCTGTAGGTAAAGAAGTAAAGGAGAGGGGAGCACCTTCTCCATGTGCTCCCCGGGCAAAGGATTGCACACTTTTTCGGGGGTGTGTGCAACCCCCATCACGTCCCCTCCCTTTTGAGGTTATTTTCGATTATTTTCATGATACACCCTTTTTACTCGATTGTATGTAAACTCCCCCTTTGTATTTGTCCCTTCTTTTTATGCCTTTATGGTAAATAAAGAAATCTATCTATCTATCTATCTATCTATCTATCTATCTATATATATATATATATAAATAAAGAAGCATATCTATTTATATATATATGTATATATATATATATATATATATATATATATATATATATATATATATATATATATATATATACATATATATATAAATATATATATATATATATATATATATATATATATATATATATATATATATATATATATATATATATATATATAATAACTAGAAATTCATTAACATATATATAAACATGAATAATGACAGGAGATAATTTTTACAAGTGTGTAACCACACATAGCTAGGTAGGTGACTAAATAAAGTTGACTAGAACTTCAAAAATAGATACCTTATAATATGATTAAATAGATACTTTATAATATCATATTATAAGGTATCTATTTTTGAAGTTCTAGTGAACTTTATTTAGTTACCTACCTATGTGTGGTTACACACTTGTAAAAATTATCTCCTGTGATTATTCAGGTTTATATATATGTTAATCAATTACTAGTTATTATAAAATGCTCGGACCTACTCGTTAGAATCTTATAGCTTATTTTCCGGGTGATATGGCGCATGTCTTTCTGGCATGACACCCATAATTTTGATTAAAATTAAATTCATTTAATTTATCTTAATTTTGTATATATATATATATATATATATATATATATATATATATATATATATATATATATATATATGTATATATATATGTATATATATGTATATATACATATGAATTAAATTCAAACAGAAGATAAGGCGTCCGTCATCAGTGATCTTCCAGCCGTCGTTGGTATTTCTTCGCATTAAAGAACATATACCTCTGGCTGATGCGAGCAATAACTAAAAAAAAGTTATTGGGACACGTAGAATAGGGTGAAGCGAGCGAGACATGTAAAGAAACAGAGATGGTAATGCAACGGAAAGAGAGGAAGAGGAGAAACAGGTCTATACATATATACACATTTATATATATATATATATATATAAATGTGTGTGTGTGTGTGTGTGTGTGTATATATATATATATATGTATGGACCTGTTTCATACATATTCATACATATATCAATGATATACATAAATGGAAACTATATTTATAAAACGATATTTATTCTATTATATATATTTCAAGGGTACCAAATCTTTGGTACGCGCTCAACAGATGAAGTACAAAGTTTGTTTTATAAATATTGATATATCCAGGAATGAAACCTTAACGGTTCAAGTTTCACCTGTATAGTTATTCCATTTATTAATATCATTGATATTATACTCCAGAAAATTTGTCGAGTGCTTCGAATCTGTTATAAATATATCTGTTGAATTACCAACAAATTAAATATTCCTTTGCTTATATATACATATATATAGATACATATATATATATATATATATATATTGTTATACTTTGGGAGGGTCATGTTGCGAAATATTTATATATATATATATATATATATATATATATATATGAAAATTAGAGTTAACACTTAATTGGAACCCTGCAACTATTAAGCTCCAAGTATAAATACTGAGCTGATAAATAATATATAGTAAGAAACACAGTAAACCGTGTGTCTAAAATTACAAGGGTTGAAAAACCACATTTGTTTGAAATATTTAACCAAGAAGCAGACAGAATGATAAAATATACAAACCGCCTCAATAACCATTATATCTCTCGGACAGATTATCCCTAATCTGTTTCGCCCTGAGTGTGTTTGTAACAGATAATCCTGGGCTTCATCAGCGAGAGATTCTGATTAAATGCCACAAACACTATTTGCCAACGTTCACACAGAAAGATGAATTTGTCACCTCGTGCTCCGCTAGTCAAACGTGGTAAGCGTGTATTGAATAGAAATAGAAATAACAGTCCAACACACGCAACTTAATAAGCTCAACTTTCGTGTCTAAAATTACGAGGGTATAAGATACCACTAATGTTTCAAAAATTTAATCTAAACCATACAGTATGATATATTAATTGTATACTGACCGTATCAAAAACATTTCATCTCTCGGACAGATTTTAGACTCAATCTGTTTCGCCCTGAAAAATTATGTTTCTAACATAATCTGTAGACTATCATCAGCGAGAGATAGATTAAATGAAACAAAACACCTCTAACAGCAATTTGAGGACCAAAGATATGTTCCTTGTGGTCTACACGCTATAAGTGGTATGAGTAGTTATGCTAGAAATTAATAACTCTATATTTTATTTGTATTTCGGCTCCTTGAATGGGTGAGCTTATACACTGAGTGGGATAAGGCTATTATTTCTAGCATAACTACTCATACCACGTATAGCGTGTAGACCACGAGGAACATATCTTTGGTCCTCAAATTGCTGTTAGAGGTGGTTTGTTTCATTTGATCTATCTCTCGCTGATGATAGTCTACAGATTATCTGTTACAAACACAATTTTTCAGGGCGAAACAGATTGAGTATAAAATCTGTCCGCGAGATGAAATGTTTTTGATACAGTCAGTATACAATTAATATATCATACTGTATGGTTAAGATTAAATTTTTAAAACATTAGTGGTATCTTATATATATATATATATATATATATGAATAAGCATGTATACGTACATACATATATGTATACAGACGTACAGTAGTATGTATATATACATACATGCATATATATATACATATGTACGTATGGATTCACCGAACATTTATTATAATGCTCGGTGTGTTTGTAAAGAAACATCCCGAATTAAGCCGTACAGTGTCTAGCAACCATCGTTGCTCATTTGTTCAACACTGACAAAGAAACGCTGTACTAGTTTCAAGCTTATTAGCTATCGTCAGCAACGTATACCTTCCTGCCAGATGGTTGAACGTCTGAAAGTATATACTTTCCTTATGCATATTAACGGCTGAGCAGCCTAATTTGCATATCAAGTGAGTTAATCGGCCGGGGTACCGAAAACGATAAACGGAAAAAATGAAACGAAATTTCATTTCTTACTCTTAGTACGGCTGCTACTTAAATATAAGTATGTATACGTACACACATATATGTATACAGACGTACAGATATATACATACATGCACACATATATATATATGTACGTATGGATTCACCGAACATTTATTATAATGCTCGGTGTGTTTGTAAAGAAACATCCCGAATTAAGCCGTACAGTGTCTAGCAACCATCGTTGCTCGTTTGTTCAACACTGACAAAGGAACGCTGTACTAGTTTCAAGCTAGTGAGAAATAAAATTTCGTTTCATTTTTTCCGTTTATATATATATATATATATAGAAGTGGTTACACAACAGTTACTTCACCATACCGAGAACAATTGTTTCACCTTAGCGGATCCTCAGCTCATAATCTTTATGCGCTGACAATTGTTCTCGGTATGGTGAACTAACTGTTGTGTAACCAGTTCTACTTAACTCGTCCAATGGACTGGGTGCTCTACCACTACGGATGTTACCTTCCAGTGTTCTACCGCTATATATATATATGGGACGAGTTAGATAGAAGTGGTTACACAACAGTTAGTTCACCATACCGAGAACAATTGTCAGCGCGTAAAGATTATGAGCTGAGGATCCGCTAAGGTGAAACAATTGTTCTCGGTATGGTGAAGTAACTGTTGTGTAACCACTTCTATATATATATATGCTATCATTGAATCATTGAAGCCAGTGTTATGATGTACGTTTGAAGAATAAAAAGGAGGAGATCTATGACTGGACATTGAAACCAGTGGTGTGTTATTGTTTGAGGGAAAGACTAAGAGAGTGGAACTATATGACGGAACAGTGACTGAAGAGACAACAGTGCCTTATTAAGCTCTAATTAGTTACTTAGATATTCTGCCAAGAACATCTATCTGATCTATAATTTGTTTTTTAATTATAAGTATGATATATATATATATATATATATATATATATATATATATATATATATATATATATATATATATATATATATATATATATATATATATATATATATTTATATATATATATATATATATATCGATACGTGTGTGTGTATGGAGGTGTGTGAGTCTGTGTTTTTTATGAGTGTGTGTTTAGTTATATTCCTATTTCTTTTATCTATAGTTTTGTATATTATATATACTAACACATTATGTAATTACGTATAATTTACACTGATATAGTTGCATACATATAATATATAACTGCAAGTTTGTACACACACACACACACACACACACACACACACACACACACACACACACACACACACACACACACACACACATATATATATATACATATATATATATATATATATATATATATAATACAATATATTAACAGATGGAAACTATATTTGTATTTATTTGATGTTTATCCTACACCGATGTGTAACTGAATCTGTCATATATAGCTACGCGTGATATTTGCTATAGACAGATGCAATTCTCACTTTACTTTTATCTATCCTTACATATAGATATAGATACAGTCACCATTATTTTCGCCTGTGGCTTTCCGTAGGGAGACATCAATGTGTGTCTTCTATGAGTAATTGTTGTTTTATTGTTTTAACAAATGACTGAATGTGGTAGCAACTTACATAGCTGTCCACTGTCAATGTTTTCTAGTCATTTAGTTTTTTAGTTACATAAGAGTTTAATGATCTATTGAGGCTTGAGTGTATATCACATATGTGGACGCAACCTGGCTTAATGGTTAAGAATTTTGCCTCCCAATCATAAAGTTTCCAGTACGTTCACTTCACATACGTGAACGGAAAAGCCTAAATGAACTGATACAGAAACTAGGCATAAAAGGAATCAAGTACTGTGTGCTAGAGAGGAGATTACGTTAGTATGGACATGTGATGTGTATGAAGGATGACAGTTGCATAAAAAGGTGCAGGGCGCTCAAAGTCGATGAAAGCCTTGGGGTGGGGAGACCCAGAAAGACTTGGGATGAAGTGATAAAAGCCGACTTTTCCCAATTGCACCTTTCAAAGGCGATGACACACATACTGTATATATGCTGAAGTATATATACAGTATGCCCTACCCCCACCCCACCGTCTCATACATCTCCCCAACCCACACTGTAAAGTGGTCATGATGGTGACACGGTAAACATCGCCTAGCCCACACTGAAAAGTGGTCGTGTATTGGTCACAACAAAATGCACCCAGTCCACACAGTAAAATGGTCTTGTTGGTGTCACGATAAAAGCACCCAGTACTTACTGTAAATGAGATTGGTATTAGGAAGAGCATCCAGCTGTAGAAACCAAGCCCAAATCTGTTCTGTATGAGCCTGTATGAGCATGGTCACCTGACTTAGCATTGCCTACAACAGGACAACTCAACTAACCTAGGCTAGTGAGGTGAGATGAACATAAAACGGTGATGATGACACACACACACACACACATATACATATATAGTATCTATCTAACTCTCTCTCTCTCTCTCTCTCTCTCTCTCTCTCTCTCTCTCTCTCTCTCTCTCACTCTCTCTCTCTCTCTCTCTCTCTCTCTCTCTCTCTCTATATATATATATATATATATATATATATGTGTATATATATATATATCTTTCTATTTATCTATCTATCTATCTATTTATCTATCTATAAATAATCTAGCTGTCGTCTGTTCTACAGCGTAGATGTAATTCACTTCGCGTAGAAGTTTTGTTCAAATTTATTGCGGAAATTTTGTAAGTTCAATTTTAATTTTGATACTGTTGTGTAGCTTGACCCCCCGTCTGAACTGTCAGGCGGTGGGTCAGCTCATCTTTACCCCTTCTAGGGGTGAAAAACCTGTTTTTAAAAATTTTGTGGCATAAACAAATTTCAATCGTCTGACAGAAATGTTAAACGAAGCTAACGAATATAGTGGTGGGGGGACAGCGGTAAGAGTTGTAAGCTCGCATGCTTTAGTCCCCCCCTTCCTTCCCAACTAACGTCATAGAGAAGGAAGGAAAAAATAAAATAAAAACAGACGAATCTGCGGAAAAAAATGACGAAAACACAAATCTGGACATGGATTCCAACCACGAAAAAAAAAATTTGAAAAATTGCATGACAATATTAATACCACAAACAAAGACACAACAAACACAAAAATAACATTTGAAAACAACATCATAACAGAAAGCAAAGCAGACGACAAAGTCAACACCAATAAGATTTCATTTGCACAAACAACAAAGAAATCTTTGACATATATACCTGAAAATATTTCAGATGTGGCACAAAGAATTGCAGACGCCAAACAATATATAACTGAAGGAGAGAATGGTATTTTATCGGTAAAAATGCCTCAAGAACTCACCAAAGACATTGAAAGTCGAACGGTCGTTTTGCGCACCATCAACAACATTTCTAAAAAACCTGAACAGCCAACTCAAACAGAAATCAAAACAGTACTTACAGAAGTACTTAATGAAACCACTTTCATGAGAAAAGACAGACTGTATGGAAGCCTAGCGATTATTATGAAGAACGAATCGGCGGCAAAAAAATGTGCTTTGTCACCGATTCGTTCGAAAAATTTTACCTTTTATCTATCTTATATGAGTAAAAGAACTCAACGCATATGGCTGGATGCAATGATGCCAGATGTGGACTACTGCTGGCTCATAGCTGGCTTCATCGATCCAGCGAATGACAACGTGATTTCCATTGGGAAAACCACAAGCAATGCGTTCAGTGGAGCAGGTATAGAACTTGTAGTGCAAATGAAGCCTGAACGCATCGCCCAAATACCCGACAGAATCCTATTAGATGGCCACGGGTATATAAACATTAGCGTGGAGGGGAGAAGGCCGTCCTGTCATATCTGTGCAGGCAGAGGGACCTGAAGGCGGCTTGTCCTCAACTCAACAAAAAGAAAACCCTGCTACCAACACCAGCTCCACCACCACCACCACAACAGATAAACAAACAACAAAACTCAGTCCCACCCAACCCGTCCCTCAGTAAAACTACACCACCATCACAACACAAACAGTCACAACACATCACCCAAAACAAAATACAGGCCCACCCAACCCCTCACGCAATAAAACAACACAACCACCGCAGCCACAACACACAACACAGTCTAACATAGTGACATCCATCTCCCCCACAAAGAAAACCAACACGGAAACATTACCAGCAAACATACCTCTTCCCTCCAACACTGAAGATAACCCAACGAATTCGGAGGAAGGAACGGAGTCCTTCAGACAGATTAAAACGAAAAAAAGAAAACATGTGCAAAACACACAAGGCCAAACAACCCCCGCCCAAATGTCAACACAATCCAACAAAACACAAAACACCCCTCCAGCAATAAACAAAACCAAACCTGCCCCTCCCCTCTTCGAAACACTCACACCATCCGAAAAAAAGACATTACACTATACTTACATCAACAGAAACAATAATAAATTAAATGAACGCATAAACAATAATCCTTCGGTACAACCGAAGGTGTAAACTTTGTTTCTTCAGAAAACTACCCACATTTAAAATTAATAAAGATCCCAATGAACCTCTACCAAAAACTAAAAAAGGATTTTAAGGAGGACGTAGGACCACCCTCTGTCAAACCCATAAACCGCGTCATCCTAAAAAGCTTTCCCGCTCCCCTTCCCCTCCCCAACACAACTCCAAACACCCCAACCTCACCACACACTGACGACTCCACACCACCACAAGACACCCCTTCACCCAACACCCATGGAAGTCTTGCGACCCGAACCCCGGGAAGCAGAAAGGTAGGTCTCTACACTCTCCTTTGGCTCTGCCGCCCACATGGATGTGTTAAGAGTAGGGTGTTTGAATGCACGTGGCCTGGGCTCAACTTGGAAGCAAGCAAAGCTTCTAAATGACCTCAGGTCATTTGGTATAAATGTAATGGTTATCTGTGCGACTCGGATCAGCGTCGTGCGGCAGCTGGCCTCTACCTTCGATGACTTGGAGGTGCATGCATCTCTCTGTCAACCGTGAGGTGGGGTGGGGTTGTCGTACTGCTGCAAAAACATCTGGGTCTTGCCGTACAGGTTGTTCACTCGGACCCGGAGGGTCGTTTGTTGGTGCTAGACGTTGGCAGTAATGAAGGTGCGGCCTTGAGACTGGTCGCCGTCTACTCCCCTTTCGGAGCTGAACGGCCCGACTTCATCCACCGTTTGGAGACTTTTCTGGGAACGTCGCGTTCCCTGCTTCTAGCGGGGGATTGGAATGACATCCTAGATGCACGTTGGGACTGTGCAGGAGCATGTCCTAATAGAGGAGGTGTAACAGCCTTAAGGGGTTACTCGGCCGTTTTAACTTGGTCGATAGATATCGACTAGATTTTCCAACTGTGCCTACCTGGACTTGCAGAAACCACAGTGGTCAATCTAGATCGTACTTAGATAGATTCTTAGTTAGAAGTAAGGATGGGGACATATTAAGCTGTCCAGAAATGCGCACGGTTGGCTATACGGATCACAAATTAGTGACCTGCGTAGTCAATCTCGAGAAAACACATAAACAGGGTCCCGGTTACTGGAAACTTAATTTGTCTTTACCGGCAAAAGAGACTTACAGAAACAGGATTAGCAGATTAGTTAAGGAGAGGTTGACGGGTGCAATCGTCAACAACCGATGGTGGGCATCTCTCAAAAGAGAGATTAGAACAGAATCAATAAGTTATAGCAAGATGTTAGCTGCCCATAGGAATAGAAACGAGAAAGAATTAACAGGTAAATTAGAAGAGGCAATGAAGAGCGAAGATGTGGCCAGAGTGCTGGCATCGAGGACGGCCTTGAACCAGTTTTTCGATGCAAAGCACGAAGGCTGCGTCATTCGAAGTAAAATACGTGCTCTAGGTAATGAGGGGGCCAAAGCCGTTGGCTGGGCCCGCGTGACAGAAGCTAAGAGTGGAAATCGATCCACCATCCGGTCGTTGCAAGATGAGGATGGACGGGTGATCCGGGAGACTAAGCAGATGTGCGAGGCATTTCAAAGGCACTTTGCATGATTATTCGGGGGAGGAGAGGGTCCGGGCGGGGACGTGGATTTCGGTCGATACCTCGACGGCCTGCCGCGTCTCTCGAGCGAAGAGGCAGATTCCTGCCAGGGACCAATCTCGGCTGATGAGATCGGGGATGCGCTGAGCCAATGCAGCAGACGCAAATCTCCAGGTCTCGATGGTATACCTTACAAACTTTATTTAGCAATGCCGGTCTTCTTCTCCGAACTCCTCGAAGCGGTCTACTGCATTTGGCAGCAGAACGGGAGAATTCTTTGTTCTGTAGCCAAGGGCGTAGTCTCGCTGGTGAGGAAGGACGAGAACAATGGGGATAGTATAAATAATTTTTGGCCCATAACCCTGCTAAACACAGAGTTAAAGATTTTGGCCAAGGTGTTAGCAAAGAGGTTGGCGCTTGTCGTGGGTAGCCTGGTGGGAGATGCGCAGACATGTGCTATCCTATCCAGGTCCATTCACGATAACCTCCACCTCATGCGATACATCATAGAGAGGGTTGGCAACAAACCCGGCTTCGGTGGGGCCCTGATCAACTTGGATCAGTCTAAGGCCTTCGTTAGGGTCGACCATGGTTACCTGGATGCGGTGCTAGCGGCGGCTGGGTTCGGTCCTGTTTTCAGAGGCTGGATCACTGCCTTACATAGCAACCACATCTGTTCTAGGATCAAGGTGAACGGCTACCTTTCGAAGCCGTTCGAAATCACACGATCCATTCGACAGGGGTGCCCTCTCTCCTCCCTTCTGTACGTATTGACTCTCGAGCCTTTACTGAGGAAGTTGGAGTTGTTGCAGGGTATCCCCCTGTAACCAGGATTGAGCAAAGCGGTGTCGGCCTACGCCGATGACGTAACAGTAATGGTATCGACCGACTCGGAGATCGAGGCGATCGGTACCTTACTGGAGGATTACGAAAGGTTGTCAGGAGCGAAACTGAACCGGGAAAAATCCATCGGGCTGCAACTCGGAACGTGGAGAGGCAGACCGATGCCTCCCGACGGTGCCGTCGGACACTGGACGGAGGGCCCGGTAAAGTTGCTTGGGGTCTGGTTTGGACCGGACCTCCAGGTGGAAAAGAACTGGGACGAGGTTACGAACAAGGTGTTTGCACTAATCCAGAAATGGGCCAAGTGTAAGCTGTCCCTAAAAGGCCGGGCGGAGGTGGCGAACATTTACATAGCGTCCGTCACTCACTACCGCCTGACTGTCGTGCCTTGCCCTAAGGAAACACTCACCACCATGGAACGCATGATCTTCCAATTTCTTCGGAAGAAGCGCCCTCCTATGGTGAGAAGATCCATCTGCTGCCAACAACCTTCGAAAGGAGGGCTGGGGATGTCGTGGTTGATGATGCGTAGGCACGCATTAAGGCTACGGCACCTACAGGTATTCCTCACTGGTCAACCGGTGTGGGCTCCGTTCGTGAAACGATTTTCCGAGACTCGTCTCGCTCACCGAGCTGCAGTCCCGGGTCAAGCAAAGATCCGGAAAACTGGGAGACTGGCACACTGAGTGTGCTCAGGCGCTCAGGGCTCTCTGGCAAGCGGGCCAGGCCATCGGTGGAGAATCCACCTCATCATTCTATAGAGGGCTGGTGGCTAGCAGGGGCGATGACATCCTTGGAGAGTCGCTGGACATGGAAGAGGACGAACTGGCCAGCCTGTTCGGTAGGACTTTCGGCCCGGGACCAATGGACAACTTCCAGAAGTCACTAGCCTGGCAGTGCTACCGAGGGCTCTACCCGTTCGAGAGACGCTCTACAGACACGGGCGCCCGGGCAGGGATCCCTCGAAAAAGATTTGCCCTAGATGCGTGCGTCACGAAGAAACCGTTGCGCACGCATTGGTGCAATGTCCGGGCGTGGCTGATCTGTGGGGCTACGCCGAACGACTGCTGTCGCGGGTGGCGCCGATTCGATTGACCGCCGAGTCTGTGATGACAATCAAACCGCCTCCCCTCTTCACAAAGGAAGCAAAGGCGGTTTTTCTGTGCGTAATAGCCATGTTGAAAGAGGTTGTTTGGTGGACACGACTGAAAGGTCTGAGGTCAGGCAACTTCCTCTCTGGCCATAGTCTGGTCTACTTCTTCCGATATCACTTCGGAAGAAGGATAAGAATGGAGAGAGAGGTGCTTGGCCACAGCCAGTTTTATGAAAGGTGGGTGATAGTGGCGAGAATGGCTCGTGTAAATAGGCCTTCTCTGTATACCATCCTGTAGGTAAAGAAGTGAAGGAGAGGGGAGCACCTTCTCCATGTGCTCCCCGGGCAAAGGATTGCACACTTTTTCGGGGGTGTGTGCAACCCCCATCACGTCCCCTCCCTTTTGAGGTTGTTTTCGATTATTTTCATTTTATACCCTTTTTACTCGATTGTATGTAAACTCCCCCTTTGTATTTGTCCCTTCTTTTTATGCCTTTATGGTAAATAAAGAAATCTATCTATCTATCTATCTATCTATCTATCTATCTATCTATCTATCTATCTATCTATCTATCTATCTATCTATCTATCTATCTATCTATCTATATATATATCTATATCTATATCTATATAACTATATGTATATATATATATATATATATATATATATATATATATATATATATATATATATATATATATATATATATATATATAGGAACCAGTAAGACCCCGACAGCTGAGCTCAAGCCGTTTCGACGGCTAATTCTGGACTGAATTAGCCGTCGAAACGGCTTGAGCTCAATGGTCGGTGTCTTACTGGTTCCTATTACCCACTCTACTACCTCAAGTATTGAGTACTTTGGTGCGTTATGGTCCACCTGGTTCCTTACCACATTTCCTTCGTTATATATATATATATATATATATATATATATATATATATATATATATATATATATATATAGAGAGAGAGAGAGAGAGAGAGAGATATAGATATATATATATAGTAAGAATAATAAATTTGAAGACTAAAATCCAAAGAGGGCTCGATAAGGATAAATATATATATAGAGATTTTGAGTATATGTTGGTTGTATACCAACACCATAGTATGCAGGCTGGAGCACTCGACGAAGTGCGTAGGTTGGTTTGGTTACTCCGGGGTAATGTAAAATAAAGTTAAATAAAAAGTCAAATGTTTAAAATTTAGCTTCGTTTATTACAGCTATATATATTTCAGTGACAACCATCTTTGGCTGTGACCTCTTCAGGCAGTTTGAATTAGTGTGGTATAGACAAGTACATATGTTGTTGAGGTGTATAATATTGTCAATACTCTGATATGCCCAGTTGCTGGTTGGGTTGTTAATTCACTGAGGAACTGGAATCATATGATTCATATGATTCCATTTCCTCAGGAACTGGACATATCAGAGTATTGACAATATTATACACCTCAACAACATATGTACTTGTCTATACCATACTAATTCAAACTGCCTGAAGAGGTCACAGCCAAAGATGGCTGTCACTGAAATATATATAGCAGTAATAAACGAAGCTAAATTTTAAACATTTGACTTTTTATTTAACTTTATTTTATATATATATATATATATATATATATATGTGTGTGTGTGTGTGTGTGTGTGTGTGTGTGTGTGTGTGTGTGAATGCGCGCAAGTGTGTGTATATGAATATATACGGCTGCATATATATATATATACAAAAGAGAAGAATATTGTTACTTTAAACGTGTAATATTCGTAACCTCTTACGTCTTACTTTCATTTACAAATATTTAGAGATTAACTTTCGTGTCACCAAAGCATTTGTAAGTAAAACGTATTATGTAGGCATTTTATACGACCAAATATATTATTTTTTGCTTTTGTTTGCACCTCCAATACTTGATACAGAGAATCACATGCCTCTGTATCAATGAAATACCACCACTTCTGTAGTTTCATCATACAGATGGTGTAGTATCAGCTGGAGCATTCACAATTCATTGGGAGGAGTATTTTAGCCTTGCCATATTGGTGTAGGTCTTCTTCATTTTGAGAAACAATGATGGGGAAGCGCCACATCTTATACACACAAACACACACACGCGCGCACATGTATATATATATATGTGTGTGTGAGTGTGTGTATACATAGAAACGTAGTGAGAGAGGGAAAGAGAGTGTCTAGAAATAGTATCTATAGAGAGAGACAGAGAGAGTAGAAATAAAGGGGAGACCGTGGGTAGGGAGAGAGAAAAACAGCGTCTAGAAATAATAACTCTAGCGAGTCATATATAATATATATATATATATATATATATATATATATATATATATATATATATATATATATAGAGAGAGAGAGAGAGAGAGAGAGAGAGAGAAGGGGAGAGATAGAGAGATAGATAGATAGATAGATAGATAGAGAGAGAGAGGGGAGTAAACAGAGACAGTAGAGATTAAAGAGGTCAAAAGGAATTGGTTGGCAAAATAGAAATAACATGAATAAAACGGTGAAAAAATGAGATATAAAAGGATAGACGGCTAAAGAATATATTAGCTATTAAAATTAAACAACCTCCCTTTCTAGACGAAAGCAACAGTAAATAGAACGACAAGAGCTAAAACAACAACAACAGAGACAACAACAATGACGACGATGACGAAGTAAACAGCATCAATATAAGCAACAACAACAATACAATCAACAAAAAGCATAGTATATCACCCCCACCGCAGTGCCTCATCTCACTAGTGATATAATGCAGCACAATAAATCATAAATCATATATCGCAATCCATTTATTAGATAAATAGCAAGACTCGTGAATCACACATATTACACAAGC
>OZ024743.1:226269006-226281506 GCA_964016885.1 Eledone cirrhosa
CACTCCCACATTCGGCCGCTGACCTCTGCCCGACCGACCCCATTTCATGCGCACGCGCGCTCTGCTGAATACCTCAGATATTCAAAACAACAAACAGCGGAGGACGCGTTTCGCACCTTTCCGACAGATAACCTTTCCCCCAACCCGGAAAAAAACACCAGTTGATGGATGTGAATCCGAAATATATAGGGACTATTAAATCTCTCCCAAGGTAACTCTCTCTCTCTGGTGTTGTTATTTTTATTTTATCCTTTATACTCTTTCCTTTATTCTTCTACACGCCTTATACACACCACGCATCTCAACGTACACCCACTTACATCTCTCTCTCCACCACCGGATCTTGTTACCCGGAGATTTACCCATTTGCATTGTCGAGGCTTCCAAACGACTTAAAGATATTTACCTATTATTCCACAATGCTTCAAGCCAACTTCAATACTCTATTATCCTTACACCTGGGCCAGGAATTGTTTGCATCCGTAAGGGAGCTGTTTAGACTGTCGGAGAAATGGGCCAACGCTGGCTGTCAAATTATTTTCCTTAAACGCTGCCTAAAAAACGATGTCATCCCCAACACCATCAGGAACATCCGCTTACCAGTAAGCCTACGTACACCAGCTTTCCAAAACACCACTAACCGCATACATCGCACGTGTATTAAACAGATCCTGAGACATCTCAACCGCCAATTACACGTCCATAAGCGGACACTCTCAAAGCGGACACTTCGACTGTCAATAGCACCCGGGGACTTGCTCCTGAAAATCACTAAAGCAATCGACCAGTGCTACCACTCCAGAGTCCAATACGAGAAAAAACGGCTCAAGCGAAAATATGAGTGGATCTTGTCGAAACGCCACAACGAGAATATCGACACTAACGAACAGACGGACCAGAACCACTTGGAAAACAACAACTTAACAACCGCCACCGCCGCATCCACAAACACCGAGCCACACCTCAACGATGCGACGCACCTGGTCACTGACCTAACCGGCACTCTCACGAACGACGAGCTGAAACTCCTACACCTCGGACTCAAGTTCATCGTCTCACAACGTCTCGACGACAGACTGAAACTCAACATCGAGGCCAACTTTTGTCGAGCCGCTTACCAACTTAAATGGGTGACCGCCATCAATAGCGCCACAGAAAATAACAGCGCCTACGCAACCCACCCCAAGTTCCCCACTTACCACCGAGACAACCCACTCCACCTCCACCCTCCAACCACGAACTCGACACTAAACTCATCAGGCTAAAACACTCCATCTCGGATATACTTCACAAACACACACACGCACAACACATAACCTCACCAAATATCAACTCACCACTCTCTCCAACCTAAAATCGAAGAACCTCATCTATCTCCCCTCCGACAAAGGAAAAGAATTCTGCGTCATCAGCAGAGAGGCCTACAACACCCTGGCCCTCCAACACCTTGACGATGACAACCTCTACTCCAAGGTCACAGGAATCACTCCCGCGCAGATAGAAGAGCACATCAACGCCGCCTGGACCAACATCTGCGACCGGCGGAAGCTCCCGAAGAAGCTGAGATACAACCTCCTCACGAGGAACAGCAGACTACCCGCCTTCTACCACCTCGTGAAAACACACAAACAGGGACCCGACCTGAAGATCAGGCCCATTGTATCGAGCGTGGAGGGACCACTCTACAAAATTTCATGGCTCCTAGCCAGAATACTCAAACCCATCTTAGACACCTTGCCGGGACACATTAACAGCTCCGAGGAGGTGTTGAAGCGCCTGCATCAAATGGATCCCGACACCAGAAGGAATAACAGATATGCCTTCAGCCTTGATATAGTCGCTCTCTACACCTCGGTCCCGGCACTCCCGGCCGTCAATATACTGATGGAACGCGTCCAATCCACCGACCTACACTGCTTCGGGCTCACCACCACTGACATCCACCAACTCCTATCCATCGTCGTCGTCAACACCTACTTCGGATTCCTTGACCAAACATACCAACAAACCTCGTGATTGCCCATGGGATCAAGCCTGTCGGGTGTGCTAGCGATCTCTTACATGGACAACATCGAGCGCAAGGCACTCAACGCCTGCCACCCTAACGCCGTCGCCTTTTTCTCAAGGTACGTGGACGATATCTTCATCCTCACATCTTCCCAAGACACGGCAAACAGAATATATGAGACGTTCAACAACACGGACGAGAACATTGACTTCAGTGTTGAACACCCCAACGAAGACGGGTCACTTGCCCTCCTCGACTTCCGAATCAACATCACGTAACAGGGAAGGATCCACTGCAACTTCTACCGAAAGGCAGCCTGCAGGAACCTGTTCGTTCACTACAAGTCCGCCCTCCCTAACAGTGCCAAAAGAGGATACATCACGAACGAGATCGCGCGAATCAAAAACAGATGCAGCGATCCTGCGTGTGGTGTCTCTCATACCAAGCGATTCATCGAGGTGCTGGAGACGAACCCTACCTCGCTCACAGACAGAGCAGGAGACACCAGACACAAGAGACAGAGATGCACCCAAGGCAAGTGCTTCCTTAAAATGCCACACCTGGGCGAGAATACCACCAACGCTATCCGCAAGGCTATACAGAGGGGGGCGAGGCTCGACATCCACCTGGCCCACTCGGGCCCCTCCCTGCGAAGATGCCTCTCCAGGAAACCCGGGAAATCAACTGACGCGTGCTCCCTCAGAGACTGCCTGATACGCCATTCGAACTGTTGCCTACGCACATACGTCGTGTATAAGATAGAATGTGACAGGTGCAACCAATAATATATAGGTAGCACAATCCGACCTTTGCACATCCGGATCAAGGAACACACTAAATCCAGAGCCTAGTCTTTCCGGAAACACATAGACAAATGCGGAAACAAAGACGGAAGGCCCATTGTCACAATTCTTGCGACTGAAAGAAACGTCGGCACGTTACGTATCAAACGCCTGACACCGCAAATAAACAATCGATCCGAGAGAAGCGAAATGAGGTGGCTGGTTTAAGTTAACAAACGATGCAGCAACACACGCACACACACACACAAACGAGACAACTACACACGCACACGCACACACACACAGTAGCATTCCACCATACGAACATACTACACTGCCAATACAGAGGAACAAGGCAACAACACACGTACACACACACACACTCAAGCGAGACAACAACACACACACACACACACACACAGTAACATTTAACAAACAGGCAGAGAATGGACTGACAGCTAGCGCCACCCCACTCCCACATTCGGCCGCTGACCTCTGCCCGACCGACCCCATTTCACGCGCACGCGCGCTCTGTTGAATACCTCAGATATTCAAAATAACAAACAGCGGAGGACGCGTTTCGCACCTTTCCGACAGACAACCTTTCCCCCACCCCGGAAAAAACCCCAGTTGATGGATGTGAATCCGAAATATATAGGGACAATTAAATCTCTCCCAAGGTAACTCTCTCTCTCGTGTTGTTATTTTTATTTTATCCTTTATACTTTTTCCTTCATTCTTCTACGTACACCCACTTACATCTCTCTTTCCACCACCGGATCTTGTTACCCGGAGATTTACCCATTTGCATTGTCGAGGCTTCCAAACGACTTAAAGATATTTACCCATATATATATATATACATATAATTAGTATTTGTGTCCCAATATAGCGATATACACAAGTGTTTACGTGTTATATATCGAATAATAAACGAGATGTTTATGAAAAACATTTAAAAACCTTTCGCTATGAATTTTTAAGGGTGTGACCAGCGTCGCACCGCATCTCAGCAAAATCAAGGGGAAGCAATCGACCACGCGTCGCTGAGTTCTTTCTCGCTCGTTGGCGGTTATCAAGATTACATATCATCCTATTTTTGCTGAGATTGATATAAGTTAGAATCAGATAGATTTTTTTGCTTATGTATATGATCTGATGAAGCTCATTTGCATATGGAGCAGTAGCAGGCTTGGCTTTAATTAAAGATTAGTATGGCTGCTCCAACAAATGTATGTCCTTGTTGTATATCGAATAACATACGGAATGTCAATGAAAAACATTTGAAAGCCTTTCACTACGAATTTATATATATATATATATATATATGTGAAGTAATTCCATGGTAAATGGAATAATTGCCTTATGTTGTTTATTACATAATAATAATATATATATATATAAATATATATATATATGCGAGTAAAATCATAACCCATCATCTCATTCTGCTTTTGAAAAACAGAAGAACTGTGAAACCGGTAAAAGAGACAAATGGATATTCTTAAAAAGACTCCAGTTGCATTTTCGATTTCTTTCACTCGTGTAGGACATCTGTTTTTTTAATAAAAAAACAAAAAGAAAAGTCATTAGCTTGTGTGTATATATATATATATATATATATATATATATATAGAATAAGTAAAAGCGAAGTAGTTTCAGGTGTTCAAGTCTTTAATAATAATGCTGTGATATATATTTCATATTTCAATGACGACACTGGCCACACTGTTCTGTGTGCGAGTGTTGTGGCATCATCAGACAGCTTGTTACATAAGGTTATGCTTCCGAGGCAATCCAAGTTGAATCGACATGGGAACGGACGAAGTGTGTGCTTTTGGGTTCTTCATCCGTTCCCCTTTGAGTACCAATTCACCCTCTCCGGTCTCAGGACTTGAACACCTGAAACTACTTCGCTTTTACTTATTCTATATTTACTCCGTCACTCCTATGTGGAAAAAGTACGCTGAGTGCTTGAATCGAATCGCATCAATATTTACCCTAAGTATATATATATATATACATATAAATATCATTTCTGATGTATTCATACATACATGCATATATATATATATATATATATATATATATATATATATATATATATATATATATACATATATATATGAATAAACATTTTTGTCTTTGATATCGAGACGAAGTGAGAGTATATTTGAATTCATAGAAAAATGAGAAAACTAGAACAGCTGTTAAAACAACCAAATACTGTCCATGACAGCGATCGGCAAATATACTTTTGAGGACAGAGACCAGCGGACAGCAGTCAGCAGCGAGACAGTCCACGTGAATGGCGATATACAAGACAAGTACGAAATCATGCTGATGATGAAGATGTCTGTGTGAACTTGTGTTGTACATCGCTTATATTTACTTATTTCTTCCAGTCGTTTCTATACACCAACACACTTCTCTTTGTCCCCCCTCTGTATTTCATCTGCCTGTCACGCATTTCGTAGATCAATCAAATGTGAAGAAAAACAAATCCCTATTGGGAAAGCGACTCTACAGATTTCTAAAATACTGACCGTTCTTTGAACTATCGACATCATACTCCAAGATTGCCATTTAAATAAAAGTGTTCAGTGACTTAACAAATTTCACTGACTATATTTAGAATTAAAAACAATGGAATCAGAATAACTTGTCGCTAGGGATAATGAACACAACCACAAGGATATGGTCCGAACGTGGAAAAGCCGAACTTCCACTACCATTGCCTCCATCTCTCTCGCCCTCCCCATCTCTCTGTATGGTGAGCAATTGGGGTCTCATGTGCTGGCCTCCCACAGTGTCTCTCTGTGGACCACTGGCCGCTGGTTTCTATCTTCTGACGCATATTTTTATATCGCTGTCACAACTGTTTTGTCTTTTTTTCTATGAATCACACACATATATATATATATATATATATATATTGGCAACATGACCCTCCCAAAGTATAACAATATATATATATATATATATATATATATATATATATATATATATATATATATATATATATATATATATGGTGGCTGCCAACTCGTTTTCGAGTACGGCCATTACTTTATATCCTGTTGTGTTGTATGTCTACGCCATTTTTATTCAGTCTGTCTATATATTTATTTATTTATTTGCTTGTTTGTTTATTTTATTTTGTCTTCTTTGCGCATGCGTTTGCGTGTGTGTATAGTGTTATGTGTGCTGTGTGACTAGTGTGTATAGTGTTGTGTCTGCTGGGTGACTAGTGTGTGTTTATGTGCTTGTTGTTATTGTGCTTGTGTATGTATTTATTTATCTTATTTTATTTTATTTTATTTTATTTTATTTATTTACTTATTTATACTTCTCTTAGGTCAGTGTTGTTTGTTTGGATGTTGTTGTTCCACTCATTCTTTCTGTTTAGCTTTGGTCTTCTAATTTCTATTTCACTGGCCTCTCTGATTTGCCTATCTGCTGGGTCATTCCTATGTTTAGATATTATTCTAATTTCTATGTTGTCTATGTTACCGTCATGTTGTTGTCTAGCATTTTCGTATAGTACTGACCCGTTTTTTCGTCCTTTTAGTTCCCCCCAGTGTTGGTCTATCCTTTCACCTATGCTACGAGCTGTCTCACCTATGTATGTTGTTGTCATGTTTCTGCAAGTACCCTCTGTACATCTTATGCTATAGACTACGTTTCTAGTTTTACAGTTTATCCGGGGGTTCACCTTACATATGATACATTTCCTATTGGTACAGTGGGTTTTCTTAAAAGGGTAGGTTTTGCTGATCAGGGATTTTATGGTAGTTCCTGGCTTTTCTACCACCTTTATTTTTAAGTGGGTCTTTCTCAGGGCCTTTCTACACTGGTTAGCTATTTTCCCTCCAGGGGTGGCGTCCACAAACATGACACTCTGATATCTCTGGTTGTCGTACCATGATGTGGCCTTCCCTATCTTATGTCTAGCCCTATCTAAGCTATTCCATGATTTGCTCCTGTATAGTGGGCAAATTCCTTTCATGTCCAGTTCTATGAGGGTCTTATACTTTTCCATGGCTCCTTCGTATACTCTGACTCTGTCTCTTTGGTTGTAGCCAGAGAACTGCATGCGGTTGATGAAGTGTTGGATGTGTCTTTCCATTTCTGTTGGGTCGCACATTCTTCATCACTCGTACCAAATCTGCGATCAGAATATTAAACTTAGCACTACTGGACATTGCTGAGGTTTTGAGTATCAGGTATTTGGAGGCCATGGGTTTAGCATAGTGTGAGTGGAGAATTTGGGCTCTCTCGTCTATAGTGTTAATCCAGAGTTCTGTGTCTAATACAGGTAGTCTATTGTTAGGGTGTTTGGAAGGGAAGTCGATAGTTACAGTTATACTCTGGTGTATGGAATTAGCTATCTGCTGGATGCTTTCCATCGTGCTACGTTCTAAATCAAACTTGTTAGTGCTCTCTAGTGGGGGTGTTCTTATAACTATATTGATATCGTCTACATAACGAGAGTACATGATGAGGTCTATGGAGCTATCATTAAGGAGATCTTTAAGTCTCCTTTCCCACCATACCATGAAAAGGTTGGCAACATCACCAGCTATGCTGACGCCGATGGCTGCTCCCTCATTTTGGGTGTAGATTTTCTCATTGAACTTAAATATGTGGCCCTTTAGGGTAGTTTTGATACTAGCCCCTATTGCATGTGCGACCATTTTTCTTACCTGATCAGTGTTTTGGGGGGTCCGTATAGCTTTGGTCCACCCAATCCACCTTCCTATGGGAGTCTTTTTTGCCATTGAGGTTATGGTGGGGGGTCTACCTCTTATAGGTCTACTAGGGCAGAAACATCTAAGGTCATGGCTGTCTAGGTAGTCAGTGTCGTAGGTAAGTCTAAGTAGGAGGCCCTGTTCGTCTGTGTCGACGTCGCAGAACTCCACCTCCCTCTCAATGATCATCTCCACACATCTTTTCACAGCAAAATCAATGTTAATGGATGGGTACAGTGACACCACATCCTGCCTATTATGCAGTTGGATAGGCTCCTGTTTTTGTTGCACTCACTGATTCCGCTGAGGAGGTCCTCTGTACTTTCACATACATCTGGGGACATCTTGATTATTGGGCGTATAACCATTGAGAGGAAGTAGGAGATCCTGTAGTTGCTAGCTATATTAGCTCCGCATACGGGTCTTGTTGGTGGTCCTGTTGTCGGGTCGTCGACTGTCTTGTGGTCTTTGCGGAGCCCATACAAGGGTGGTATGCCATTGTTAGACGCCTGGAAGTTGTTGGCAGTGCGTCTGCTTGGCTTTAGGATGTCAGTCCACATCATCATGTGAGCGTTGAGGATTTTTTCTCTCCCATCGTGTGTTTGTTGTGCAATTTCGCTCGTGTTGGTGATGTGGGGTTGCATAGCCTCGATGTAGTTCGGCATGCTATCTATTGACATCCTACCAGACTTATCTGTGGGTAAACACACTACCTCACCATCCCTTGTGCGCTGCTTGAGGCTAACCAAGCCTTCTACAGGTTTTCTCCCAAGTTGTTGGGCCTCTGGTCTGCTCTGTCTCTTAGTATACCTGTCTACTATTTGTCTAATCTTATTTCTAGCTATGGTGAACTGTGCCTCCGTCTCGTCATCTATTTGCTGTGGTATGCAAACTCTTTTATTAAAGGGTAACCTCGTAGGATAGATATTACCCATCTTATATGTTTTGTCAGCTGGGTTGAAAAATAGTTTCTCTAAGGGGTTGTCATTATATCTATCGTCATAGTTGTGTGTGTTGCTATTGTTGTTATCGGGGTGGTTGTTGTTGTTTCTATCATTAGCCTTATTATTATTGTTATGATTGCTAGATGTATTGTTGTTTACTTCACCGTTATTGTTGTTGTTGTTACTGTTATTTCTACCATTGTGGTTGTTACTATTATTCTGTTTCTTGTTTTTGTTGATGTTGCTACATGTACTATTTCCATTATTACCACTGTGGTTATTGTTGTTGTTGTTCGTATTGTTACCGTTATTACTACTGTGGTCACTGTTGCTGTGTCTGTGGTTAACGTTTCTATTATTATTATTATTATTGTGGTTGTTGTTGTTCCGTCTATCGCTATTATTATTGCCATTATCACTATTTCTCACTTTCCTGCCATTGTTATGGTTATGGCTGTTATTTCTATACCCAGAGTTATTGTTTATATTACTACTACCGTTATTATTGTTGTTGTTGTTTACCTTTGCATTCCAACGTATTTTCGTGAAACACTTTTCCAGCTCCGTTTTGCATTCCATAGGGTTAATCTTTTTGTAGATGGCAAATTTTGGTGGTAACCGTATGATCTGTTGTTCTTGTTCACTGATTAAAGTGTTCCCATAGATATTTACTGTGTGGTCATTGGTAAATTCTTCCGGTAGTTTTACATCAGTCATACGGATATTGTCGATGTTATCAGTGAGTGTGTTCTGTTATTAGTGTTAACAGTGTTAACAGTGAGTGTGTTCTGTTATTAATTCTGGCAATATTACGCAAATATGACCCTCCCCAAGTATAACAATATCTGTTTCGACACACGATTTCATATAAACTAAACTATATATATATATATATATATATATATATATATATATATAATATATATATATATATATATATATATATATAATATATATATATATATATATATATATATATATATATATATATATATATATATATACATGAGTGTTTGTATCCTTATAGATTTCTATATACCGATGTCTGTGTATAAACATAGGTATAAATAGACATAAGGAAACTATTTTTGGGTGTCTTTCAAAAATGTCGTTACAGCTTTGATTTCCTCCCCCAGCGAACTTTTAGTACATTGGCAGTACCGGTATATGGTCTGACGCCATGTTTGCAAAGAGTTACGGCCCTTTATGGTCTGACTTCAAATGCCGCCGAGGTTAACTTTGCCCTTCATCCTTACGGGGTCGATAAAATAAAGCATCAGTAAAACACTGGGATAACTGCTGGCCTTGTGCCAAAAGTAGAAACAAGTATATTAGTGTTTGCTATTGGTTCGTATATTTCTTTCGTTAACTAAATTTTTAATATTTAATTTTGGCTAACATTATGCGTAACTCTTTCCATATGTGTAAACATCTATGTTTATACATCAAGCAGTTATGTTCGACTTTCTTTGGCAAGTCGTTTTGTCGGAACAAACGAAATCTAGACGTTTATCGCAGTGGGTATATGTTTTCATTGTCTCTTTGATTAGAATATCATGACAGTTAGCTTTCATATACTTTTCTGCTAATACAACGAAGCCACAAGCTATAATAGTCATGTTATTATCTCAAACAACATTTCGTGTATAACTTATGACATTTATTCGCTATTTTTCTGCTGCAATACCTATATATTTTCCTCATATCTCTTTCCCACTTTCTCTTTTTTCCTCTTTCTAACTTGGTAGAATAAACCGGCTGTTCGTACCTGGAGAAGTATGGACTTTGCCAGATTTAAAATGTCCAAGACGATGTTTTATATGACGGTGGCGTTCGTACAACTCCAGAGGGAGTTCAGGGCCCATGGATTTGTACATTTCTTAATGTGTATAGCAACAACACAGTCATGTCTCTAGATATAATCTATCTTTATGAGGACCTGAGAATTGGAAGTAATTGATTAATTCTTTATGTTGATTTTATAGTCTTCAGTTGACGTTAATCCTTTGTTTTTATTATTATTTTTTTGGTAGGCCAGTTATTGATTTTAAACATCTAAAACTCAAACCTATTTTTGGCTTTAGTCCAGAATGTTTATCTTATATTTGCTTTGATATTGCCTGACTTCCTGTCTGTTCTGTATATGGCTTTTATACCCATTTGTTATTTAGTACTATTTTGGTGTTCCGCTTTGATTTCATATTTTCTGATGTTTTGTCATTCTAAAGCTTGATAAAATTAGCTTCTATTGCAATCATATATTTTCATTTAATATAGAGAAATACATTTTTCATATAATATTATAATACTGATCGCCAGTTTAATTTCGCTTCTTTCTAATTGAATTTTCTACACCTACTGTGGATACGTTATGCTAGCTTTTAATTTATATCAGTCCTCTTCCTTGTGCATAATAAAGCTATACCTGGGGGATCTATTCTATTTACACCAGCCTTTGGGATGTTGGGCTCAAATTTTGAAGGAGTTGATTGTTTTTCCGGTCACGCACTTTGATTAATTTAACTTCAAATTTATTCCAATGTTTTTTTATGACTAAAATGACTAGTGAGTTTGTAGCTGGAATCTTATTTCTAGCAGAAAGTATACTTTTCAATAGTTATTTTAATTTTCTTATAGTTTTCTTTTAGTTTCTCCCACATTACTAGGTGATGTATATTAGAAAACTCATGCTGGCGTAAGACATTGCTTCTTTTATTTTAGCAGTCGTTTATTTGGATGGATTTGAGGAATGTGAGGAATCATTAGCTGCTATGTTATGCAAATCGAAACATTACATAGAAAAATAGAGTTTACTTCATTAGATACGTCCCAGTTACTTTTCTGTTATTGTCTGTCATTATTTATCATCAGTTTATTTCTAGCCAGGGAGCAGCTGTCTTCCGTTGTTTCATAGGAAATAATTTTATTACTGATAGATTTCTGCTTTATTATTTCCTTCTCTAACTGTATTGTGTATATTCATTCATATTGCAGTGACGTATTTATTACTGATGGTCCTTCATTTTCTCTTTATCCCTTACTCCGTCACTATGGCAACAATTTCATATGATTTTTTTGTGTCTAAATTGTGCTGTTTGTTCTTTTATATTTAATGTGTATAGTTGAATGGCTTTGTATATTTTGTAAGTGTACTGATTTGTTTGATGAAAATAAACAAAACACACAGAAAAATGTAATAAATTAACATATTTTACTGAATGTTTATGGACTTTCCTGCTTTCTCCGTCTATCTCTCTTTCCACATATATGTATATATATATATATATATATATATATATATATATATATATGCATATAACGAAGGAATTGTCGTAAGGAACCAGATGGACCATAACGCACCAGAGTACTTAATACTTAGGGTAGTAGAGTGGGTAATAGGAAAAAGAATGACCCCGACGGCAGAGCTCAAGCCGTTTCGACGGCTATTTCTGGACTAAATTAGAATTTTTTGCCTGGTAAATAAATAGCCGAACTTGTCAAGGGGTACTTCCTTATATGGGAAGATTGTAGTTGTCGAGAGGATTGGTCAAAATTTGTTGTAAACACAAATAAGTCTAGCATGGCAATTGGTGGGAGGCAGGGCTGGCTGAACTTGCCTGTAGAACAATGAAGGAGTGAGTAGAGCCGGTCAAGCGTTGAAAGTGAAATCTATACACCAGATTCTAAGGATAGTGTATGAAAAGTCGAAAATTCGTTCTGGAGAAAATGGAGGAGGGAGATTATAGAATAGGTAAGTCAAATGAGAGTAATAGACAATAACAAATAATATAAAGAAATATAAAAAAAATATATATAAAATTAGATAGTGATTAATGAATAAAAAAAAATAAAGTAGAGTCTAGAAACAGCTGCTCTAATTAGTAGGTGTTGCTTGTACGGCCAAAGCTATAGAAAAAGTTAATAAGTTGAGAATGGAAAATACTAAATAAGAAATTTTAGAAGTGGGTAGTGAAAAAATATAAAGCAAACGTTTCAGCGGTCTAACACAGCTGCT
>OZ024743.1:226286506-226289006 GCA_964016885.1 Eledone cirrhosa
TATATGTATATATATATATATTTATAAACAGTTCTAGTCCTGTAGAATCTCTTATATATATATATATATATATATGTATATTTATATATATGTATGTATATATATATATATGTATATATATATATATATATATACATATATATATATATATATATATATATATATATATATATATATATATATATATATATATATATATATATATACATACATATATATATAAGGGCACATTAATAAGTGTTCGACCTTGTACATTTATATGAACCACGTGAACAAATGTTTAAGTCTTTGAAAAACAGCGAAAGATGATTTAGAAATCCAATGATGTACCTGTGCCTACAGCAGGCTCGGATTAGTTATATGATACATTAAATTACATAAATATTTATTTATTAAATAGATGCTTTAAATACAAATAAATTGACCATAGCATATATTAGACGGAAATAATTGGAAATCATGGAAAAAAAGCATATAAACATTGTTGACATTAAGAGGAATTTCATATATCTGAGTGACTTCTTTCTTAAATCAGATTCATAAATATTATAATTGAATAAATACATAAAAACGAATTTGTTTACTTATTTTGAAATTTAGAAATGAATAACAAACGGAAAAGATTGATAGTTATCGTACATTCTCTATTCTATTGTATATGATATATTTTATATATTAACTGAGGAATTTTGAAGTTATAATTCTTCGTCTAACGATTGTAGCTTCATGTTAATAAACATGGACAGAAATTTGTTGGACTTCAATTGTCTGAGGATGCCTCTACAGCGTTACTCGACCTGCTAGATATATTAGCAATATCATCCTTATCAGAATTGACACGCTTGATTATTTGGATGTTATAATGCTGAGGGTTGAGATGGGGACGGTTTCTAAATAATTGTTTCTACTTTTGGCACCAGGCCAGCAATTACCCCAGTGCATTACTGGTGCTTTATTTTATCGAACCCTATAAGGATGAAAGGAAAAGTTAACCTCGCTGGGCTTTGAACTCAGATCGTAAAGGACTCTAACTCTATGCTGCAAAGCATGGCGTCCGATCCTCTACTGTTACTGCCAATCCACGGTTTCTAAATAATGCTGATAGTTATTAAATGCCTCGTAAGCATTTGCCAATTCGGGTGACGAAAGATAAACTGGAAATCAGTTTATAGGTAGATTTTATACCACTTTGATAATGACTAGGGAATGGTGGTTAACTTTGTAACAGTACAGCAGTCAAGCTCGTGACCGTGGAGACTTCTGGTGTCCTTGGCTTTAGGATCACCTCCCTTCTCACCACCATCGGCACTGATTTGCCTACCCGGAGGTGTGAGCCTCGCGACCTGGAATGACTCTCCCAGCGCATCTTACTCACCATCCTGCGGGTAAATGCCTTCTCTATTCTGTCCGCCCGGCTGTTAGGTGGCCAGTGCATGGGCCCCTATTTGCTCACAATAGTGAGAGATGGGGTGAGCGAGAGAGACGGAGGCAGGGACAGTGGGAATTTGGATCTTTTGTGTTCGGATCTGGTGTATATATCTGTATATAAACAGAGAATGTGTGTAAAAGCTATTTCTTGTACAGTAAAGTTATGTTAATATTTCTAGATAATGTACAGTATATACAGTTGTAGTTAATATAATATGTACCTTAATGATTTCCCTGTAAAATCCACTGGAGTGTAAAACGTTGTAACAGTTTGTATAAGTAATCATTCTCGCATTCAACAGAAAATTATGTGAAATTTATGCGATATTATTGGCTGTAGTCCCAGGAAATTCCTCGAGATAATCTTTGTCGCAGTAAAAATCACTGTACACCTCTTAGCTGTACGTGGTGATTTTTATTGTACTGTGTATTGCGGGAATCGATCTTGCATAGGCATTATTAACTAACCTTGGCGGTGAATTGGCAGTATCGGTAGAGAGTCGGACGCCATGCTTTTCAGCGTAGTTTCGCCCCTTTACGGTCTGAGTTCAAATCTCGTCGAGGTTAACTTTGTTTTTCATCCTTACGGGGTCGATAAAATAAGGTACTAGTAATGTACTGGGTAATTGCTGGCCTTGTGCCAGAGGTAGAAACAATTATTAACTAACCTTAGATTATATACGTTAAACCTTTTGTTGTAGTCATATACGTCTTGTAAGTGTAGTCTAAGTAATATAGCTATGTCCGTAGAAACTGGCTGATGTAACAAGCTCAACTTCTCATCAAATGACAATCAGTGGTATTTAGCATCCATGAGCGTATCACCTATCATTCTTAAAACGGTGGAAAAATTCGAAGTGCGTTTTGCATCAATAAAAAAACAAAACATTTGATAACTCGTATATGAATCAAAATAATAATACAAATATTAATACAAATATTAATACAAGTTCTTGAATATTTGTTTGCATGTTTCCATGTCTACATTTTAAAAATGTATATATATATATATATATATATATATATATATATATATATATATATATATATATAGGAAAAGATTCAGGATCCC
>OZ024743.1:226291506-226304006 GCA_964016885.1 Eledone cirrhosa
AACATACTCGGTCAAGCGCTAAACAACCACTTTTATAGTTTTCCATGATCGAAGCTTATCGGCATTATACAACAATACATTTGAGCATGTTTTCACAATGGCTATGGCTATCTATCTATCTATCTATCTATCTATCTATCTATCTATCTATCTATCTATCTATCCATCTCTCTCTCTCTCTTTCTCTCTTTGTTTCTCTCTCTCTCTCTCTCTCTCTCTCTCTCTCTCTCTCTCTCTATATATATATATATATATATATATATATATATATATATATATATTATTTTCCTGAAACGCTGCCTAAAAAACAATGTCATCCCCAACACCATCAAGAACATCCGCTTACCAGTAAGCCTACGTACACCAGCCTTCCAAAACACCACTAACCGCATACATCGCACGTGTATTAAACATATCCTGAGACATCTCAACCGCCAATTACACATCCATAAGTGGACACTCTCAGAGCGGACACATGGACTGCCAATAGCACCCGGAGACTTGCTCCTAAAAATCACTAAAGCAATCGACCAGTGCTACCACTCCAGAGTCCAATACGAGAAAAAACGGCTCAAGCGAAAATATGAGTGGATCTTGTCGAAACGCCACAACGAGAACATCGACACTAACGAACAGACGGACCAGAACCACGTGGAAAACAACAACTTAACAACCGCCACCGCCGCAACCAACAACACCGAGCCATACCTCAACGATGCGACGCACCTGGTCACCGACCTAACCGGCACTCTCACGAGCGACGAGCTGAAACTCCTACACCTCGGACCTAAGTTCATCGTCACACAACGTCTCGACGACAGACTCAAACTCAACATCGAGGCCAACTTTTGTCGAGCCGCTTACCGACTTAAATGGGTGACCGCTATCAACAGCGCCACAGATAATAACAGCGCCGACACAACCCACCCCAAGTTCCCCACTAACCACCCCGACGACCCACTCTACCCCCCACCTACCAACCACGAACTCGACACTAAACTCATCAGGCTAAAACACTCCATCTCGGATATACTTCACAAACACACACACACACGCACAACACATAACCTCACCAAATCTCAACTCACCACTCTCTCCAACCTAAATTCGAAAAACCACATCTATCTCCCCTCCGAAAAGGGAAAAGAATTCTGCGTCATCAGCAGAGAGGCCTACAACACCCTGGCCCTCCAACACCTTGACGATGACAACCTCTACTCCAAGGTTACGGGAATCACTCCCGCGCAGATAGAAGAACACATCAACGCCGCCTGGACCAACATCTGCGACCGGCGGAAGCTCCCGAAGAAGCTGAGATACAACATCCTCACGAGGAACAGCAGACTACCCGCCTTCTACCACCTCGTGAAAACACACAAACAGGGACCCGACCTGAAAATCAGGCCCATCGTATCGAGCGTGGAGGGACCACTCTACAAAATTTCATGTCTCCTAGCCAGAATACTCAAACCCATCTTAGACACCTTGCCGGGACACGTTAACACCTCCGAGGAGGTGTTGAAGCGCCTGCATCAAATGGATCCCGACACCAGGATGGAATAACAGATATGCCTTCAGCCTTGATATAGTCGCTCTCTACACCTTGGTCCCGGCACTCCCGGCCGTCAATTTACTAATGAAACGCGTCCAATCCACCGACCTACACTGCTTCGGGCTCACCACCACTGACATCCACCAACACCTATCCATCGTCGTCGACAACACCTACTTCGGATTCCTTGGCCAAATATACCAACAAACCTCGGGATTGCCCATGGGATCAAGACTATCATGTGTGCTAGCTATCTCCTACATGGACAACCTCGAACGCAAGGCACTCAACGCCTGCCACCCCAACGCCGTAGCCTTTTTCTCAAGATATGTGGACGATATCCTCATCCTCACATCTTCCCAAGACACGACGAACAGAATCTATGAGACGGTCAACAACACGGACGAGAACATTGACTTCAGTGTTGAACACCCCAACGAAGACAGGGTCACTTGCCCTCCTCGACTTCCGAATCAACATCACGGAACAAGGAGGGATCCACTGCAACTTCTACAGAAAGGCAGCCTGCAGAGACCTGTTCGTTCACTACAAGTCCGCCCTCCCTAACAGTGCCAAAAGAGGATACATCACGAACGAGATCGCGCGAATCAAAAACAGATGCAGTGATCCCGCGAGTGGTGTCTCTCATACCAAGCGATTCCTAGAGGTGCTTGAGACGAACGGGTACCCTACCTCGATCACAGACAGAATAGGAGACACCAGACGCAAGAGACAGAGAAGCACCCAAGGCAAGTGCTTCCTTAAAATGCCACACCTGGGCGAGAATACCACCAACGCTATCCGCAAGGCTATACGGAGGGAGGGCCTCGACATCCACCTGGCCCACTGGGGCCCCTCCCTGCGAAGATGCCTCTCTAGGAAACCCGAAAAATCTACTGACGCATGCTCCCTCAGAGACTGCCCGATACGCCATGCTAACTGTTGCCTACGCACATACGTCGTGTATAAGATAGAATGTGACAGGTGCAACCAATACTACATAGGAAGCACAATTCGACCTTTGCACATCCGGATCAAGGAACACACTAAAACCAGGGCCTCGTCTTTCCGGAAACACATAGACAAATGCGGAAACAAAGACGGAAGGCCCATTGTCACAATTCTAGCGACTGAAAGAAACGTCGGCACGTTACGTATCAAGGAAGCGCTTTTTATCAAACGACTGCAACCGCAAATAAACAACCGATCAGAGAGAAGCGAAATGAAATGGCTTGTTTAAGTTAACAAGTGATGCAACAACACACAACACACGCACACACACACACGCAAACGAGACAACTACACACACACACGCACACACACACAGTAGCATTCCACCATACGAACATACTACACTGCGAATACAGATGTACAAGGCAACAACACACACACACACTCAAGCGGGACAACAACACACGCACACACACACACAATAACATTTAACAAACAGGCAGAGAATGGACTGACAGCTAGCGCCATCCCACTCCCACATTCGGCCGCTGACCTCTGTACGACCGACCCCATTTCACGCGCACGCGCGCTCGGCCGAATACCTCAGATATTCAAATCAACAAACAGCGAAAGACGTGTTCCGAGTTGTCCGACAGACAACCTTTTCTCCCACCCCGGAAAAAAAAACCCATATGATGGATGTGAATCCGAAATATATAGGGACTATTAAATCTCTCCCAAGGTAACTCTTTCTTGTGTTGTTATTTTTATTTTTATCCTTTATACTCTTCCCTTCATTCTACACATCTCACACATGTTATACACACCACGCATCTCAACGTACACCCACTTACATCTCTCTCTCCACCACCGGACCTTGTTACCCGGAGATTTACCCATTTGCATTGTCGAGGCTTCCAAACGACTTAAAGATATTTACTTAAAGCAAAACTTAAAGCAAACTTCAATACTCTCTTATATATATATATATATATATATATATATATATATATATATATATATATATATATATATATATATATATATATATATATATAGAGAGAGAGAGAGAGAGAGAGAGAGAGAGAGAGAGAGAGAAAGAGAGAGAAACGTTAAGACCCTCTTCCTGCTATATCAAGCGTTAACCTAATATATCCCTTGCATATACTGTACCGATTGTGTTGTTATTTCTGTTTACCTTTTATATATATATATATATATATATATATATATATATATATATATATATATATATATATATATATATATAATATGTTTAGAAACACACAGATACATGCGGACACACACATATACATGAATGCATCCGCACCCAACCGTGAGTTAAGGGTGCCAACTTCACCGATGTTGCTCAATGAATGACTGGGACAGACCAATCCGGTTGAACTAGACTGAACCAGTATCAGAGTTAAAAATACATTATGAAGAGAGAAGAAACCTTTAGATATAATTAGTAATAAAATGTATCATACCTAAACTGCTCCTAGATTCCTCGACTACGTAGTTTCGTGGCATAAACAAAAACAATACATCATAAAGATATAGAGTCCCTGCGAGGTCTGCCGACTTATCAAGAGGATACCTGATTTTACTAGTCCCAAGAACGCGTCTACACGACGTGAGAAAGAATCCCAAAAGGCGGAGGGGGAGATAGTCACGCGATATAACGGTCGAGAAACAGAGCTAAGCCTCTTATAACCACGAAGAAAATACCACGGAGGCGGAGGGGGTATTTATATCGAAGCCGTAGAAGAGGTGGTGAAGGAGGCGAGAAGTATGAGTAATGGAAGCTTTCCAGCAATCCCCACACTTCAAAGATTGCTCGACCAGAGGGAGTTATTAACAATATGTTTAGAAACACACAGATACATGCGGACACACACATATACAAACACACACACACACACACACACGCACGCACACACACACACACACACACACACACACACACACACACACATATATATATATATATATATATATATATATATATTTCACACCGTGTTTTGGGTTAGAACGAAAGCCTGTTGAGAAAGTAAATTCCTCTGTTCGATCTACCAGAAACCTAACTTGTATACACCACAAACGGATTTTGTTGATTTCGGATTTTACAGAAACCTCACTTGGATATTCAGTAATTTGCAAGTGACGGTCCAGGTATGTTATATATACAGATATGTGCATATATGTATGTATGTATGTATATTTTTATATGTATATATATATATGTGTGTGTATGTGTGTGTATATCCTTTTCTCACTAGTCTGTTCTTTCGTTGCTACAGATCACGCGGCTGAATTAGCGGTTGCTATTTTCAATTTGCAAAGCCCTTTAAACTGTACGTTATTACTCTGAGGTCTATTCCTCGTCGAGTACTTGGCTGCACTGCTGAAGGCATTCGTTGGCTTAGCTGCTGATCGAACTTCGAATATGCTGTACTATTGTATATATATATATATATTCATATATATACATATATATATATACACGTATATACATATATATACACGCATGTATAATATATATATATGCGTATATATCTGTGTGTGCATGTACATATATATGCTTATATATGTGCGTGTGTATGTAGATATACCTACATGCATATATACCCTTACATATATATATATATTGGTAGATTGATAGATATAGAAATAGATCAGCACTCAATGTTATCCACTTTATTATAGTAAATGTCCATCTACCATGTACTGTCTGTTCTATCCAACTTGGTAAAATGATTAAATACCGAACTATCTAAATTAAAGGAAAGAAAAATCAACAAATAAACATGAAGTACTAAGATATACCAATTCCACCAACATTTATTTCTCGAAGACACCTGAAATTCAGAATAGAAACTAGAAGACAATTATTGCTTCAAACAATAAAACATTAATTAACTATCTAGACACATCTTTTATTAAATGAAGCCCAATGTCTTATTTTTTTTTTATTGAATTATACTTACTTCATACAGCTCCTTTATTCTGACATGCAGAAGCGAAAAAATTATTACTAAATAATTCTTGTAGTTCATTTACACATTGTTTATTTTTTATTTTTGAATCTTCTGTTAGTACGCAGATTGTTTTTCATATATTTTTGTTCTTGTTTTGTTTTCAACTTCTTTCTTGAATAGATGATTATGATGATGATGGTAATCCACTACTCCCCTTTCTCTTCTCCTTCTCTCCTTCCTCATCACCACCATCATTGCTACCATCATAACCACCAAAATAACTGCCGTCATCACCACCAGCCTTTTCTTATCGTCATTGTTGTTCTAGGTGGGTTGGTAGTATCAGCAGAGTGTCGAACGCCATGCTTTCCAGCATAGAGTTTCATCCCTTTACAGATTAAGTTCAAATCCCGCCGAGGTTCTCTTCGCCTTTCATCTTTACGAGGTCGATAAAATAAAGTACCAGTAATTTACTGGGTAATTGCTGACTTTGCGCCAAAAGTAGAAACAATTATTATTATTTGTGTTTCCTCTCTTCCTTGAATTTTGGTTTCCTTTCTTGCTTAGTGGCTTCCCGACATTATTAGGCAGTAATCGGTAGAGCATCGGATAACATGCTTCGTAGCATAGAGTTACGTCTCTTTAGGTTCTGAGTTGAAATCCCGTCGTGGTTAGCTTTGCCTTTGCCCTTCATTCATACTGGGTCGATAAATTAAAGCACCAGTCACGTGGTGGGGTCCATTTAATCGACTTTCCCCTCCCCCAAAATTGCTGGCCTTGTGCCTATATAAGAAACCATTATTATAGTATCGATAGAGGGTTGGACGCCATGCTTTCTAGCATAGTTACGTCCCTTTACAGTCTGAGTTCAAATCCCGCCGAGGTTAACTTTGCCTTTCTTCCTTATGGGGTCGATAAAATAAAGTACCAGTAATGTACTGGTAATTGGTGGCCTTGTGCCTAAAGTAGAAACAATTATTATTATTTTGTTTCTCATTCACGACAATAGCGGAGAGAATGTCAAGGTCCTTCTTTAAAAACAAGAAAAGCGGACCCGAACCCCCAATCGCAAGTGAAGACCGTACTAAACTGCTTCATGCCAGACATCGAACGCACAGCAAGGGGCAAACAGTTTGGTAGCATCTCGGTGTTATTCAAAACTGAAGCCCTTGCAATAAAATACTGTCGTCCGCTACAAAACAGACCAATTAATATTGTAACCATGCAGGTAAAAGTCTGCCTTCCCAGGATCCCGCCAGGGTTGGATATCTGGTGACTCATGCGATGCGTAGTAATGGAGCGTAGTTATATCCTCCTTGAAGTCAAAGAGATATAGATTGAGACTGGTTTACGACTCGCTTGGAAATTCTTCCCCCAATCAAACGTGAAGAACATCCCTGATCATGTTCGCTTTCTGAACGTTTCAGATATCCAAGTGGTCACTTAGAGCAAAAGGCCACACAATTTCATCTGCGGTCAAATGACTCACCAATATTCCTTCCACGCTCAGCTAAAAAATCGCAAGGAGCCGCAGAGTACCACTACTACGAACACAAGCAGCTCAACAACAACTACAACAACTGCACCAGCAGCGTAGATCAACAGCAGCAACACCAACATAAGTAACAATAGGTACACCAATAGTTGCACCAGCAAGACCAACTCTCTCACTAACAGCAGAAAAATAAGCACTACCACCATCAAACCCAATAACACCAAATGGACCAGCAAAAGAATCAACACTAATACTAACTGCAAGAAACTTAAAAGCCATTCCACCATAGCTCTTCCTCTTCCCCTTTTCGAAACATACACACTCGCCCTCACTCACACATTCATACAACAACATAAATCGGAGTCAGGTGACTCAGATACAGAAACCTCCTCTTCTCGCAGCGAGGAAGAGATGGTACCCCAAAAGGCAAAAACACAAAATCTGAAACATAAATCCCCTCCCCTCCCCCCGCCAAAAAAGAACAAAAATGAAACATAAATGACCCCCCCACCCCCCAAGAAAAAATAAGATATCCTGCAGCATTTCAACACACACAGTAAAACACTCCAGAAAACACTGAAATCACACAGAAATCACAGAAAACAAACACAGACACACCCACAACAGCACATCTGCCAACACTACTACCGTTACCACAGACGTAAACGCGCACAACTATAACAACCAACGACACATACACCAAACTTTGTGCTAGTAAGTTTGAATATTAATACCTGGAGGTTGTCCTCAAGGCAGCTGGCTTAGTTTCCCATCTTCAGTGGCTGGATCGCTACAATGCACAGCGGCATTTGCTCGGTGTTCAAAGTAAATGGCTACCTTTCGGAACCGTTTGAGATTTAGCTCTCGGTTCATCAAGTGTGCCTTCGCTCAACACTTCTGTACGTATTGATTATAGAGCTATTACTTGTTAAGCCTTTAAACAAAGATATATAGGTAATGGTGATGACGATGGTGATGATGATGACGGTGCTGAAGAGGATGGTGAAGATAGTGATGATGATGATGATGCAGATGATTACGGAGGCGATGATGGTGATGTCGACAAGAGTAAAAAAGATAACAATAATTATGATTAATTAGCATTCACTTCATTACACGCAGTCGTTGCTAAGAATAAGCTTAAGATATATTTAAAGTCTGATATAAAGTTAAGTCCCCAGAGTGTCTGCTCTTTTAATTATTGCCATGAAAAATTTCGCCATTGGTTAGAAATGTAAACAGACCAAAATACAATGGCATAGAATAGTTCATTTGTGTTTAACGAGGAAGTTTATACAAACATTTGAGGATTTTGCTTAATAAGAATGAAGATAAATCTTATGTGCCGTAGGTTTACACTACCACGTAGCCATCTCTATCCCCCAACTCATCACCATCGGTACTGAGTTGGTTACACGCAGGTGTGACCCTTGCGAGCTGGAATAGCTCTTCAAACGCGTCTCCCTCACAATCCTCCGGTGAAACCCCTTCTCTATTCTGTCTGTCGGGTGCGCGGCGCGACCACCACGTGTTCCCGAATTTGTTTATAATAGTGAGAGATAGGGAGAGCGAGAGAGATGGAGACAGTAACTTTACCACCATAATCATAATTATATATGTATATATGTATATTCACACACAACTTGTGCTTTTCTGATAATTGAAAGGCCTTATTTACAGTCTATTCACAGAGTTTGTACTTTTAGTTGTTGATTCACTATGATGTCAAAATTAATTTTTTTGATCATTAATAAATTATTTTTTCAGTATTCCTTTATCATACATTTGACATGTCATTTCCTATTTCCTGTTGTTTTCGTTATTGTTGAATATTTTAGTCTTGGTTATCTTATTTTCGGTTCGAAGAATTCTTTTTAGTGTTTAATGTAAAGCATAGGCTAACCCTTTCGTAACCGCATTTCTAATGATGTATACACTATTTCAATTAATTAATAACACATTTTGAGTGACTTTGTAACGTTATTAACTATTTCATTGCTAACATAGCATCCTAACCAATTATTCTCATACAAAATTATCATAGGACCCCTTTCAAATTTGAGGTTTTGTTTCATTGAACCTGAGCCGGACTTTGATCGGGTTGGTATCAAAATTGTAGTCTTGAATTTAGTTAAATAGTCAACTCCAGTTGGGTTCTAACCATTATCCTGCAATTTAGATTGAACAATACAATATTTTTTCTAACAGAAATAAGAATAAAATATATTATTTCACGAGACAGAATGTTATATGAACGATAGAAATTATATAAAACGTACAATTAAAAACCAAAGCGGAAATTAATACAAAATCTTTACAAAGAAACAAAATATCATTAAATAATTTTGATATTAATTTCTAACAGATGCAAAATGTCAGAAATTTGAATGGAGAGTGAACTGATTAAATCTGGTGAAATATTTTCTCTACATCGGACGGATCAAAGAAAGAAAATCGAGGCTGGCGAACTTTGAACGCGGAACGTAAAGAGCAGGAAGAAATCCAACAATGCATTTTGTCCAAATCTCTAATAATTCTTTCAATCCATATCACTTACAATCCTTATTATAGCGTATCTTGTCATTCTTTTTGTAAGTTTCATGATAGGTCCAATAGTGTAAACAAAAACGCTTCAAGAAACCATATTACCATTTTGAGTGTCAGAGATTGTATAATTTATTTACTAAGAGAAGGTGTCATATAAGAGAGATTTAGCTGCAATACGTCCAATGACAAGTATAGGGCTTCTATTGTGCAACTGTTTATCTGGGAGTCGGTATATATAGATATAAATTAAGAAACTTATAATCATACACAAATACACCCTCACACATAGAAAGATGCAATAACAATGCAAATAAAAGTACTCTCACATGCGAGTACGTAATTGCATACACACACACACACACACACACACACACACATACACACACACACACACACACACACACACACACACACATATATTGATGTCTGGTGTCTATGGTGTGTACATCTATATGTATAAATCAATCTTAGAATCAAACATATAAAACTATGCAGATGGATGCCTGCAAATACAAACACCCACACACACATACGCGCGCGCGCACACACACACATACACACACACACATACAGACACACAGACACACACAAACACACACACACACACACAAACACACACCCACACACACATGTACATCTGTAATCAAACATATCCTCCTCACAAACGTACATACACAAAACCATGTATAAGTCGATTTCCGAGAGTTAGTAATTCTACTATTATATATACTTCATTCTCGACCAAATTAATTTAATATCAGTTATTCAATGACACAGTGTTGCTCTAAGATGGAATGAAGGGGTCAACCCTAAGCTTTGCAAACTAGCAGTTGAGGCGAATTACTATGACACACATTTATGAGCTGAATCTAATAGTATTAATGTAATATAGGAAATGGTGAACTTGTCAATTACAAGCATAGACAGCAGCAACAACAAGAACAACTACAACTGCAGCAACAGTTGCAATAACAGCACTAGCAAAAGTAACAGCAAGAACCATAATCTACAGCTATGAGAATAGTGACCAATGAACAGCATAGTGACCTTTTAACCTACCTACATATTCCAACAATCAAATTGATTTTACAGTTTCAATCTTATCTGTGACGTGTGTAATTTACAGTGATTTGGAAAAAGTCATTATGAAAATTCCATTTTTAGACATCAGAATGAGAGATTGCAATATTTAGCAAACGAGTGAATAACATTTCGCAGATTTGTTTCTGTCAGTGTTCTAAGACCTCATGGCTATTATTACCATTATGCTTCATGTTTATATTTTCTATACAATGGTTTCGATTGCTGTGTTCATTCTACATCTTCAAATATTGTATGAAGGATATTACATCAGTAACAATAGCCACCTGCCTTGCTTTTGCGTGTTTTACACGTATAATACAAATATATGAAACTTATCATGTTGTTTGGCATGTGAATAGAAGTTCTACGTATGACAATTATATAAACGAATATGTAAAGCATATGAAAAGGTTATTAGTATTTATTTGGGCAAGAAATCAAATCTCGCTCACTAATACATTTTAAAAATGTTAAATATTTTTCTCATTTATTTTCCTGCTGCTTCCAGTTTCAATCATTTGATTAAATGAAAACGTGAAACTCAGGTTAACGATTCTAGAAGCTTCACTGTCTTATACATAAAACACAAACATTGACACACGCACATAAACACACGCATGCATTGAAACATACACACAAACATATGTATGTATGTATGTATATACATATATATATATATATATATATATATATATATATATATATATATATATATATATATATATATATATATATATATATTTCTCTCTCTCTCTCTCGTCTGCGACTTCACAGAACTTATGTTTACCGAATTCGCAGACCAGACCCCTTCTTCTTCCCCCCGTTAGACTTGTGCGAAATTCCTTCCTTGCTCACATTTCAACCAGGTTTGATGGTCTTTATTCTCTCGTTCACGATTTCACCGAGTTTATATTCATAGAAATCTGGGACTTGTCTCTTTCTTCTCACTTTCTGTTGCTTAAACCATTTTGTTTGTTCACCCTAGCGTCCTCTTTATTTACGTGTCCCAACGACTTTTTTTAGCCGTTGTTCGCACCAACCTGAGGTATATGGCCTTTAAAGCGATGAAATGCCTAGGACGGTTGGAAGGCCACTGATGAAGGACTTACTTTTTCATATGTAACCCATTTGCAACGCCGCAGCTCCATTATTATCATATTTACATATATATATATATGTGTATATATATATATATACATACATATACATATGCATATATATATATATATATAAAAAACAGCTAGTCCGACATATCCATATCGTTACACAATAGAAGTATCCATTACTGACAAAATATTGAAATAACAAAAAGATAGCATTCAAAGATAGAACAGAAAAAGAAAGACATCACTCTTTCATGTCTAGAATGAATAGTCGTTAGAGAGCAAAAATAAAATATCATGAAATGTAAGGGGAGTGTGTATGTGGGTATGTGAGAGTGAAAGGTTATATATATATATATATATATATATATATATATATATATATATATATATATATATATATATATATATATATAAATATATATATACATTCAAAGATACATATGTTTATATATATATATACTAGCAGATTTACCCGGCGTTGCTCGTGGTTTGAAATTATGCTAAGAATATAGAGCTAGGAAGTAAAAGAGGAACATTATTTGTCCCCAACCTGTCAAAATAAGCAGAAGTCTTCAATAATTAATGCAAACGAATATTTAGTGCAATCTTTGTACACATAAAACTATGCTGATAATGAAGGAAAACACTGAACAGGATGTAGTTATTCAAATGATTAAAGACAATACACGTTGCAAATCTGTAAAAAAAAAACAGGCAGTTTTGCTAAAGTACAAAAAGTTGTAATGAAAGCAGAGTTGTATACAAACAAAAAAAACAATGAGAGT
>OZ024743.1:226314006-226324006 GCA_964016885.1 Eledone cirrhosa
GGATTTGGAAAACAGGCCCCACTCAAGTAGAGAGATATATTTTACGGAGATATATTCGAATGTAGGAAGTTCATCCGAGATATCTTGAAGGAATTTGTCGAAAGACGTTTTAAATTCTATGGGATGTGTTTCGGTGTAATGTTAATGAGAACGGGACATAATTGTGCCGTAATGTTGCTATGAGATGCGAGTTGGATTTTTGTTGTTGGCAGATAGCACGGGGCCCAAGTCTTACGTGTATTTTAATAACATAAACATTTAATAAATGTAGTGGAATCAAGGACAAAATAATTACTGTAAGTGTACAGGGTATATGTATGAAGATAGATAGATTAGATAGATAAATAGAAAGAGAGATAGATAGATAGATAGATAGATACATACATACATACATATATACATACATCAGAACTCTCTGCGCAAAACCAAACAGTGGCTCACAATATGTTTGCTGTGCTTGTCCTAACACCAACGTTTGGAATACACAATTGGACGATAGACGAAATCCGAGCAGTTGATGTTGGAACTCGAAATATACTGAACAATACGGAAACTTCCACATCAACAGTGACATAGACCGCCTTTACTTGAAACGTAAGCAGGGAGGCAGAGGCCTAACATCAGTCCAGACAACATTTGAATGTCGCATCATATCTCTCCGACAACATCTACGAACCTCGAAGCGTAGGAGCCCGTTTCTAGAGCAAGTCTATCTGCATGAAACAAATAAGATCATGAGAGTTGGGAAGGAACTCCTCGAGAGATATTCCCTGTGTGATAATGAAAAACTCAAACCCAGAGAAGTCGCTCAGCAGTATCGCAATGAATCCATGGATGAAAAATTGCATGCCTATCAGCAAAAAATCATGCATGGATATGTCGCCAGGAAGCTCCAGGATGAGAGTAATATAGATAAGGAAAGTAGTCTATCTTGGACCAACAGCCGCTATATTGGCTCCCACTTTGAAGGATACGCTTTTGCAATCCAAGAACAGGAGATTAACACGAAATACCTGAATAAGAAAAGAGTTAAGATGCAGGCAAAACACCTAGATGTGATAACAAGTGCAGACTCTGCAGAACTAACATCGAGGATATCACCCATGTCATCAGCAGCTGTCCAAAGATGTCATCGCGGTACTATCTACCTATGAGGCATGATGTAGTGGCCAAAACACTGTACAATGCAGTTCATAAAAAAATATCCCCGATAATAAACACATTAAAAGCTACATCAATGTGGAAGACATCCATGTACATAATATGAAAGAGTACTGGTGGAATGTTCCAGTAAAAACCCCAATAAAATGCAGGCATAACAGACCAGATATTATGATATGGGAAAGGGCGAAGAAAGCATGCACAGTAGTGGAAATTAGCTGCCCAGCAGATGCCAATATAATATCAAATATTAGTGAAAAGGAGAATATTTATGCAGAACTGATGAGAAATCTGCAGATACTCCACCCTGATTACACCTTCAGATTTATGCCTGTGATTATTCGGGCACTGGGATATGTTAGTAACTGCCTCAATACAAATCTTGAGAAGCTAGGCTTCACAGGTACAGAAAGAACACAACTAGTTAGGAAATTACAAGTACAATCCATTAATGGAACAGTAAAAATATGTAAAACATTCCAAAAATTTTGCATCTAATAACTGCATATACACATGTACAGATGCAAAGCATATACACATGCACGCATACAACTCGAAACATACACATCCACACATACAATAACATCCATATCTACACATGCATGCAAACATACATACATAATCTACCTAGTTGATGTTGTGTAAATTCCAATGAGAGAGTCTTGTGTCTATGTTAGAAACCGACTCTCTCTCAATTGGTAAAACTTTGTGAAATTATAAAAGCAGAAGAACATACACACATACATACATACACACATAAATACATACATACATACATACATACATACATACATACATACATACATACATACATACATACATACATACATACATAGCTGGCGCCTTCAAAATTTGAAAAACATTCTTGCGATTCAAGGGATGACAATTTCATTTCTTTTACAACCTTGCCACCAGGAAGGTGGCCGGTCAAAAAAATATACTCGAAATTAAGAGAAAGAGAAATCATACATACATACATACATACATGGTGGCTGCCAACTCATTTTCGAGTACGGCCACTACTTTATATGCATGTAGGAGAACCCCTACCGATGCGCTGAACAAGTGCGACTTTTTAGTCCAGCCAGCGACTTGAAAACTCTGGTACAAACACTACACTTGTGACAATTATTGAGATATAGTGCTAGGCCCATGGTACCATGTGACGACAAGTGCAGAGAGATCTCCAGATATAAAGCAATGCCTGCGCCGTGAAGTTTTTATAGTGAGCAAAGGCACTGCACAAAGCCAGTCCCACTCTCTTAACCAAGATGATATTTACCAAAAGAAGAAGAAGTCAACATCATTGGATACCATCAGAGTTGCAGGTGTTATATCAGAGTTTTCCTTCTCCTTGAATTCTGCCTTGACAAAGGCTAAGGGGTCATCTCTCACCTACATACATACATATATACATACATACATAAATAGAGCTAGTGAGAGATAAACAGACAGAAACATTCAAACACTGGGACAGGCATCCAGACAGGCACGCAGATAAATAAAAAAGAGGCAGATCGATAGATGGACAGGCAAGCAGATAGACAGACAAATTGATAGATAGTTAGGTAGAGAGATAGATAGATAAAGATAGATGAGTTGTTTTTATTGTTCGAAGATAGATAAATATATTAAGATATAGCCATTGGTCACCACATCAGACACACAAACACACACTCACATATGTATAGGTATATAGCTATAGATAAATGTTGTCATACCATTGTGAAGATGGAAGATAGGTGTTGTTAACATTGCGTGTGAAAGAGGTAGGGAGGAAGATGTTGCAGCACATATATTCAGTAATTACCACTTCCCAAACAAATCTATCCCAAATTGGCTATGATGTGATCATAGCTTATATTATATAGTTTAAACTATATAATATAAGCTGAGTTCAAATCCCGCCGAGGTTAACTTTGCCTTTCATCCTTACGGGGTCGATAAAATAAAGTACCAGTAATGCACAGGGTATTTGCTGGCCTTGTGCCAAAAGTAGAAACAATTATATAGTTTAAACACACACATACACTTAGAGTGATATAAGTACATTATACATACAAAAACACACACACACACACGCACACACACACACACACACACACACACACACACACACACACACACACACACACACACACACACGCACACACACACACACACACACACACACACACATATATATATATAGTAATAATAAATTTGAAGACTAAAATCCAAAAAGGACTCGATAAGGATAAATATATATCAGATATATAAATAAAAGGAATTCCAACTTTGTCTGATTTACCGTTTTATTTACAATCCTTTAAAATTATAATGATATTATAATGAAATAGTATGGTCGAATATTAAACGTTAAGTGTTAATTGAACAACTACTTTAATGCTTTCGCTATCTTCAGTTTCATATTCAGTGGTGACAGTCAAGTTTGCAATTTTCAACTATATATATATATATATATATATATATATATATATATATATTTATATATATAAGTACGTACACGTACATACATATATGTATACATATGTACAGTAGTATGTATATATATATATATATACATAAATGCACACATATATATATGTACGTATGGATTCACCAAACATTTATTATAATGCTCGGTGTATTTGTAAGCAAACATCCCATATCAAGCCGTAGTGTCTAGCAGCCACCGTTGCTCGTTTGTGCAACACTGACAAAGGAACGCTGTACCAGTTTCAAGCTTGTTAGCTATCGTCAGCAACGTATACCTTCCTGCCAGATAGTTGAACGTCCGAAAGTACATACTTTCCTTATGCATATTAACGGCTGAGTAGCCCAATTTGCATATCGAGTGGGTTGATAGATAGCTAACAAGCTTGAAACTAGTACAGCGTTCCTTTGTCAGTGTTGAACAAACGAGCAACGGTGGTTGCTAGACACTACGGCTTGATACGGGATGTTTGTTTACAAACACACCGAACATTATAATAAATGTTTGGTGAATCCATACGTACATATATATATGTGTGCATGTATGTATATATATATACATACTACTGTACGTCTGTATACATATATGTATGTACGTGTAGATACTTATATTTAAGTAACAGTCGTACTAAGAGTGGGAAATGAAATTTCGTTTCATTTTTTCCATTTATATATATATATATATATAAATTAATTAAAACAATGAATACAAACAAAGAAACAGTTCCTATTATTAAAAAATTCATCTATATGATATACATACCAACACACACATATATATCCTAGAAACGATCGTAAAATGATGAATTTTTTAATAGAAGGACCTGTTTCTTTGTTTTTATTCATTGTTTTTATTAATTTATCTTGACTCTGTTTTCCTGTGATTTTCATCGAAAAATGTTTTGAATACATCTTCACTTTTCATGATATTTGGATTACATTGAGTTCTTCATACGGATTGGACACTACCGTATATTTTGGTAGATTTATTTACATACATATATATATATATATATATATATATATATATATATATATATATATATATATATATATAATTGTTTGTACCTTTGGCACATAGCCAGCAATCATTCTAGTGCATTACTGGTGCTTGATTTTATCGACCAGGAAAGGATGCAAATTTAACCTCAGCTGCATTATGTAAGGGGCCATAACTCTATGCTGCAAACCATGGCGTCCGACCCTCTACCGATACAGCCTGAACGAGCCAAATTGCACCACACAAAGTGAAATTGATCATTTAAGTCACATTGAAATTATAACCACAATAGAAAAGCCCTTCGCATATATATATATATATATATATATATAGTGACGAAACATAAGTCAATTGCATGAACTCATAATCCTTTATTTACTGCTATATATATTTCGATGATAGCCATTGAATGGCTATGACCTCATCAGGCAGTTAGTCAGTTCTTAGATATGCCAGCTCTGTGTGTATAGTGTTGATGGTATCAGAGCCTTGCGACATATAAGCTTGTTAGGAATACTTTGATGTTGTCAGCAGGAATAGTCTTGATTCTCATTGGTCAGTTTTTAGATGGTAGTAGGTTGGTTTTTGACCTCAAAGAGGCAGGTGGTTCAAACCATCAGGCAAGATGACAATAGTTCCACATGACTGATTTTCACAAAAGGCATTCTTGGTCAGATATATTTTCAAATAAGGTTAATAGTATGAAATAGATACTACAGGTCATTCTTAAATTGAGGAAATTATGTGGAGTGGTGCTACTGAAAATTAGGGTTGGAGTAGAAAGTTTACAAATAAAAAGACTTATGTAGATTGGCTTGCACTTTACTCACACCCACTTTCACAGACACACATACACCTCCACACATACAAAAGGTGGGGTGGTAATCTATATATATAAAACTGTGGTTGTCTGTCTGTCTATCGATTTTTGGCACACATCTCCTCTTAGAATCTCTCACGGAATTGCACCGAAATTGCTATACTTGTACATTGAGCCCTAGCGAAGACATCGGAAAAAAAAAATTTCAAATTGACCCACCTTATGTGACGAAATCGAATATAATGTATCGATTTTTGAGCGTAAGTTATCAGTTATTTCCCTTTGTTCTGTTTACGTAAAAAATTACGCTGGCTTTCTCAGCGTTTAAAATGACATTAACACAATATTCATCAGTTCGAACACTAAGCTTCCGTGTTGCTACATTTCCATTTAAAAGCATTTTAAAACAATATTTTTACTTGAAAACAAGTCTATTTAAAGACTACGTAAAACAAGCAAATATTTCGTCGTTAGGCGTGCAGACAGACAGTCGTGCAGACAGACAGTCGTGCAGAGAGGTGATATACGCGTGCAGACAGACAGTCGTGCAGAGAGTTGGTATAGGCGTGCAGACAGATAGTCGTGCAGAGAGGTGATATAGGCGTGCAGACAGACAGTCGTGCAGAGAGGTGATATAGGCGTGCAGACAGATAGTCGTGCAGAGAGGTGATATAGGCGTGCAGACAGACATAACTGATAATTTGGTTACGCTAATGTTTTTCTCTGCGTTGCAGTGTTTACATTTTCGATCTTTGTTAATAAATAACCAGTGCAGTTTCTATCCCCAGCATCCTCTTTTGTTATAACATTCGGGTTATCGTTATGTTTTCTTAACTTCATAAGGCATATTGTTGGTTGAGGGAATATTAATCAAAAACACCACATGCAAGTCTGCATAGTAGACACTACAGTTTTTAAGCCAAGAAAGAAACTTAACATTGTAACTTTAACACAGCTACTGAGCGACCCCGAGCAACGCCGGGCTTTACTGCTAGTACTTAATATAATGGTTAGAGTCCAATACATAGATAGTTTAGAAAATTTAGAAATAAAAGGTTTATGCTGGTTCACTTGTACATACACTCACACCTACCCCTCAAACACTCACACATCCACACACACAAATATATATACAGGTGTGTATATATATATATATGCATGCATGCATGTACGCACAAGTATACACATATATATATATATAAAATATATATATATACACAGAACATACATATACATAAAATATATACATACAAAAATATAAAAAATATATATAAACATAGAATACACACACACACACAAAATATATACACACGTAAAACATACATATATATATATATAAAATACACACTCACATACACACATATATATAAAATATATACATACAGATACGCACACATATATAAAATACGCATACATACACATACAAAATACACATATATATACACATGATTCATATATACATATATATATATATAAAATCAGGTTCAATAAAACATAGTTTAGATGACTCCTAACCAGTAGAGGATCCGGTGGACCATCCACCATATGGACCGCAAACCATGGGTGGTTGTTGTTGTCCATTGGTCATTGGTACGAGGTGTAGGGGACCTACCGGGGGGAGGGAGGCCGTAACCGGGGTTTATCCATATAGTTTGAGGAAAGTTCCCGTCCTTAGGTGTCTGCAGGCACCGAATAAGTTGGCCCTACTGTTTAATAGCTTGGTTCCGCCATGAAGAATCTTGAGTGTCTCACTAAGACAGTGGTTGCAAATACCAGACCCGCCTCTGTCTGGGGGAACCTTTCTAACCACGGACCATATCAGAGAGTTCGGGGTCCTTTCAAGTTTGAGCTTCCAGATCAATTCAGAAAGGGCCGTACAGTTCCTCTTATCTATTCTGCTAAAGGAATGGCGATGGCTATACCACCGAGCTTTGAAGCTCGTCGCTGTGGATCCTACGTAGTGGTGCTCCGAGTTAGGGGTTGTGACCTTGCACCTGTAGACCACGTTTTTTGTCATGCATTCATTACTAAGGGGGCATAGCGATGGGTCTCTGCAATTACATGACTTCTTAAGCCCCACCACATTACCGCGTCGTTAGCATCACTCGGGGTTGGCTGGGTAACCTCCAAAATCAGCACAGGGTCGTTGGGTTCCGGTGTGCTAGTTGGGCCTGTCCGGGTTCTGATGCGTCCCGCGTGCTGGTTCTGTTGGGTGGCTCCGGGGTTTACGGTGGTATTAGAGGCAGTGAGACTATTCTTATTTATGCCAGCTATGTGCTGGGCTACGGAGCGTGTGATAGAGTAGGAAAGTTTCACCGTGTGCCTGTTGAGTATTTTATGGTACTTATGGGCCCTAGGGAAACATATATCCAGTACTCTAAAGAGTGTTCCAGCCAGGCTGGTACGTAGACCCACCGAGTACGGACGGTTATACCATGTGATCTTCCTGGTCCTATTCTTGCGGGGTTGTTGGGTGTCCGCCGTGGGCCATCGCGTGGTTGTGCACAACTCAGGTCGAGCTCGGTTGGTGTCACTTGGGTGTGCGGAGCGGTCACTATCATGAGGGTTATATAGGCCCACCGTGGGGCTATAAACCTGCGAGGTGCGGCCTCCCTGCTCAATTGGGAATCGGCGGGTGGTGGGGCCGGTGCAGGGGTGCCTATGTTCCGCAGCACAGCGGTCTTCAGCGTTGTAGGTATTAGACCGGTGGCATATGCGGGACCTTATACCCGGTGTGGTGAGGGATAGGATTCTGGGAGTGTTACTACTGGTCACCGAGGTATTAGGTGGGCGACTCATGCCCCTGAGGGTATTGGTCCGGGGTACCCTTAGGTCATCTCGATCCTGTCCCTTAGGGTTATAACTGATCCTATCGCTGTGGGACGCCTTAGCTAGAGCTGAGTTATAGTAATCAGCGTTACTATTGAAGATCTCTTTATTGGCCGACAAGTTAGAGATCCTGTCAGAGAGACTCTTAACTATATATATATATATATATATATATATACAGTAATAATAATAAATTTGAGACTAATAGTAATAATAATAAATTTGTGTGTGTGTGTGTGTGTGTGTGTGTGTGTGTGTGTGTGTGTGTGTGCGTGTGTGTGTGTATGTGTGTGTGTGTGTGTGTGTGTGTGTCTGGTTGTTTGATTTTTGCGGAGGAGTATTTTTGAATGTGTACATGTATGTATGCATTATGTACGTACTTTGGTATGTAAGTATGTATGATTTGGTTATGTATGTATGTAAGTATGTAAGTGTGTATATATGTATATATATACATACATGTATGTATGTATGTATGTATGTATGTATGTCAGGTCACCAGTTGGTGCTACTGGTAACATGTATCCCAGTACAACCTGTCTCATGGTCGGGTCGTTGGCGACTAAACTGGCAACCCCACCAAGGTTTCTTGGTGAGGAGGGTGACTTTGGACATCCTGCAGGACTAAAAACAAAACCTGTCAAAGGGCAAAGGAGCTCTTAAGAGTCAATGGCCATCCAAAATCACCGGGAGAGATGACCCCTTAGCCTTTGTCAAGGCAGAATTCTAGGAGAAGGAAAACTCTGATATAACACCTGCAACCCTGATGGTATCCAATGATGTTGACTTGTTCTTCTTTTTGGTAAATATCATCTTGGTTAAGAGAGTGGGACTGGCTTTGTGCAGTGCCTTTGCTCACTATAAAAGCTTCACGGCACAGGCATTGCTTTATATCTGGAGATCTCTCTGCACTTGTCGTCACATGGTACCATGGGCCCAACACTATGTGTCAATAATTGTCACAAGTGTAGTCTTTGTACCAGAGTTTTCAAGTCGCTGGCTGGACTAAAAAGTCACTCGTTCAGCGCATCAGTAGGGGTTCTCCTACATGGATATAAAGTAGTGGCCGTACTCGAAAACGAGTTGGCAGCCACCATGTATGTATGTATGTATGTATGTATGTATGTATGTATGTATATATACATTTATGTATGTATGTATGTAAGTATGTATGTATATATGTATATATATATATATATGTCCCATGGTCGAGTCGTTGGTGACTAAACTGGCAACCCCACCAAGGTTTCTTGGTGAGGAGGGTGACTTTGGACATCCTGCAGGACTAAAAACAAAACCTGTCAAAGGGCAAAGTAGCTCTTAAGATTCAATGGCCATCCAAAATCACCGGGAGAGATGACCCCTTAGCCTTTGTCAAGGCAGAATTTTAGGAGAAAGAAAACTCTGATGGTATCCAATGATGTTGACTTGTTCTTCTTTTTGGTAAATATCATCTTGGTTAAGAGAGTAGGACTGGCTTTGTGCAGTGCCTTTGCTCACTATAAAAGCTTCACGGCACAGGCATTGCTTTATATCTGGACATCTCTCTGCACTTGTCGTCACATGGTACCATGGGCCCAGCATTATGTGTCAATAATTGTCACAAGTGTAGTGTTTGTACTAGAGTTTTCAAGTCACTGGCTGGACTAAAATGTCACACTCGTTCAGCGCATCGGTAGGGGTTCTCCTACATGCATATAAAGTAGTGGCCGTAC
>OZ024743.1:226329006-226349006 GCA_964016885.1 Eledone cirrhosa
GTTTTACACTTTAGAGAAAAGTATCATATCTGGCATAATTACATATCTATATAGTAAAAAATTGTAAATTTATATATATATATATATATATACATATATACATATATACATATATATATATATATATATATATATATATATATATATATATATATATATATACATATATACATATATATATATATATATATATATATATATATATATATATATATATATGTGTGTGTGTATACAAATTTACAAAGATTTTAGTAGATAGATATGAAATTATGCCAGATATGATACTTCATATATATATATATATATATATATATATATATATATATATATATATATATATATATATATATATATATATATATACGCACCCGCCATCGGATATTGGAGTAATCAGTAAGAATATTATTGATAGAATTCTACCTACTCTGAAAATGAAGTCTATATTGACCTTATGGGAGGACACTAATGAAGTGATTGACTGGTTTAAAAATATAGATAATAAGAAAAATCACAAATTCATCCAAATGGACATAGCAAGCTATTCTTCTTCTATTACACCTAACCTATTAAATATGGCTTTATCTTATGCTTACAAACATACAGATCTAACTACGAATGAAATCGATATCATATTAACTGCTAGAAGAACTCTAATTAATTTCAACAATGAATATTGGACTCGTTCTAATAGGAATAGAAACTTTGACATTACCATGGGATCATCGCACTCAGCGCAGGTCACAGATCTTCTGGGGATTTTCATCTTAAATATGGTAAATAGAAAACTACCGAAGATTATCGGTGGTTTATATAGGGACGATATTTTATTTACGGTTGTCAAACATAGCAATACAGAATTAAATAGGGTTAAGAAAACTATAATTGAATTCTTTAAAAATTACGACCTTAAATTAGAAGTTAAAAGTAGTACCAAAATATTTAATTTCCTTGACGTTACCCTTAACTTAAACTCAGGTTTTTACTACCCTTTCCATAAGCCCAATGAAAACTTAAACTACGTTAGCTATTATTCTAATCACCCTAAATCAATGAAAAACGCAATAGTCAATAGTGTACAGAAACGCATAACTAGAATATCCACTAATAAATCCATATTTGATGAAAAAGCAGGATATTATAATGACGCGCTACGAAAGGCAGGTTATAAAAATAATTGTTTCTACTTTAGGTACAAGGCCAGCAAATTACCCAGTGCATTACTGGTACTTTATTTTATCGACCCTGTAAGGATGAAAGGCAAAGTCAACCTCGGCGGGATTTGAACTCAGATCGTAAAGGGACGTAACTATGCTGGAAAGCATGGCGTCCGACAGTCTACGGATACTGCCTATCCACCGCAGGTTATAAAAATAATATAGAATATATAGATAATAATAATTTGAATTATAATTCTGATAAAAATAAGACTAACATATATAAACGAGATTCTAAAAATTATAATACAAACACCAGTACCGTGAATAAATCGGGGAAAAAAAATCAGAACTAAATCAGTTATATGGTTTGCCCCCCCCCCCCGGCTTCTGCCGCAATAATAACACCACTTGCAAATCTATTCTTTAAAGCTTTAGATAATTCCTTCCCCATTCAACATAAATACCGTTCCATATTTAACAGACACACAATTAACCTTTCTTATTCTACAACTATGAATATGGCCCAGAACATTGCTAAAATAAATAGTAGAATTCTAAATCATAATCAACATACATTTAACGATAATGAATATAATAACACTAGCAATATTGATACTATGAATAACAATAACATTATAAACACAATCAATGGAACATTTCGGAGTACTAATAGTGTTAATGTAAATAGTACAATTTATAGTAATAACAATAAATCGAAATGTAATTGTAGAAATAGACCAGATTGCCCTCTGCAAAATAATTGTCTGGATAGCAATCTGGTATATAAATGCCCCGTAAAAGCAAATACCATCACATTGGTACAACTTCTTCGACATTTAAATCAAGATTTGCGAATCACAAATGCTCTTTTTCGAATCCTAATAGAACATCTTCGACTTCTTTATCACAACTTATATGGTCATAAAAAGACAAAAATTTAAAATATTCGATTTCTTGGGCGAAGTTGTGTAATAGTAGAATTTACTTGAATTCTTCAATATCACCTAACTGCAACCTCTGTACCATGGAGACCCTTTTAATAATTACTAATTATGAAAATTTAATTAACAAAAAAAGTGAATTATTCTCAAACTGCCCTCATAAAGCTTTATCTACATTCCAAGCCTTGCAAAAAGTCAGGAAAAAACACTAAATAAACAGGTTCTAATTTTGTACGTCTCTTATCAATTGTGTACCTAAAACGTTATAACAGATTATAAAACTTTAATAATTTTTTAATTTTTTATTCATTTATGATATGATTAATGTTAGATTAAAGGGTCTTGTATAGGTATATAAACATATTATTTGTTAACATGATCTCTTGAGGAATGTGCATATCATTTGATTGTTTAGATATATTTAATTTTGATTGGGATTCTTGTATATTTTTTAAATACATGGCTTATATGCTTAACAGTTATAATGTACCGTAAATCATTCATGCATTTATGTTTTCGTATATTTATTCATTTGGAGTATGTTTTACGATTCAGGAAGTTTGATTTATATATTTTTATTTATATATATTTACGGTATAAGCGTCACACACGATACTAGTCGACAAACTTTTTTTTCCACTTAACTTGATGTAAAACTTCAATTATAACATTACTAACAATGATTGTACTTATTATTTATTATATGTATATCGATCACTAATATCTGGAATACTCTACTTATATTTGAACAAATCTGTATATCTAGTATAATAACATGCTTCTAGTTACATTTATAAGTACTTTAGATACTTTAATGATTTTCTAGTGTTATAATCGTTAAATATTTTCTAAATATTTTCTAAATTTTCTAAGTTATATAACGATTATTATTTAATTTAATTTAATTAAATTTAATTAAATTCGGGTTACTTTCGCGTCTATGAAATCCTTTCTCATGTTTCCAGACACATTATACTACTATATAAAGTAAAAAAAAATGTTCTTGTATTTTTAAACTATATAGCTTGGATATTGGGCATTTTTAAGATCGCAAACAATTCATTTTTTTTTACTTTGAATCTGGTTCTTATCCTTATGATTCATGAAGTTTGACTTGTATATTTATAGGATATATGTATTACATGACCCTATTATAATACTTGATTTAAAACCTTAATTTTTAACAATATTATCAGTAACTTATTTATTGTATTATATTATGTTATATATAACTGATAGGTATCATCTTAATCTTTAGACAATATAATCTTTGTTTATATTTAGACAAATGCATATATCTAATTTAATAATAAACTTTTTTTTAATTAAATTATAGGCCTTTTGATGCTTTAAGGCATTCTAATTGTTAATCTTATTTTTTTTTAATTAAAATTATAACTGTAATTATTTTATATAATGCGAATTATCTTCAATATAATATAAATAATTAAATATAATATAATAAAATTTAATAAGAATTACCTTCGTGAGGATGAAAATATTATGTCTTCTTTCTCATGTTTGCAAATAGTTTAAATATGATTTCATAAAATATGATTTTATGAATTAAATATGATAGTATACTTTAATATTAATACAGATATTTATAAATTTTTATAGCCTGAAATATTATACACTTTGATTAATTCATTACTCTGAACTAACTTAAATGATTTGAAAGTTAACGGTCAACCGGATACGTTTGGATAGTATATATAACTAATTAACTAAGGACTGGAAATTAACCTTCATATAATTACAGCCAGTTATATTTAGGATTTAGATTGATGAATACTTCTAGATAATTCAATAATTCAAAGATTCGAGTTTATTCTTTCTCTAAGCTATGCCCAAATGTATAGTTATGTATAGATATACATAATTCATCCCTCCTTATAATTATTCCTCTTTGTCTCTCCTTCCTTGATCAATTCTCTTTTGCTCTCTATACCTCTACTAGCTATATTATCCCCTGATCTGTTTTCTCTCTGTCTTTCTTATTTTTCTTTCCTCTTTCTTCAATAATTTAAATTATTTGAATCTGTAACAGTTATGTAATTTACTGTTATGTATTTTTAAGCCCTCACACGCACCCTCTGTATTATATGTATTATATGTAAGTTTTTTCATGTCTCAATCTTAAGGTATATAAATATTGAGTTTTGTCATATCTTACTCACTACCATGACTGGATCTTAACCATCTACTATGTCAGGGTATGTCATGCATCATCTTATTTTATCTGATGAGGACGTACTGTTGAAGTTAGCTCAGTACCTCTGAAATATGTATAATAAAATATACTTGATCACAAGAAGTTCTATTTTTGTTAATATTTTGAGTTAATATTAATAACTCCGGAAAACCAACTTGTTGAGTGCTTCCAATCTATTGTAAAACTCATTCTTTGATTTATTCATTGAACCTTGTTAAACCTTTAAATATATATATATATATATATATATATATATATATATATATATATATATATATATATATATATATATATATAGAGAGAGAGAGAGAGAGAGAGAGAATGTGGTGCAGTGACCGGGGAGACCATTAAATATCGAAGTACTCAATGCATGGGTAAATGCAGAGTGGGTATAGAAATATCTAGCATCTGTGTGTGAATATTTTCTGTAGTTATCTTGTGTGTGCGCACGAGCATGTATGATTTTTTATGAGTGTGTGTATGTGTAAACACGTATGTATCTCTATTGTGTGTATTGTTTGTATTTGCGTGTATACACGTAGCTGTCTGTGAATCCTGTGTTTTAAATGTGTGTATGTTTGTGCACGTACATGTATCTGTGTCGGTTCATGTGTGGATACTTTGTAGTTTTTGTGTTTTTGTGTGTATGTGCAGATGCATATATGTGTATGTTTTTGTATGAGTGTTTGCGTGAGTGTGTGTATGTTTCTGTAGGAGTGTGTATGTGTATTTCCATATGTGTGTCTGGGAATTTTTTGTATTGTTAATGTGTGCGTGTGTTTTTATGCACCTATGTATGTATAAATGTATATTTATAGATAGATGTATGTATGACACCACAGCCAATGAAGTTTATCTGAGTCGTGTTTACTGTTGAAATCTATTTTCTCACAAGAATGTTTCTATTAAGTATAATTCAATTTGTGTTTTAATCTGAACTAGGATCAAACTTAATCAATAAATTGGTGGTAAGAGTGAGCGATAGCTGCAGTAATATGAAGTGGTAGGAGGAGAGTTGGACATTTGCGGGTGTTATTAAGGGATGTTGTTAAACAAGAGATACATGTGTGCCTTATTCTAAGTGGGAAAATATTTAATAAACGGATAGGAACATAACAGAAACACAAGAAGATGAGTTGACACTTAGAGAATCTGATTTTGTTTATGTTGTTGACGTTAGTGGTGATACATGCATGACCAGGTGGTTCAGAAGTTCTCTTCGCGATCATTAGATTCTGCCTACGTTCATAGTGCATAGCATCTTCGGCAAGTATTTTTTATTACTAGATGTTTTCAACACGTTGACGCGTATGTGTGTGTGTGTATGTGCATATGTATACATTTATATGCATGAGTATATAGAGACACACTTACAAAAATACACACTCACAGACACACTTACAAAAATACACACTCACAGACATACATTAACACAAATACATACATGCATTCACACACATACACTCACAGCATAGCTAATGGAACGCCAGTCGCTGTTTTGCTATAGTTTTTTCACCATCCCCTTCCTTTCTGATACGCACATATACATTCACACAAGCGCACACACATTGTGTGACGGATGGAAGTCGCTCAAATTTATATATAGATAAACTACTGTCAATACAACGTTTTACATTCACACATACATAGACTGACACACATAAACACATACACACGCACACGCACATGCAGATACACACTCACAATCACACATAAAAATACACACAAACTATATTCAGATAAAAATATTCTATATTCATTTCATTTTTTCAGCCTATTGGGATGTTTGAAAATAGAACATTTTTCATTCTCAATTTTAAAACTATGTATTTTGCAATGTTGTAAAAGCTGACGTTATAAATTGACAGTTTTCAGACAGACGGATTTGAAAAGATTAAAACCTCCAGTGGAATGGCGTAGACAAGATCTGTTGAAAGAAAATACAGGAAACGGTAAATATCTTTAATGAGTCCTTCAGATTATGTGAAAATAAATTAGACAATGATTTCTCTTGAATTCTTTCTTCTTATTTTTTATTCGATAATTTCTTGTTGTTGTTGTTGTTGTTGTTGTTGTTGTTGTTGTTGTTGTTGTTGTTGTTGTTGTTGTTGTTGCTGCTGTTGTTGTTGTTGTTGTTGTTTTCTTCTTCTTCTTCTTCTTCTTCTTCTTCTTCTTCTTCTTCTTCACAACAGCAGCAGAAGTAACAGCAACCGCAAGAAGAACAATATTATTATTATTGTTCTTTGAGTCTCAGTCATTGATGTTATTTAACTGGAAAGTCTGTTGAAATGAATATCAAGCCGCTACCTGCAGCCTCAGATATTCAGGACGTATCGGAGGGTTCTTGCTGTTCCCAGCAAGCATGCCTTGTGAAGTGTTCCAAAAAAAACGGGGCTGGACTAATCTTCTTTAACCATCCTTGGAAACTCTTTGAGATAGTACCTAGTGCGCCTATGACAATCGGGACGACCTTGATTTCATGGCAGTTGCAAATCCTTTTTAACTCCCACTTTAAATCCTGATATCGGTTAATTTTCTCCCTCTCCTTTTCTTGCACTCTCGTGTCAAATGGGCAGGCTACATCTACAGTCAGGCACGATCTTTTTTCCTTTCCAAAACCACCAGGTCAGGCCTATTGTGTTCTAATTTTTTGTCCGTCTGTATCCTAAAATCCCATAGCACGTTCACTTGATCGTTTTCTATCACCGACTCTGGCTTATGCTCATACCACTTCTCCGAAATTATTATTATTATTATTAACAGCCACAGACCCTTTGTCTTCCAGCAGCGAAGATGGGGGAAAACCCAAAAGTGCAAAAAGACAGAAAACTCACAAAAAAGCCCGAACAAAACACAAAAACATACACAACAAAAAATAAAGACACCACTAACGCAAACACTTCCCCAATTACATCAGCACCACCAGCAACATCGACACCAGCCCCACAATCCCCGAAACGCAAACAACCTAAACAAACACAAGTACAAATAAAAACACAAATACCTGAAATTGCAGACACCACACCTACAACAAACACAGACATACCCGAAACAACACCACCAAAACCATCACCACCACAGTCACCAAAACGAAAACAAATAAAACCACACCAACACAATGTTAAAAACTTCGTCCTTGTCAGAAGGGCCAACGATAACCTGAGGGCCCTCTTAGCACGAAGCGAGGACATTCAATCAGAAAGGGAGATCTTTGAAATGAGCACATTTTGCGTGCCAGAAAATTTACTTCTGGTCCGAATGTCACTCGATTCCTTCAAAGAAATTCGGGACAGCTTTCCTCAAGACATGGAAACCCCGAATGTGAAACCCAACTTGAGACTTTTAAAGGGGTTCCCAAAAGAAACTCCACCAACCATGAAGGTCGAATCCCCCGACCTTCACAAGACCCCGGGAGGTAAGTAAACCTTCCCTCTCTCTTTTAGCTTGCCACATGGCCATATTAAGAGTAAGAAGTTTAAATGTTCGCTGCCTGGGGGTCACCCTGGAAGCAGGGTCGCCTGCTCAACGACCTCAGGTCGCTGGAAATGGATGTGATTGCCGTCAGCGAGACCAGAATTTCTGACACGCGTGCACTAGCCCCCATTTTCGACGACTATCAGATCTTCGCATCTGTTAGCAGGCCGGGAATGGGAGGTGGGGTGGCAGTGCTGTTTAGGAAAGGACTGGATCTCGAGGTAAGGTCGATCTTCCGGGACCCGGACGGAAAGTTGGTGGTCTTGGATGTGAGCAGTAGCGAAGGTGGTGCCTTTAGACTGCTGGCCGTCTACGCCCCTACAGCCGTCTACGACCGGACCTCTTTAGGCGCCTGGAGACCTTTCTGTGTACGTCTCGCCCTTTACTGCTAGCGGGAGACTGGAACGGCATCTTAGACGCACGCTGGGATTGTGTGGGAGTAGCTGATAGGAGCGGGGAGTGCAAAAGCCTCAAGCGCCTAATCAGCCAGTTCCAACTGTCTGACAGGTATCGACTTGATTTCTCTAATGCGCCAGTATGAACATAGACCAACCGCATGGAGTCATCTAGATCGTATATAGACAGGATCTTCATTAGGAAAATAGATAGAAATAGTGTAGGCTGCCACTTTTTAAAACGGTCGCCTATTCAGATCACAAATTTGGCGGAGGCGCAGCGTGGTAATAAAACCACAATTCGGTCTTTGGCGGACGCGATGGACACGAGATAAGCGATTCCAAGCGGATGTGTTAGGTCTTTCGCCAGCACTTTGCTCGGTTGTTCGGGAAGAGTGGCGAGTCAGAGAGAGTAGCGGATTTCAGTCCCTACCTTGACGGCTTGCCGCGCATCTCGACGGTCGACGCTGACCGCTGCGAAAGGCCGATTACTTCAGCCGAAATTCAGGACGCCCTTGTCAGCTGCATGAGGCGCAAGTCACCCGGTTTGGATGGCCTGCCCTACGAGCTTTACGTAAATATGCCACACTTGTTCTCCGATCTCCCTGAAACACTCTACTGCAACTGGCAGCAGAATGGGAGTATTGCCAGTTCTGTGAGCGGGGGAGTGGTGACGCTGATAAGGAAAGATGAGAACAAGAAGGATACATTAGACAACTTCAGGCCCATAATTCTGTTCAACTCAGAGTTTAAGATTTTGGCCAAGCTGTTAGCAAAGAGATTGGCGCTTGTCGTCGAGGATTTGGTTGGGGAGGCGCAAACTTTCTCAATCTCAGCCAGGTCCATACACGACAATCTCCACCTCATGCGATACATCGTAGAGAGGGTAGGGTGTAAACCTGGCTTCGGTGGGGCACTGATCAATTTAGATCAATCGAAAGCATTCGATAGGGTCGACCATCGGTATCTGGAGTTTGTCCTCAAAGCAGCTGGCTTCGGCCCTGTCTTTAGAAGCTGGATTGTTGCAATGCACAGCGGCACACGCTCGGTGGTCAAGGTTAATGGCCACCTCTCGGAACCATTTCAGCTCTCCCGATCGGTTCGTCAAGGGAGCCTTCTCTCTTCCCATCTGTACGTATTGACTCTCAAGCTTTTACTGGGGAAGCTGGAGATGTTGCAGGGCATCCGGCTCGAACTGGGACGTGGAAAGGCAGTGTCGGCTTATGCGGACAACATCACCGTGATGGTGTCGGACACCTCAGAAATCGAGGTGGTCGGCACCTTATTGAGAGAATATGAAAGGTTAACAGGAGCCAAACTTAACCCGGAAAAGTCGGTGGGCTTGCAGCTCGGAACCTGGAGAGGCATGCCTATCCCGTCCAACAGCGTCGTGGGTCGCTGGACGGACAGACCGGTAAAGTTTCTCGGGGCTTGGTTCAGACCTCCAGGTGGAAAAGAATTGGGACGAGGTAACGAGCAGAGTAGCGAGTCTCACCCAAAAATGGGCTGGGAAGAAGCTATCACTGAAAGGTCGCGCGGAGGTGGCGAATGCGTACATCCCGTCCGTCATCTACTACCACCTGACCGTCGTGCCTTTCCCCCGTCCGCGCCTCGTCAAGTTGGAACGGCTCCTCTTTATATTCTTGTAGAGGGGAAAAGTTCCGTTGGTGAGGCGGTCCATCTGCTGCCAGCACCCTCTACACGGAGGGCTGGGCATGCCGTGGCTAATGATGCGCAGACATGCGTTGAGGCTGCGACATCTCCAGATATTCTGCCTCATCGGGCAACACGTGTGGTCGCCGTTTATCAGACGGGCCTTTCAGCAGCTCGTTTCTTTGACTGAGCTTCAGTCCTGGGTCAAGAAGAGACCAAGACTGGGTGACTGGCAGCTGGAATGTTGCCAGGCACTCACTGTCCTCTACCAAGCGAGCAATGCCTCTCCACTCTCGAGTTTTATAGAGGATTAGTGGTGGGAAAGTGCGATGACTGACCAGTCTGTACCGGAGGACTTTCGAGCCGGGCACGATGGACAATTTCAAGAAATCCCTCGCTTGGCAGTACTACCGGGGGCACTACCGGTTCGGAATAATCTCTACAGGCACGGAAGTTCTGCACGCACTTGTCCAATGTCCATGCATTACTGACTTGTGAAGTTATGTCGAACAGCTACTGTCGCGTGTGAAACGAATCCGGCTATCGGCCGAGTCCATAGTGAAGATCAACCGCCACCTTCCTTAAGTGAGGAAGAGCAGGAAATTTTCCTCTCTCTGGTGGCAGTTGCGAAAGAGGTTATATGGTGGACCAGATTAAAAGGACTGAAGACAGACATTTTTCTCTTCGGCCAATCCCTCATCAACTTCTTCAAGTTTCACCTGGAAAGGAGGGTGAGGGTGGAGAGAGAAGTGCTGTCCCCCAGTACATTTGCTAAAAGGTGGATGAATGTGGCGAGAATGGCCCGTGTGAATGGGCCTACTTTGACCATGCACCTATAGGCTAGCTAACTTTAGGAGAGGGGTGCTCTCCATGGGTGCCCGAGAAGCGCAGGGTGGTTCAGGATTGGTGGGGTACCTGAGTCACCCCAGGGTCGTCCACCCCCAATCGGGGAATTTATTTTGTTGTATTTATGCATAGTTTATTTTATATTTTTTATATCTACATTGTTAAATCAGTCTTGCCATTGTGCACTTTTACTCGACCTTATTGTAAACCCCCACTGTCCCTGTCTTTGTATTTTCCTCTACATGTCGGCCCTTGTGGCTAATTCATGAAATTATTATTATTATTATTATTGTACTTTGAGTCTCAGCCATTGATGTTATTTATCTGGAAAGTTTGTTGAAATGAATGTCAAGCCACTACGTGCAGCCTCAGATATTCAGAACGTATCGGAGGGTTCTTGCTGTTCCCAGCAAGCATGCCTTTTGAAGTGTTCTAAAAAGCGGGGCGGGACCAATTTTCTTTAACCATCCTTGGAAACTCTTTGAGATAGTAGCTAGTGCGTCTATAACAATAGGAAGCACTTTGACTTCATGGCAGTTCCAAATCCTTTTTCCTCCCTCTTTATGTCCTGGTATCGGTTAATTTTTCTCCCTCTCCTTCTCTTGCACTCTCGTATCGAATGGGCAGGCTACATCCACAATCAGGCACGATCTTTTTTCCTTGTCCAAAAACCAGGTCAGGTCTATTGTGTTCCAGTATCTTGTCCGTCTGTATCCGAAAATCCCACAGTACCTTCACCTGATCGGTTTCCATCACCGACTCTCGCTTTTGCTCATACCACTTCTCAGTATGTGGTAAATTGTTTACTTTGCATGGGTGCCAGTGGATCACCCTGCACATCACATCATGTCTCCAGCCTTTATAATGAGTCTGGGCTAGGTGTTTACACTCCGATACAATGTGAGCCACATTCTCCTCCCTCTCTCCACAGATCCTACACAGAGGGCTAGCCTCCTCCTTGTAAATATGGTGTTTCAGCCACTTCGTTTTGAGGGCCTGCTCTTGCGCAGCCATTAGCATTCCTTCTGGAGCCTTTTTAAGGTCTCCTCTTTTCAACCAGTTCCATGTCTGTGCATCTCTAAATTCAGTTTTCTCAAAGAAGGTACTATGAAGGGATTTTCCATGAAGGTTGCTCTTTCTCCTTGTTGTATTTCCTCCTTGGACATCCCCTGGTCTATTGTCTTCTCCTTCAGTACAATTCTGAGCATTGGCTCCCTACTATCAGTCACGTATTTGTGTAGGTTGTTTTTCCCCATCTGAACACAGTCCTCTATGCTGATAAGACTTCTTCCACCTTCAGATCTCCTTAAGTAGAGTCTACCGACATCACTCCTCTTGTGGAACATGTTGTAGATAGTCAATAGCTTCCTAGTCTTCCTATCTATTTCTTTTTGTTCAGCAACATTGCATCTCAGAATTCCCGCACTGTACCTAATAATAGACACAGCTCGGGAATTTACTGCACTTATGGCATTCCTACTGTTCAGATGTGACTTTAATACGCTCCCTACTCTCCGAATGTATTCAGTTCTTATCAATTCCTTCATTTTTTTGTTCTTGATGTCATCAGCCTCCAGAACACCTACATTTTTGTATCCTTCTTCAGAGTCAATTTCTTTTATCATCTCACCAGTTGGTACCTGGATTCCGTTGCTTCTGCTCAATTTACCCCTCTTCATCACAAGGACTCCACATTTACTAATACCAAATTGCATACATATATCATTGCTGAAAATACGGACAGTGTCAACAAGCACATCCAACTCCTTCTCACTCTTCCCGAAGAGCTTAAGATCGTCCATGAAGAGGAGGTGATTGATGGTAAGCTTTCCCTTTCCCAACTTGTATCCTGCTCTCCCGTTTCGCAGTATAATGGTCAGGGGGATTAGGGCAAGAACAATCAACAGAGGGGACAAACTATCTCCCTGGAAGATACCTCTCTTAATCTTAACGCCTTCCAAGGATTCTCCGCCCGATGTTAACTCTGTTTTCCAGGACTTCATACTTTTGCTCAACAACTGTCTGATGTTATCTGCCACCCTTATTGTTATTATTATTATAATTATTGGCGACCTACGTAGTAAATCGTATCATTGTGTGCTCCGCAAAGATTAGTTGTTTTCGTTTGTTGAAAATTGCCATTTATGGAAAATTTTTATTGTTAACTGTATATAAGTGCACATATATTGTTTTCCGAAAAGGACACTCAAAAAGATTGGGGCCTTGAGCCCAAATTTTAAACTTTTATAATTATTAAAAAAAACTTTCTTTGGAAAAAACATGGACGACTCCCAGCCACACGAAGCTGACAGCCTTCCTCACAAACTAACAATACACACCGACACAACCATTGTAAATATTACTACGTTTGCCAACACTAAAAATATAAGCAGTAGCAATATTTTAAATTTGTCTCGGGCAGATATTCATTCCCCGCCATTACCAATAACTGCAGGTGTTAAAGCCGCCACCACCACCACCACCACCGCGACAACAGAAACAAAAGAAAAAAATTAATTAACTGGTGATATCTAAATGAATTCAACCAAAATGAACTCTTCCACACCGAACACAACTGACGCCACCACCACCACAACTGAAACTAAAATTAATAATAACAAAAATAACGATAACAACAACAGCAACAATGAAATTAAGAAAACCACCATGAGTTTTGCCAGAGTAACAAAAGAGTGCGAAGCATTCCAGGTAACTCAGGAAGAATTATAAGAAGCCAAACAAATGGTAAAGAAAGATGGGTACAGGGTCAGCCTCACGCCCCACCTAATAAAATGGAGCATCGGCGCCTATGCACCGTGTCTTATCGAACAATTAATATAAAATCGCGCCGAGTGGAACGGGCATACGAGTCCGAAATCCAAAAAGCTTTGGGACATGTGTGGGCAAAAAACCCCACATCAGACGTGGGCAGAAATATGAAACCGTGGACGTGTTCTTTGAAACACCACAGGAGGCTATATAACACTCCAAGGCGCCATTAGGAAGTGAGGACTTCACACTCGTCCCAAACTATTGTGGCCAGAGACTCGTAAAGATCAGGGTCACCCACGTTCCACCGGCCATCGAAATTCCCTGGCTAATAGCTGCCGTCGTCGCCGGCATCGAAGCCAACACCAAGATAATCGAAATAGCGAAAGAAAAGCAGGAGAACTGGTCCGGATCTGGGATGGAGCTCATGATCCAAGCGGGCAAAAAAGCATTGAGGAGATCCCAGAGGTAATAGACCTCACTGACGGCAGCCACCTCACCGTAATTGACGAGGGCAGAAGGCCTAGGTGTGTCATTTGTGGTGAAGGAACCCACCTAAGGGCTTTCTGCCCTCAGGCTAAAAGGTTGAGGCCACCTCTCCTACCCACCCCAGTGATTCAACCATCAACACCACCAGCAGCAGAGATGGCAGCAACAACTGTAGCAGCAACAACAGAAGCAACTGTAACAGCAACAACCCCAGCAACAGTAGCAAAACCAACACCACCACCACCCAACGCGCCAGAACTAGTACCAGCGCCTACACCATCCACCACGCCACAACCAAAATCAACGCCTGTGGAGGATTTTCCACTCCCCGGCCTATCACAACTGGAGACAGATTGTGACGACGAGGAGTGGGAAACGGTATCAGGAAAAAAGAAAAAAAGAAACCAAAAAAGAAAAAAATTCTCTTCCCTCCCCCTCCCAAAACAAAATACAGAGTGAAACAAATAAACTATCAAACAAAAAAGTTAGGACAGATATGCCACCATCCACACCAGCATCACCAACCCCATCACAACAAACACCAACACCATCACCATCATTAACCCCAACACCACCATCACCAACACCACAAAAGTCACCAAAAAGAGAAACAGAAACAAACCCACAACAATCGCAAACAAAACAAAACAACCCAAACGATACACACTACACAGCATTAAATTTGTACAACAACCAATTATTACACTACATCAAACAAAACACCAGCATCACAGAAAAAGACTACACAACAACCCAAAATTTCACACCACCTCCACACATACAAATCACTCGCATCACACAGAAAACGTACACGACAAACATTCCCCAAAGACATCGGAGACTTCCGACAAACACTCTCCAGGAGGATTTATAAGAACATGCTTCCTGAGGAGGCCACAAGCAGTGAAAAGGATGGAGAAACCTTCCTTCCTCTACGAGAAGTAAGGTAAGTGGTCTTTCCCATCTTTTCCACTCCATTTCAACATGACCTCACACAGAATAGGCAGCATAAATGCGCGTGGCTTGGGGTCGTCATGGAAGCAGGGCCACCTGCTCAACGACCTCAGGTCACTAAACATAGATGTAGTGGCCATCAGCGAGACCAGAATCTCCGAAGCACGGGCCTTCGCACCGATCTTTGGCGGCTACGATGTGTACCCATCTCCCAGCCGTCCGGGATCGGGGTGAGGAGTTGCTGTGCTTTTTCGGAGAGGTTTGGATCTCGCCATACGGGCCATCTTCCTGGACCCAGAAGGTAAGTTGTTGGTGCTAGACATGACCAATGGAGACGGGCAAGCTTTCAGGTTAGTGGCCGTCTATGCCCCGACAGGAGCAGGGCGGCCTGATTTCTTCCGGCGTCTGGAGACCTTTCTTGGAACGTCCCGCTCTTTAGTGTTAGTGGGCGACTGGAACGGGATCTTAGATGCACGCTGGGACTGTGTGGGATCAGCGGATAGGGTAGGAGGGTGCAAGAGCCTCACCAACCTGCTCAGGCGTTTTGAACTGTCTGACAGGTGCCAATCTGGACTTGGACAAATCGCATAGGGTCATCCAAATCATATCTAGATAGAGTATTTTGTAGTGAAATAGATAGGTCTAGCATAGGCTGTCCACAATTCAAGATAGTCAGCTACACGGACCACAAATTTGTGATCTGTGTGCTTGACTTAAATAGGCTTCATAGACGAGGACCCGGCTACTGGAAGCTAAACGCGTCCTTACCAGCGCGCAAGGCCTACAGAGACCGGATTAGCGAACTAGTTAAGCGGGCGTTGATGGGGGCCATCGTCAACAACAAGTGGTGGTTTGCTCTGAAAAGAGCAAGTATAATAGAGTCCATTAGGTTTAGTAAGGTTTTAGCAATAGAGAAAAATAGAGCAGAGGGAGAATAAGTTAGAAAATTAGACGAGGCGCTTAGTAAAGGCATCGCGACCGACGTACTTGCGGCGAAATTGGCCGGGGACAGCGTCGGGACACGTCGGGCCGGATCGAGGGATGGACTTTAGTGTCTACCTCGACGGACTGCCGCGGCTCTCGGCCACTGAGGCGGAGTATTGCGAAAAGCCGATCTGAGGCGTCGGCACTACACTAAGAGAATACGAAGCGGTGACAGGAGCAATCAACCAGAAAAAGTCAGTGGGCCTGCAGCTCGACACTTGGAGAGGCAGGTCCATGCCGTCCAACAGCGTCGTCGGGCGCTGGACGGACCGGTTAAATTGCTTGGGGCCTGGTTCGGTCCGGACCTCCAGACGGACAAAAACTGGGACGAGCAGGGTGGCTTCTCTCACCCAGAAATGGGCGGAGAGGAAGCTATCCCTGAAAGGTCGAGCAGAGGTGGCTAACGCGTACATCGCGTCCGTCATCTACTACCGCCTGACCGTCGTACCTTGTCGTAAGCCCCGCCTGACTGCGCTGGAGCGTTTGCTCTTTCGCTTTTTGTGGAAGGGACGCGCTCCGATGGTCAGGCGGTCCATCTGCTGTCAACACCCGCTACGTGGAGGGCTGGGCATGCCGTGGCTGATGATGCGCAGACACGCGCTCAGGCTACGACATCTCCACCTCTTCCTCGACGGTGATCAGGTGTGGTCGCCGTTTGCTAGACACGTCTTTCCCCAGCTCGTCTCCTTGACGGAGCTGCAGTCCTGGGTCAAGCGAAGACCGAGATGGAGCGCTTGGAGACTGGAATATCTTCAGGCGCTAACAGCCCTCGACCAATCGGGCAATGTGATCGGTGGAAACTCCACCTTGGCGTTCTATAGAGGATTAGTGGAAGGGAAGAGCGACGACGTACTTGGGGAAACTCTAGGCGTCGACGAAAATCAACTAGCCAATCTCTTCGGAAGGACTTTCGGGCTGGGGCCTATGGACAACTTCCAGAAATCCCTGGCCTGGCAGTGCTACCGAGGAGCTTTGCCAGTTCGGGATAAACTCTACAGGCATGGAGGTGCCGTCAGCCGGGCATGTCCGAGATGCGCGCAGGGCGACGAAACCGTTCTGCACGCACTCGTCCAGTGTCCGAGTATTGCTCACTTGTGGGTTTATGTCGAACACCGGCTGTCAGGTGTTGGACGGATCCAGCTACCAGCTGAGTCCATCGTGAGGAATGCCCCGCCCTCTTTCTTTAGCCGGGAAGGGCAGGCAGTTGTTATCTGTCTGGTGGCCATGACGAAAGAGATAGTATGGTGGACACGTTTGAAAGGGCTGAAGACGAGCACTTACCTCTTCGGTGATGCCCTGATTAACTTTTTCAAATTTCATTTGAAAAGGAAAATAAGGGTAGAGAGGGAAGTCCTCTCTTCCCATCATTTTGTTGAAAGATGGGTGAGAGAAGCAAGTATGGCCCGAGTAAATGGGCCTACTCTGAGTATGTGTCTTTAAATTAAAGGTGGAAAACTGGGAGAGGGCACTTGCTCTGGTGGTCAGGGTCATTGTGGCCTTTTAATGGGCTTTCTCCACAAATGTCCTTCGGAAGTCTCCCCCCTATTGGGGAATTTTTCATTGTTATTTTTATTACATCCTCTGTTTTTTTTACACGCAGAAATGGCCATTTGTACCGTCCTGTATTGTCCTGTACTGTCCTTAATGTCTACTTTATGTAAACCCTTGTGGTTCATAAAGAAAGCATTACTATTATTATTATTATTATTATTATTATTATATTTTCATTTGATTTCGCTTTATATGCAATGACTACCGAGTATCCAGCAGATACTTAGAGCAAGCATCGTTGGTTTGGACAGTTTTCGATAGTTTTCTTCCCCTTCTTTCTTTCCAATATTATTCCGACTTTACATTCATTTAACAAGTCACATTAATTTTAAAAACAAAAAAAGGAGAGAAAACAAATATAAAAAGGTAGGAGTAGGTTGAGGTAAAAAGAAGTATTAAGGCGTATAAAAGATATGAATTAATTTTGCATTAAGTATATTTATATATTATTGAATATTTATTAAATTTTCTCTAAAATTTAACCAGAAAAGATTGCGTTGATATATATTATAATAACTTCTGTTTTAGGCAGAAAGCCAGCAATTTTGAGGGAATATAAAAGTCGATTAAAACGACCCTAGTGCATTATTGTTGCTTTATTTAATCGACACTGTAAGGATGAAAGGCAAAGCTCACCTTGACAGGATTTGAACTGAGAACACAAAGCATATTGTCGCCGCTCTACTGATACTGCTAATCAATATTATAATGACAAACATTTACGAAGCATGTGAACGGTACTTGTTAGAACTAATTTTTGATTTCATAGATGTTAGGTTTACCTGGTATGTTTTCTAGAAACATTTAAACACCTTTTACTATGACACCTAGTGGTCCCATCACTATCGGAATAGTTTGTTTTAAGGTGCCACATTCTGTTTATATCTATTTCTAGAGCTTTATATTTTGCAAGTTTCCCCATACACTTTTGCTGAAACCTTTCTAATAGACGGTACAGTCATGCCAAGGAGTAAGCAGTTCTTGTTTTTAAAATCTTTAATAATATTATCAGGGCGGTTTGTATTAATAGTGCTATCTGTGTGAATGGCAAAGTCCCAAACACTGTTTCTTGACAACTGAAACCGCGGTAAGGGCGAAGTTAAAGTTGTGACTATCTTATTATAGGTTGCTTTACTAGGAATCTACCCGTCGCTAACTTTGTAAATTTTATTCTCTCTCTCTATATATTTATATATTTATATATATAAGAGAGAGAAAGTAAATGACAGAAAGATTGGTTCGCATATAATTAAATGAAATATTTAAATACTTATTCAGGTTTCTTCAAACTATCCCCTCTCTATATCTTCAGAGTTGCTATTAATTGCAGGGAGGATCTTGCTTTTCTTGACTATATCAGGGGAAAATGTCAATAGAATTGAGTATTTGCAACATTCAGTACACATATCTCGTGCGCTACAACCAACAGGCAACCCAATACTGCTTGTTGCATTGTAGGGTTGTCGGCAACCCCACAACGTCTTTGTGGTGAGTAGAGTATTCACGAGACTCAATGACTACTCAATAGTGTGTATATTTGCTTGTACATATATACATATGCAATTATGTATCTTGTGGCGGAGTGACGTGTATACTCTCTTGATTCGGAGGGCTATACTGGTTGGAGTTCAACTCCTTGTAGTACAACTAAGCCAAATAAATCGAATGGTAGAAACTACACTAAACATTACTCGTAATAACAAAAGAGAACAAAAGTATCATGAGGTGGCAAACTACTAGAAGTGTGATATTAGTGGAAGAACAAGAATTAAGTAAACGTTGATTCATATTAGAGGGTGAAAGGAATAACAACATGTCAACGTTTAGGATCAAAAGATTTCAGTAAGTGAAATACTGCTGCATACATTGACAGGTAGCACCCGATGTACCTTAATGCACAATGGAAACTCTTTCAGTACAGTGCAGTGTCACAAAACAGCTGCGTTCTTTTCCTAAAGAATTAATCTAAGAGCGTATAAGCTGAGGGACATAACTCTGTCTTGCAAAGAGCAACAATATATCACATGTGGTATCAAAGGAGCAACAGAAGGAGACGCTAGAAAATGTATCAATCAGTGTTTTGAAGATTGAAAGAAGAAAATAATATCCATCGAAATATCTGTCAAGTTAGTATTCGGGATCGAGTGTAAGGTGAAGCATTATGCAAAAATGAATGTCATACGAACGTCCATTTGCTTAAGTTAAGATACATAAACAGTGTAATACATTTCCGAGAACCTCAGACCTTATCAATGACATTGAACACTTAACTGTTTGTTTACCTTCTAGCACAATATGTACAGGCTCTCAGAGCAGAGGTAACATGAAATGATATAGGAGTTTTCAGTATGTACTTACAAGTCCTAATAACATCCAGAAAGCTTGGGGCATCTGGATAAAGAATACACAATCATCAATAAGACTTACAGTGCATAGTAAAACATAATCAATGAGACTTACAGTCCATAGCAAAATGTCCTGCTGTTGCAATTATAGCTGCAACAGTCACTAGATTGCTTTTTCCGATAGGGAAACAGTAATATAAAGGCAGAAATCGCAGTAGAAACAACAA
>OZ024743.1:226354006-226361506 GCA_964016885.1 Eledone cirrhosa
TCCAGTACGCTAGGAGTTGAGCGTCAGTATTCTTATAGATTCATGATTAGGAATTGTTAAAGAAACATTAAGCAAACTGAATAAATACCAGTAATATATTGCAGTCAATGCTATCTAATATATATTGTTTACAAAATACGCATTGACACAAAACAACAATATCTGAACAACGAACAATATAAGAAGAATGGCAAAAACAACAATAACCCTACTTAGTTTCATATTTCTAGATTTTCGAGTTAAATTTCATTGGTTCAGTAAATACCATGCATTATGTAGTCAATAACTGATAAGACAAATCAAGCCTGATATTTGATTCAGATTTCAGAGCAATATATGAGAAATGATCTAAAAATTAAAAAAAGAGCCACAATGGAGTGTTATAGTTATGTTGTTCAATATTATATTTTGATTTACAGAGATGTAAAAGTAAACAGTGTAAAACAGTCCCATATGTAAAACCCAGAATCAGAGTAATTTGATTAATCGTTAGCACCAGTAAGAGGTGGTCCTTTTGAAACTTCTAGAAAAGTTTAATGTTTATTTTGCATGGAAAAATTCAGTCTTTGCCCTCTGTAACCGACAAAGCGTTAGATTTATCCCCCCCTCTACAATATAATATATCAAGCTCTTTCCTCACCCAAATTCTTACGAAAAAATGCTATTTTCTTGTCTTTTAAATATCAAAATAATCAAGAATTACGAAAGGTTATGTGGAAAACAAACTACCTTTTTATTTAATAATGAAAGTACATATTTAACTACTGGGAATTTAATACTAACTTTCATGAAATAATAACAGTTCAAGCTAAGGTTTCAATTAAAATTGAATCTTTTGATTGGTGTTTAAAAGGATAATCTGATGTACATTTACATTTCAGCTTAACTCACTTCGCAGGGTTTGAACAAACAACATTAAAGTGAGATCACTAAAACAAACTACAATGCGTTCAGCCGGCTCATGCGCTCCAACAATCCTGATCAAACGTTTTTTTTTATCCAAGCTAATATTCCCTCAAATAATATATTATACCATCAGTTCCTAAAGACACGGAGTAAAAGAAAAAAAAAACATATCAACAGCTACAGTAATATCAACAGGAATATCTTTCCAAAATCATATAAGATCACCCTTTACAAGAATCTCGCAGATTCTACAATCTTGTAATAAATATCGAGCTCAGATTTTGATGCATATCTCTTTCCCCCTCCTCCACGTCTCTCTGCGTCTCTCTCTCTCTCTCTCTCTCTCTCTCTCTCTCTCTCTCTCTCTCTCTCTCTCTCTCGGCAGTACAAATGTTATTAGTATTAGTTTCACGTTTGAGACTGGGGACACACACACACAATATATATATATATATATATATACATATATATATATATATATATATATATATATAAGTGTGTGTCTGCATGCGTGTGTGTGTGTGTATAGAGATAGATAGATAGAGAAAGAGAGAGCCACACACACACACACATATATATATATATAGGTGCATATAACATATACATGCAGAAACAAACACAGATATACATTTATCTACTTCTTCATCTTCATCGTTTTATATGCCTGCGATAAAATATCTGCGAAGATAATGATTAGTTTCTAAATAAAATCCCAAAGAATTATTGAAACCACTTTTATATAATAAAGAACAAAAAAAAAAAAAATAAAGATAAAATAAAACGTAAAACAATCTCATAAAAATAATAAAAACCAAATGGAAACAAATATAAAAGTAAGGAAACGAAACGAAATTATTAGCAGAATTGAGTAAGAAGATAAAATTTATTTATCTATAATGTCCTTCGTATGTTAAAAACAACGAAAACAAGATGGTTTCCGCAAAACGACAGTAAGTTTCTTCCGTATAGTAAACGATATAATTCACAGCGTCCTTCCAACAAACTTCTGTTAGTGTGTAATTTTCTCTTATTATTACATATTACACACATATATCTTGGTGAGTGTGAGATATATATTTTATGATATGATATGGTTAGATATTATTATTGTTTTTATTCATATTTTTCTTCTTTTTTTTCCACTTCACTCCTTCCTATATATTATATCAACCTCATATTTTTCTGGGGTTTTATCTATACTACTACTAATACTACTACTACTACTACTACTACTACTACTACTACTACTACTACTTTAGTATTCGTATTTTTATTACATCTTTTCAGTACACAACCGAGCACATTTCTCTCCGTACGTGCATACGTATATATATATATGTGTGTGTGTGTGTGTGTGTGTGTGTGTGTGTGTGTGTGTGTGTGTGTGTGTGTGTGTCTGTGCGTGTATATATACGTGTGTGTTTGTATGTGTGTGTATACATACGTGTGTGTTTGTATGTGTGTGTTGTCTTATGTAGTTGCAGTGTTTTTAAATTTTGTATTTGTGTATTTCAGTTTATATTGAACATACTCTACATCCTCTATGTACAATTCATGTTTCTTTTGGTATATTATGTATATTTATACGTAAGTTCTGTCGTTTTACTTATGTATATATTTGTGTATTTTGTATATCCTTAACAAGACACCTATTATTGTGTATTGCTTCTGTTTCAAACCCGCACATACTGGTTATCTCTATTTCTAGATTATATTCGTATATTTTCTCCAATTATAGATATACTTTCACCTTTTACAATTGATACATCTATTAAAAGATATTTTTTCCAGAGTAGTCTTTAACAATAATATATTTTCAATTTCCTTAACTTTCCTGTCTATATTTATAGGTATATCCCAGAATATTGTCAATTTATCACTCTCCCAGATTTTTTCTGTAGTGCGTTTGTGCCAAAGTATTTCAAAATACTGGCATAATTTCTAGTGTATGGAAGATCCCACTTTATCATGTCAGTAACTTATATTCCCCTTTGTCGAAGATTGGGCAGCCAGAAAAGAATTGTGATTAATTGATTTTTCCCAACCACCGCATATTCTGAAGTTATGTTCTGTATTCTCCTTTATTGATTGATGTTTTATTAAATAGTTTCTTGTGAGAAAGCCTCGGCATTCCTTGCAATCAAAAATCCTTCGGACTCAACATTGAGGCCTGCGCTCTTTAGAGAGTCACGTGATTATTTCCTATATCCATTATTGCTTTGATTAATAATACTAGATATAGATCGTGTAGGTATATTTCTCACTATCATAGTAAGGCTCTCCCCGAAAAGAGTTATTAATAGATTTGAAAGTAGCTAGTTAAATTAAGACTAGAAAAGACACCGCGAATAATTTGCTTTGTAATTTACTGACTAGACTTTCTTATAATCTTTTAATATTTCTCTCGCACCTACCACTTAGGGGCTGCATAGAAGAATAGGTCTAAAGGTTAGGGCGCTGGAATCATGATCATAAACGTGTGGGTTCGAATCCTGAACAGTACGATGCCTTGTAATCTTGAGCAAAATATTGTATTTTACGTTGCCTCTTCTGACAAGAGCTGCACGCCGTAGACAATATCACCAGTGGAAAGACAAATGGTAACAGCCAGGTCGATCACCATTGATACCATGCCTACATTATTTTAAGTAGTGAGGCTGATACAGAAAAAAAGAGGACATTGATAAATTTAGGACCATAGCTCTATTGAATACACCTACTGAAGAAGTAGGTGCTTGCCATCGTTAATGTGGTTCATGTTTTGCTTCATGGTTGATAGGCAATATACTCGGTATATCCTCTAGACCTTCCCCAGTACTCCCTTCCTCTCAAATATTTCTGTATATATATATATATATATATATATATATATATATATATATTCAGTTTTAGTTTTAAGTTTTACCGGTTGCGCATTTCTAATGCTTTTCAAAAATAATTTTGAGATAGAGCGTCCGTGAAGTTTGTTCTGATCTGATAGAGCAAACTTCACGGACGCTCTATCTCAAAATTATTTTTGAAAAGCATTAGAAATGCGCAACCGGTAAAACTTAAAACCAAAACTGAATACTAACGAATACTATTACTAATTCTCACTTATTCCTAATTAAACTATTTTTCACTGTGAACAATTTGTCAGCATTTTCTTTTTCCGTTTACCAATATATCATAACTTGTGTGTGACACCTCTATTCTTTTAAATATATATATATATAATAATAATAATAATTGTTTCTACATTTGGCACAAGGCCAGGAATTACCCAGTACATTACTGGTACTTTATTTTATAGAGTGCTAGTAATGTACTGGGTAATTGCTGGCCTTGTGCCAAATGTAGAAATAATAATTATTATTATTATATAATAATAAATAACATAGACGGTTTTATTCGTACATCTTTTTATTACATACTAAATAATATATGTATACACACACACACACACACACACACACACACACACATATATATATATACACACACGAGGGTCGACCAAATGGTTCAGTGGGTGACTATGAAAGAATGAAGCTATCGTTGTGACATTAATTTCAACTCTTCTCACTAATAAGTGCATTGTTTCTTTCCCAGGACTACGTTGAAAACAACCACATTTTGTCATTCCATGAGAGTATCTTAGTCATCCTATGAGCTTTATATATATATATATATATATATATATATATATACGAGGGCCCAGATGTACAAGTGCAAACATCACATTAAGTGAGTATATGTGAGCAAAAGGGATTATTGCTGATACTATAACATAACCTCTTCAATGTATATATATGTATATGTATATATATATATATATATTTTCGAGGGCGGGTAAAATTCCCGAGATTCATGGACGAGTTCTCTTCAGCGATCTCTGTCCCTCATTATCGCTGCCATGTCCTGTGTCTCCAACAGACCAGTGTCTGTCCTTAGGGCATCAACATACGTTAACCTTGGTCTTCCTCTTCCAATGTGTCCATGTAGGGGTTCCCACAGGAGCACTGAGTGCAATGTCAACTCTGGATGTCGGTGAGCATGTCCAGCTAACCTCACTCTCCTCTGTGTCAATTTTGAGCTGACTTTTGGATAGCTCCCATACAACTCTGAGTTAGAAATATATATATATATATATATATATAAATGAAAGTTAGAGTTAATAACTTATACTGAAACCCTGTAATTATTGAGGCGGTTTGTATAATTTAATTTAATTTTATCATTCTCTCTGCTTCATGGTTAAATATTTCAAACAAATGTGGTTCTTCCACCCTCGTAATATTAGACACACGATTTACTGTGTTTCTTACTACACACACACACACATATATATATATATATATATATATATATATATATATATATGTATATATAATTATAATTGAATATAAAAGAAAAACGATTTGAACACATATATGTATATATCTCTGTTCGTTTTTCTTTTTATATTCAATTATAATATACGGCTCGGAAAAATCTCTTTCTTAGAGCTATTTTATTGTAGGAGACTATTTTGTGGTTCTAACTCAATATATACCTTTGATATATGTATATACCTTTGATATATATATATATATATATATATATATATTTATATTTTTATACTTGGGGAGGGTCATATTTGTGTAATATTGCCAGAATTAATAACAGAACACACTCACTGTTTGGTTGGTTTTCGCTTTTCGCTTCTGTGTCTTTTATATCGGTTAATTTAATTTATTCGGTCCTCAATGTTGCCATTGACTGACCAACGGTCAAAAATACAGATACAATATATAAGGAATTCCCACTTTGTCTGATTTACACGTTTTATTTACAATCCTTTAAAATTTATAATGGTATTAGAATGAAATAGTATGGTAGAATATTTAATGTTAAGTGTTAATTGAACAAGTACTTTCATGCTTTCGCAATCTTCAGGTTCATATTCTGTTGTGACAGTCAAGTTGAAAATTGCAAATTTGACTGTCACCACAGTATATGAACCTGAAGATTGCGAAAGCATGAAAGTAGTGTTCAATTAACACTTAACATTTAATATTCTACCATACTATTTCATTCTAATACCATTATAAACTTTAAAGGATTGTAAATAAAACGAGTAAATCAGACAAAGTTGGAATTCCTTTTATTAATATAATCTTTTATACACAATCATACACACCCCTGTATATATATATATATATATATATATATATATATATTTTGAGTATATGTTGGTTGTTTACCGGCACCTCAGTATGCAGATTGGAGCACTTGACGAGGTACGCAGGTTGGTTTGTTTACGCCGGAGTAATGTAAAATAAGTAAGTCAAACATGTAAAAGTTGTGATGTTGAAATGTGTTCCACTCAGTCAATTCATCGATATGTCCAGCACCTGGATGTGTTGTTAGTCCTCCGAGGAACTGGAATCATATGGGCTAGAACAAACGATTATCAGAATCAGAGGACACGTTCGTACCCCATTGGTCAGTTGTCCTACCACTGCCCAGTCGAGAGTCTATAGAAATTCGTCAGAGACAGGTCAGCCTGTCATAGTTGTTTTTATCAGAATGTTTAAGTCCAGCTGACCTCCTTTACTGTGGCGGTAGGGGTAGTGGTGTTAAGATGTCAGCTAGCAGGTTAACCTTAGTAGGCTGCTGCTATGATCGGAAGAATTTATGTGTGTAGACTGGCACATATCCTGCCACCACATCACGTGGTGTGGATGCCAAACAAAGAATGCGTGTGTGTTACAACCAATAAAAAAAAAAAAAAAAAAATTTAGAAACGACTTAGAAAAATATAAAATGTAACAAAAAACGTGTGTGTCAGAATCTAGAAGTGTAAAGAATTACAATTCTTATTTTAGCATAGAGTACATACCTCTAATTGTCCGCCAACGCACACCGTTGCGCGTGCACACGTATAAACACAGCCTCGGGTGCATTCACCTATTTATGTCCACACAGTCCAACAAAAGATGGGTGCGTTTTAAAACAAATGAAGTAAAAGTGGAGTAAAAAATAAAAAAAAAAACCTGTGTCAAAATCCAGAAGTGTAAAGGCCTACAATTCTTATTTCAGCATAAAGTATATATGAGTATATGTTCGTCAACGCACACCGTTGCACGAACACACACAAACACAGGCTCAGATGCATTCCCATATTACGTCTACACAGTCACACACACGCATACATGCACGCATACACATAATTCCATATACGCCCACACGTGGATACACACACACAGGGTCAATAGTCACCTCTGGAGGTGGGGAGAGGGGTAAGTAGTAGTAATAGGCACGTCCTATTTAATTGTGGTATTTATCAATGACTCATGCGTGCGAAGGGGTCGGGTTCGAGGCAGGATATCCTCCGCGTACTCGGATCACAAGCCGGGGTTGGGAGTTGGGACCTGCTGGTCAGAGGATAGGACTCCGCCGACGTACTTCGTCTCTTTATATCATCTAGTGTCAGCTAACTTGAGTTCTGGTTAAGGAAGTGAGAGAGAGGGGTTGACCACAGCGGTGTGAGGCATGGTTTTAGCTGCTAGGTAGGTGTGTTGCTATAGGTGCTAATCGAGGCGGGAGTAGAGGTGGGGATAGAGGCGGGTATAG
>OZ024743.1:226369006-226391506 GCA_964016885.1 Eledone cirrhosa
TATTATATATAAAAAATCACGGCGGTGGATTGGCAGTATCGGTAGAGTATAAGACAGCATGCTTTACAGCATAGAGTTATGACTCTTTACGTTCTGAGTTCAAATCCAGCCGAGGTTAACTTTGCATTTCATCCTTACGGGGTCGATAAAATAAAGCACTGGGGTAATTGCTGGCCTTGTGCCAAATGTAGAACCAATTATATATAAAAATCACTTCTACATAACTAGAACATTGCCGATGATTTCACACGAATGAAACAGTTCTAGTCCCGTAGAAGTAATTTCTACGCACACATACATATATGTATTATATATATATATATATATATATAATACATATATGTATGTAAGTAGTGGAGAACAGGCATGGCATTATTTACGGTTAAAAATGGTGTGCAGGAAAACATTGATATTTACAGATCTTAGTATTGCAACTTTCTGGAATTCTAGAACGTACATATTTCCGTGTCTATGGGGAATCTTCGCTTATGTTGTTTTGTTCGTTTTTTTTTTCATTATTTACCGAAGTTGTTACGTATCATTCCAGTCGTACCAATTATAATGGTATGATGGACACATTCCATAACTTCCATACAAATTGAATGATTGACACATTCTTCTTCTTCTTCTTCTTCTTCTTCTTCTTCTTCTTCTTCTTCTTCTTCTTCTTCTTCTTCTTCTTCTTATTATTATTATTATTATTATTATTATTATTATTATTATTATTATTATTATTATTATTGTTATTGTTATTCCTTGAATCTCAGTCATTGATGTTGGTTAACTGGAAAGTCCGTTGGATTGAATATCAAGCCACTACCTGCAGCCTCAGATATTCAGGACGTATCGGAGGGTTCTTGCTGTTCCAAGCAAGCATGCCTTTTGAAGCGTTCCAAAAAGCGTGAAGGGGCCGATTTTCTTCAACCATCCCTGGAAACCTTTGGAGATAGTCCCCAGTGCGCCTATGACAATCGGGATCACTTTGACTTCATGGCAGTTCCAAATCCTTTTCACCTCCGACTTTAGGTCCTGGTATCGGTTAATTTTCTCCCTCTCCTTCTCTTGCACTCTCGTGTCGAACGGGCAGGCCACATCCACAATCAGGCACGATCTTTTTTCTTTGTCCACAACCACCAGGTCAGGTCTATTGTGTTCCAGTTTTTTGTCCGTCTGTATCCTAAAATCCCACAGCACCTTTACCTGACTGTTCTCCATCACCGCCTCTGGCCTATGCTCATACCATTTCTCAGAATGTGGTAGAATGTTTACTTTGCACAGCTGCCAGTGGATCACCCTGCCCATCACATCGTGTCTCCAGCCCTTATAGTGGGTCTGGGCTAGGTGTTTACACTCGGACACAATGTGAGCCACAGTCTCCTCTCTCTCTCCACAGATCCTGCACAGTGGGCTAGCCTCCTCCTTGTAGATATGGTGCTTCAACCACTTCGTTTTGAGGGCCTGCTCCTGCGCAGCCATTAGCATTCCTTCTGTAGCCTTTTTAAGGTCTCCCCTTCTCAACCAGTTCCATGTCTGTGGATTTCTAAATTCAGTTTTCTCAAAGAAGGTACTATGAAGGGATTTTCCCTTAAGGCTGCTCTTCCTCCTTGATGTTATTTCCTCCTTGGACATCCCCTGGCCTACTGTCCCCTCCTTCAGTAATTATTATTATTATTATTATTTGCATTTATCTTGCTTTATGTTTATACGAGTTATCACCAAGTCACAACCAGTGACCTCAAGAGACAACAAGGTCCGCCATGTTCAAGAAAGAACACACATATTCACACATGCATCCTTAGTGTTTAGACTTGTGATGTACTTATATTGACAGGATCTTCCTTAGTATATGGGCAGTTCCCATTAGTACTATCTTTTGTATTTCTCCTATACGCGGGTTTCCTGGGATTTGCGATAAGTAGTCGTTAGACCCCTTAGGTATCATTCCCAGAGCGCCTACAACCACTGGTATTGTTTTAGTTCTCAATTTCCACATTTTTCCAATTTCTATCTCCAGGTCCTTATACTTGCTCAATTTTTCAAATGTTTTTATAGATACATTCTTGTCTATTGGAACAGACATATCAATTAGCAGGCATACCCTCCTTTGAAAGTCCTTCAATATTATATCAGGTCTATTTGCATCTATTTTTCGGTCTGTTTGGATGCTAAAGTTCCACAAGATTGAGATGTGATCTTTTTCAAGTATGGGAGGTGGTTGATGCTCCCACCAATTCTTTTGATGGGGCAGGTCAAAATGCTTGCACATTATCCAATGTATGTATTGTGCAGCTCTGTCATGCCTGTTTAGGTATTCGGTTGGAGCTATAGGACTGCACATTGAAATTATATGGTCAATGGTCTCTGGTTGTTTTTTGCATACACGGCATAATGGGCTGCACCCATTTTTTATTATGTTGGCTTGGTAATTTTTTGTTGGCAGACACTGATCTTGTGCCGATATAATCAGTCCTTCAGTCTCCGATTTCAGTCCAGAGGATGCCAACCACTGATGGGTTAAAGTTTTGTCAACATCAGGATTGTTAGCTCGCTCTGGGTATTTTCCATACAGAGGCTTTTCTTGCCATTTCTTAGCCAGTTTCTGTAGCAGTTCTTTCTTTGCAGTTACTTTTACCTGCTTTGCTTTTTCTGTGTTTTCCATTTCAGCAGTAAATGGGACTTCTGAAATTTGTAGTCCATTACTGTATCTTTGTGCATCTTTTGTAATGGAATATGATCTTTTGGTGCTTTCGTGTTTCAAAACGAGTTTGATCATCCAATCATGTGATTCCCTTAGATATGTGGATAATCCAATTGTTGCAGTTTTCAACGCAATGTCTAACTGGATTAACCCACGTCCTCCTTCTTTCCTAGGGAGATATATTCTATCTATGTCTGCCTTAGGGTGATGCATTCTGTGCATGGTTAAGAATTTTCGGATTTTTGTATCGAGCCTACGGATCTCTGTGCTTGACCAGTTGATGACATTGTAACTGTAGGTTACTACTGGTATGGCAAGCGTGTTTATGGCATCGATCCTATTCCTTGCATTCAATTCCGTTCTTAAGATTGCTCTGACTCTGCGGTAACATTCCTTCCTTATCCTTTCCCTCATTGTCGAGTGCTTGATTCCGTCTCCTTCACAAACACCTAGATATTTGTAAGTTTGTTCTTGATCAAGCTCTCTTATCACGTTCCCCCGATCAAGATTAATGTCTGAACTCTTCAGCAGCTTTCCTCTGGTGAACGTTGCTTTGGCGCATTTATCCAGTCCAAACTCCATTTTAATGTCATCACTGAACTGCTTCACAGTGGATAATAGCCCTTGCAATTGTTCATCATTTTTTGCAAATAGTTTCAGGTCATCCATGTAGAACAGGTGATTAATGGTTTTGTCATAGACTCTATATCCATGTTTTGTTTCATTGAGCATTTTACTTAATGGTATAAGTGCGATGCAGAATAAAAGCGGTGATAAAGAGTCACCCTGAAAAATTCCACAATTAATGTTAACTTCTCCAGCTTCCAGTGATTTTGTTTCACTATTCAAAAGGAGTGTCGTTCTCCATGTCCTCATACTGAATGACAAAAACCTCCTGATAACGGGGGATATTTTGAAAATCTCTAAACATTTTTCAATCCAACTGTGTGGCAAACTATCAAATGCTTTTTTATAATCTATCCAAGCAATCGATAGATTTTTGTGTCTATTATGACAATCTTCCAGTATCATTTTGTTAACCAGAAGCTGATCCTTACAGCCATATGAGCCTCGTTTACACCCTTTCTGCTCAATGGGAAATAGGTCATTTGTTATCAGGTGGTCATATGTGTATTCAGTTAGGACTGATGTTAAAATTTTATACATTGTGGTCAAGCAGGTTATCGGTCTGTAATTTTTGGGATTGTTTGTCTCATCATTCTTCGGTAGCAGGAATGTAATGCCGTTAACTAGCCATGATGGTATCTTTTCTGGCTCCTTAACTATTTCATTGTAAAGTTGGGCTAACAGCTCATGAGACTCTGTGAAGGCATTTATCCAAAAGTTTTGTATTTTGTCTTTTCCTGGGGATTTCCATTTGCTGGTTTTTCTTAGAGCCAAGCGCAGCTGTTCAACTGTTATATTTTCCCATGTTTGTTCTTCAAGGTGAGCTGTTTCTTTCATTTGTCTGTCTATCCATGGGGCATGTATGTTATGAACTTTTTCTTCGGCCCAGATCTTTTCCCAGAATTCTTGCACTTCCTCCTTGGGTGGTATTGATTTAGCAGTTATTGTTGACTTACCAATTTTTCTGTAGAAGTTTCTTTGGTTGTTTTTGAACATATTATTGTCCTTATAGAATCTAGATCGTTTTTCAAAGCGCCTTATACGAGCAGCTTTGGCCGACACTTTTTGCTTGATTGTTTCTATCAGCATGTCTATGTCACATGTTGATCTTATACTGTACTTTTTTTTCAATTTTCTAAGTTTAGTTTGTTTAACATGTTCACCTACTTTATAGTTTGTAAAAATTTCTATGTCAGATCGGAGAAGGTTTATTTGGCGATTGATGTTATCTTGCCAAGTAGATTTCTTGTGGGAATTCCTTTGTTTTTTCATCTTCACTCCACATAAGTGAGTGGTGACTTTAGCCGATGCATAATAGAGATGATTTAAGTCAGTAATGCTTAGTTTGTTTGTGATGATAATGTTTTTGAGAATTATGTTTGTCTTGTGTATTATCTTTTGGTTCTGTTTGGAGTTCTGGATCTTAGGGAGGGTGTCTCGTTCCCCCATGTCAGATTCTTTCATTTTCATCCATTCGATCATAATTTCATCCTTCAAGTTGGCAAGTTCATTCTCATTCATTTCTTTATCATTTACGATCTCATTATTTTCATTTGGAGTTTCATCCTGAGCATGCACTCCCTCCACTTTTTCGCTCCTTTCTTTAATTTGTTCTGTTGCCAGTGATTCCGCCCCAACTCTGGGATTCGAAGTGTTACAGTTTACCTCGTTTTCACTGACACATGCTTCATTTTCCCTTCGCTGACTTTGTGCTACTAGCTTGATCTGATCAATTTCTATATCAGTTAGTAACTTTTTTCTTACAATATTTCTTCGTATATTGGCTAGTTTGTTACTGTCAATATAGCCTCTGTTTTCGGGATGTTTCTTTTTCCAGTTGATATATGTTTGCTCTGTATTCGATGTATTTGATGGGTAGTACATGGCAGTGTAGAAAGCCTCAAGGACTTCTTTATTATCTTCCCTTGACCATTTTTCTCTCTTTTTCTTTGGATTTCTTGGTGGTGAGCATGGAGGGCCAACAGTAGGAGTATTCCGGTTATGGGAGGTCTCCAGCTCCGAAGTGATGGGAAGGTTTGAACCATTAGCTGATTTTTCGACCCCAGTCTGGTTCCTCTCTGAGGGACGCGGCCCTTTTTTACCCGGGTGACGGCCGATCCGGTATGAGATTTCATCATTAGACATCTACTTTATTTTGTCGCGTTTTATCCTTATCCGCCAAGGGGTAATCATTTCGTGTTACCACTTCTAGAACGAGTGTCAACCAAGACTAGAGGGGTCGTTCTCCCCTAGAGACATGGCTATTCCCCGCCGGCCGCCATCCCGGTATTTCTTGGTCACGGGGTTTTCTTTTTGTTGTTTTTTTTAAATTGTTATTATCATGAGTGGTTCCTTAATGTGAGCATTGCGTGGCTTAAGAATGAAATTATTAATAATTGTCTCCACTCCAGGCCAGCAATCACCCAGTGCATTACAATAATATAATATACTTTTTGTTGTAGTTGGCTGTTATTGCTGCTGGCTATGTCGGTGGTGGTGCCGGGGCTTTTTATATTGTTGGTGAGGAAGGGGTGAGCCAGCAGTCCCATAATTGTTGATGTAGACATTTGTCCGTGGCAAGGTTACCAAGTCAATCTATTTATATCTTTTGCTAGCCTCTCTCTTGTCTAGTGCTACCGCCACCTTCCCTTTTCTCTCTCAAGTTAACAGGGGAATAGTGTCAGTAGCATTGAATGAGTGGTGGCGGCGATGATGGATGTGGTGGTGTTGTGGTTACTGATATAGTATCTATGAGTTTGTGTTCGTATGTTTAATATATATTTTCATTATATTTTGTGTTGACATATTCCCGTAAAATTTGAATTAAACATTTTTTTAAATTTGAGACAATAATAATAGTAATTATTATTATGATGCCGGTGAAGTTGCCGTTATATTTAGTGTGATGGGATAGGTAGTGTATCAAGTTTCTGGTGTTGGTGAAATTGAAATTGCCGCTGTTCTATATAGTGTAGACAGAGGGTGTTTTGTTCCATTTATAACCATTTTCTTTTTTTGAATACAAAATATATAATACAAAATTGAATATTTGAGCGATACAACAATATAATATGGATCCGAAACTTTATGGGACCTCATTCGGTGCCTTTATGCAACATTTGTGCTAAGAATTGTTCTTTCACAATTGATTTAAATATGTTAAAAATCAAAAAACTTACGGGAGCAATTTCGTGACGTTCTACCACCTCGTGCGTCTTCTTCCCTTATTATTATTATTATTATTATTATTATTATTATTATTATTATTATTATTGGCGACCTACGTAGTAAGTCGTATCATCGTGAGCTCCGCAAAGGTTTGTTGTTTTCGCTTGTTTAAAATTGCCATTTATGGAAAATTATTATTGTTAACTGTATATAAGTGCACATACATTGTTTTCCGAAAAGGACACTCAAAAAGATTGGGGCCTTGAGCCCCAAATTTAAACTTTTATAATTATAAAAAAACAACTTTCTTTGAAAAAAACATGGACGACTCACAGCTACACGAAGCTGACAGCCTTCCTCACAAACTAACACCTCACACTGACACCACCATTGTAAATATTACTACGTTTGCCAACACTAAAAATATAAGAAGTAGAAATATTTTAAATTTGACTCAGGCAGACATTCCTTTCCCGCCATTACCAATGACTGCAGGTGTTAAAGCCGCCACCCCCACTACCACCACAGCGACAACAGAAACAAAAGATAAAAATAAATTAACTGGTGATATCTAAATGAATTCAACCAAAATGAACTCTTCCACACCGAACACCACTGACGCCACCACAACTGAAAAAATTTAAATTAATAATAACAAAAACAACGATAACAACAACAGCAACAATGAAATTAAGAAAACCACCCTGAGTTTTGCCAGAGTATCAAAACAGTGCGAAGCATTTCAGGTAACTCAGGATGGTAAAGAAATGGTAAAGAAAGATGGGTTCAGGGTCAGTCACACTCCCGGACCTAATAAAATGGAGCCACGGCGCCTATGCATCGTGTCTTATAGAACAATTAACATAAAATCGCGCCGAGTGGAACGGGCATCCGAGTCCCAAATCCAAAAAGCTTTAGGACATGTGTGGGCAAAAAAACCCCACATCAGACGTGGGCAGAAATATGAAACCGTGGACGTGTTCTTTGAAAAACCACAGGAGGCTAGAGAACACTCCATGGCCCCATTAAGAAGTGACGACTTCACACTCGTCCCAAGCTATTGTGGCCAGAGACTCGTAAAGATCAGGGTCACCCACGTTCCACCGGCCATCGAAATTCCCTGGCTAATAGCTGCCGTCCTCGCCGGCATCGAGGCCAACACCAAGATCATCGAAATAGCGAAAGAAAAGCAGAAGAACTGGTCCGGATCTGGGATGGAGCTCCTGATCCAACCGGACCAAAAAAGCATTGAGGATATCCCAGAGGTAATAGACCTCACTGACGGCAGCCACCTCACCGTAATCGTCGAGGGAAGAAGGCCTAGGTGTGTCGTTTGTTGTGAAGGAACCCACCTAAGGGCTTTCTTGAGGCCACCTCTCTTACCCACTCCAGTGACTCAACCATCAACACCACCAGCAGCAGAGATGACAGCAACAACTGTAGCAGCAACAACAGAAGCAACTGTAACAGCAACAACCCAGCAACAGTAGCAACACCACCACGACCACCACGCAACGCGCCAGAACTAGCACCAGCGCCTACACCATCCACCACGCCACAACCAAAACCAACGCCTGTGGAGGATCTTCCACTCTCCGGCCTATCACAACTGGAGACAGATTGTGACGACGAGGAGTGGGAAACGGTATCAGGAAAAAAGAAAAAATTCTCTTCCCTCCGCCTCCAAAAACAAAATACAGAGGGAAACAAATAAACTATCAAACAAAAAAGTTAGGACAGATATGCCACCATCCACAACAGCATCACCAACCCCATCACCACAATCACCAACACCATCACCATCATTAACCCCAACACCACCATCACCAACACCACAACAGTCACCAAAAAGCGAAACAGAAACAAACCCACAACAAACGCAAACAAAACAAAACAACCAAAACGATACACACTACACAGCATTAAATTTGAACAACAACCAATTATTACACTACATCCAAAACAACACCAGCATCACAGAAAAATAATACACAACAACCCAAAAGTTCACACCACCTCCACACATACAAATCACTCGCATCACACAGAAAACGTACATGACACTAAAACAAAAATTCCCCAAAGACATCGGAGACTTCCGACAAACACTCTCCAGAGGATTTATAAGGACACGCTTCCTGAGGAGGCCACAAGCAGTGAAAAGGATGGAGAAACCTTCCTTCCTCTACGAGATGTAAAGATGTAATCTAAGTGGTCTTTCCCATCTTTTCCAATCCATTTCAACATTATCTCACTCAGAATAGGCAGCATAAATGCGCGTGGATTGGGGTCGTCATGGAAGCAGGGCCACCTGCTCAACGATCTCAGGTCACTAAACATAGATGTAGTGGCCATCAGCGAGACCAGAATCTCCGAAGCACGGGCCTACGCACCGATCTTCGGCGGCTACGATGTGTACCCATCTCCCAGCCGTCCGGGATCGTGGGGGAGGAGTTGCTGTGCTTTTTCGGAGAGGTTTGGATCTCGCCACGGGCCATCTTCCTGGACCCAGAAGGTAACTTGGTGGTGCTGGACGTGACCAGCGGAGACGGGAAAGCTTTCAGGTTAGTGGCCGTCTATGCCCCGACAGGAGCAGGGCGGCCTGATTTCTTCCGGCGTCTGGAGACCTTTCTTGGAACGTCCCGCTCTTTAGTGTTAGTGGGCGACTGGAACGGGATCTTAGATGCACGCTGGGACTGTGTGGGATTAGCTGATAGGGGAGGAGGGTGCAAGAGTCTCACCAACCTGCTCAGGCGTTTTGAACTGTCTGACAGGTACCGATTGGATTTCCCGAATGTGCCAATGTGGACTTGAACAAATCGCATAGGGTCATCCAAATCATATCTAGATAGAGTATTTTGTAGTGAAATAGATAGGTCTAGCATAGGCTGTCCACAATTCAAGATAGTCAGCTACACGGACAACAAATTCGTGATGTGTGTGCTTGACTTAGATAGGCTTCATAGACGAGGACCCGACTACTGGAAGCTAAACGCGTCCTTACCAGCGCGCAAGGCCTACAGAGACCGGATTAGCGAACTAGTTAAGCGGGCGTTGACGGGGGCCATCGTCAACAACAAGTGGTGGTTTGCTCTGAAAAGAGCAATTAGAATAGAGTTCATTAGGTTTAGTAAGGCTTTAGCAATAGAGAAAAATAGAGCAGAGGGAGAATTAGTTAGAAAATTAGACGATGCGCTTAGCAAAGGCATCGCGTCCGACGTACTTGCGGCGAAATTGGCCCTAAATCAATTCTTCAATGCAAAGCACGAAGGCTGCGTTGTCAGAGCTTGGGTGCGTGCTGTCAGACACGAGGGGACGAAAGCCGTTCAATGGGCCCGAGTGGCGGAGGTGCGTCGTGGCAACAAAGCTACGATCCGGTCTTTGGTGAACCACAACGGTCGCATGCTATCGATCCCGGGCAAATGTGTGAAGCTTTTCAGCGACACTTTGCACAGCTGTTCGGGGGCAGCGGCGAGCCGGATCGAGGGATGGACTTTAGTGTCTACCTCGACGGACTGCCGCGGCTCACGGCCACTGAGGCGGAGTGTTGCGAAAAGCCGATAACAGCCGCTGAAGTACGGGAGGCAATGACTGCCTGCACAAGGGCTAAATCGCCTGGTTTGTATGGTCTGCCCTATGAACTTTACATACAGATGCCAGACTTGTTCGGAGGCCTCTTGGCGGACGTCTACTGCAACTGGCAACAGAACGGGAGATTTCCAGCTCTGTGAGCCGAGGAGCTGTGGCGCTGCTAAGAAAGGATCCGAACAAGGGGGATAACATAGATAATTTCAGGCCCATAACTCTGCTAAACACAGAGTTCAAGATTTTGGCCAAGGTGCTAGCAAAGAGGTTGGCGCTTGTCGTTGGTGGTCTGGTGGGAGAGGCGCAGACGTGCGCCATTCCCGACAGATCCATCCACGACAACCTCCACCTCATGCGATACATCGTAGAGAGAGTAGCTATGGAATCTGGCACGTGTGGGTCCTTGATCGATTTAGATCAGTCGAAAGCTTTCTATAGGGTCGACCATCGTTACCTAGCGGCAGTCCTGAGGGGGGCTGGCTTTGGGCCCGTCTTCAGAGGCTGGATCGCTTTCGGAACCGTTCAACGTCATGCGCTCGGTCCGCCAAGGATGTCCCCTCTCGTCCCTCTTGTACGTATTGACTCTCGAGCCATTACTGCACAAACTGGAGACGTTGAGGGGGTCCCGCGCCAACTAGGATGCGGAAGATCCGTGTCAGCATATGCGGACGATGTCACCGTAGTGGTGTCGAACGCCAAACACATCGAAGCGATCGGCACTACACTAAGAGAATACGAAGCGGTGACAGGAGCAATGATCAACCAGAAAAGTCAGTGGGCCTACAGCTCGGCACATGGAGAGGCAGGTTCATGCCTTCCAACAGCGTCGTCGGGTTCTGGACGGACCGGTTAAATTGCTAGGGGTCTGGTTCGGTCCGGACCTCCAGACGGACAAAAACTGGGACGAGGTAACGAGCAGGGTGGCTTCTCTCACCCAGAAATGGGTGGAGAGGAAGCTATCCCTTAAAGGTCGAGCGGAGGTGGCTAACGCGTACATCGCGTCCGTCATCTACTACCGCCTGGCCGTCGTACCTTGTCCTAAGCCCCGCCTGATTGCGCTGGAGCGTTTGCGCTTTCACTTTTTGTAGATGGGACGCGCTTCGATGGTCAGGTGGTCCATTTGCTGTCAACACCCGCTACGTGGATGGCTGGGCATGCCGTGGCTGATGATGCGCAGACACGCGCTCAGGCTACGACATCTCCACCTCTTCCTCGACGGTAATCAGGTGTGTGGTCGCCGTTCTCTAACACGTCTTTCCCCAGCTGGTCTCCTTGACGGAGCTGCAGTCCTGGGTCGAGCGAAGACAGAGAGGGAGCGCTTGGTGACTGGAATGTCTTCAGGCGCTCACAGCCCTCGACCAATCGGGCAATGTGATCGGTGGAAACTCCACCTTGGCATTCTATAGAGGATTAGTGGAGGGGAAGAGCGACGACATACTTGGAGAAATTCTAGGCGTCGACGAAAATCAACTAGCCAATTTTGAAAAGGAAAATCAGGGTAGAGAGGGAAGTGCTCTCTTCCCAGCATTTTGTTGAAAGATGGGTGAGAGAAGCAAGTATGGCCCGAGTGAATGGGCCTACTCTGAGTATCTGTCTGTAAATTAAAGGTGGAAAACTGGGAGAGGGCACTTGACCTGGTGGTCAGGGTCACTGTGGCCTTTTAATGGGCTTTCTCCACAAATATCCTTCGGAAGTCTCCCCCCTATTGGGGAATGTTTCATTGTTATTTTTTTTATTACGTCCTCTGTTTTTTTTACACGCAGAAATGCCCATTTGTACCGTCCTGTATTGTCCTGTACTGTCCTTAATGTCTACTTTATGTAAACCCTTGTGGTTAATAAAGAAAGCATTATTATTATTATTATTATTATTATTATTATTATTATTATTATTCATCCACAACAACCTCCACTTCATGCGATATATCATGGAGAGAGTAACTAAAGAACATAATATGGATGGGGCCCTGATAAACTTGCATCAAATCAAAAGCATTCGATAGGTCCGAACATCGATACTTGGCAGCGGTCATTAGGGAAACTGGTTTGAGGCCCAATTTCAGAGGGTGGGTGGATTGCTGCAATGCACAGTGATATATGCTCTATGGTGACAGTGTATGTTCACCTTTCGGAACCATTCAACATAATGCGCTCGGTTCGCCATGGTTAACCCCTCTCGTCCCTGTTGTAAATATTGACTCTAGAGCCATTATTGCACAAACTGAAAACGTTGAAGGGCATTCTTCACTAACTAGAATGCGGGAGAACCGTGTCAGCCTATCGACGACATCACTGTAATGATGTCGAGTGAGAAACACATCTAGGCGATCAGCAATGCCCTGAGAGAATACGTAGCGGTGACAGGAGCAAAATTTTCATGGAAAAATCAATTCGCCTGCGGCACCATACCTGGAGAAGCATGTCCACGCATTCCAATAGCGTCGTCGAACCAATAGACGGACTGGTTGAATTGCTCGGGATCTGGTTTGGTCCAGCCCTCCTGACCAGCTTAAACTCGGACAAAGTGACGAGCAGGTTGGCTACTCTCACACAGAAATGGGCCGAAAGGAAGCTATCCCTGAAAGGTCGGGTGGAGGTGGCAAACGCGTCCATCGCATCCGTCATCTACTACCGCCTGACAGTGGTGCCTCGTCCAAAACCTCGTCTGACTGGCCTGGAAATTTGCTCTTTCGCTTTTTTTGAAAAGATGTGCTCCGATGGTCAGCAACATATCCACTGTCAACACACACTGGGCATGAAGATGGAAGTGCTGCCTCCTTCGAAGCAGTCTCTAGAAAGGTAGGTGAAACAGGTGAGTGTAAATAGGCTTCCTAACTCTGAGTTCAAATATCACCGAGGTCAACTTTGCCTTTCGTCCTTCTAGTGTCGATGAAATGAACTACCTGTTAAGTACTGGCGTCGATAATATCTATTTTATATGATTGAAATACTGGTACCAATTTCAAAGAATTCATGGGTATATAGTGCGGCATGGTGTGTGACAAGTGTCGGCCCCTTGAATTACAGGTTCAAAACCCTCCTCATTTGAGTGACCTGGAACTATGTTTACACATATACATTCAAACACAAATACATTCATCCATAAATAGATTCACACATGCATACATACGTACACGTACATCCATCCATCCATCCATCCATCCATCCATCCATCCATCCATCCATCCATCCATCCATCCATCCATACATACATCCATCCATCCATACATACATACATACATACATACATACATACATACGACTAGTTAGGAAATTACAAGTACAATGCATTAATGAAACAGTAAAAATATGTAAAACATTCCAAAAATCCTGCATCTAATAACTGCATATACACTTGTACAGATAAAAAGCATATGCACATGCACACATACAATTCAAAACATCCACATCCACACATACAATGACATCCATGCATGCAGACATGGATACATATCTACCTAGTTGATGTTGTGTAAATTCCAATGAGAGAGTTTTGTGTCTATGTTAGAAACCGACTCTCTCTCTATTGGCAAAAATAATTGTGAAATTATAAAACCAGAAGAAGATACACACATACATACATACATACAAACATATTTTAACACGAAATACCTGATTCACAAAGGAGATACGGATGCAGGCAAAAAACCTAGATGTGATAGCAAGTGCAGACTCTGCAGAACTAAGATCGATGATATCATCCATGTCATCAGCAACTGTCCAAAGATGTCATCGCGGTACTATCTACCTGAGGCATGATGTAGTGGCCAAAACACTGTGCAATGCAATCCGTAAAAAAGATAGCCCCGATAATAAACACATTAAAAGCTACAGCAATGTGGAAGACATCCATGTACATAATATGAAAGAGTACTAGTGGAATGTTCCAGTAAAAACCCCAATAAAATGCAGGCATGACAGACCAGATATTATGATATGGGACAGGGCGAAGAAAACATGCACAGTAGTGGAAATTAGCTGCCCAGCATATGCCAATATAATATAAAAGATTAGCGTAAAGGAGAATATTTTTGCAGAACTGATGCGAAATCTGCAGATACTCCACCCTGACTACACCTTCAGATTTATGCCTGTGATTATTGGGGCACTGGGATATGTTAGTAACTGCCTCAATACAAATCTTGAGAAGCTAGGCTTCACAGGAACAGAAATAACACATCTAGTTAGGAAATTACAAGTACAATCCATTAATAGAACAGTAAAAATATGTAAAACATTCCGAAAATTTTGCATCTAATAACTGCATATACACTTGTACAGATACAAAGATACATGCATACATACAACTCAAAACACCCACATCGACACATACAATAACATCCATATCTACACATGCATGCATACAGACATACATACATATCTACCTAGTTGATGTTGTGTAAATTCCAATGAGAGAGTCCTGTGTCTATGTTAGAAACCGACTCTCTCTCTATTGGGAAAAAAATTATGAAATTATAAAACCAGAAGAACATACACACATACAATAGAAGCTTAGGACGTATTTTTGACTAAAGAAATTTTAGCCTGATAGTGTGGTTAAGCTAAAATTTCTCTTGTCTAAAATACGGGGAAAGCTTTTATTTCTATTTTGAAACTCGCTCGCTGTTTCTAAACACACTTACTATACATTCATTTATACATACAAATAAATAAACATACATAAATTCATATACGCATTGAATCTTAAATGCATACGTACATAAATACTAGAAGCAAATATGGGAGTATGTACAATACATTTATGTACAATAAACCTGCATAAGTTTCGCTGAGGGAGTTTTACCACGTGATCATGTCACATATACCTCAGTCTCGATCATCAGTAGCATTTACTAACTCGGGACTGAGAATAATAAGTTGATACCGTACATATAGATTTAAAAAATAGTAGATTATTGGAGCTTCACATTTGGATAAATATACTGAGATAGGAGTATTCGGTGTTAAAACCCATTTACTGAAGTATCCGTGGAAGGGTCCCAATTTAAAATACTAACAGCGAGACTTAAGCATATTCATTAAACAGAAACATATTGGACGTTCTTCCTATACTGAATTACGCTGTTTTAGTACTAGTCCAAATTAATACATAAATATATACTAGCATATTTATATCCATTCATCGATCTATATGAGCATTCAATCATAAATACATTTATATAAACGGAAAAAATCAAACGAAATTTCATTTCCCACTCTTAGTATATATATATATATATATATATATATATATATATACGATATATTAACAAATGGAAACTATATTTATAAAACCAGATTTATTTCATTATACATATTTCAAGGACACCAAGTTAAATTATGGTGTGCTTTCATCAGATAAAATATAATATAGATCAGTTTTATAAATAAATATTGAAATACCCTTAAAAGAATACGACCATTTATGTTGGAAGCTCCCGGATAGTCGGATTATAAATTTATTTATACTATTATGCAAATTATTACAACGAAGTGTTAGGTAGAGCTGGATATAGAAATAAAATTAAATACATTGATAATAATAATATAACAACTAACCATAATCCTAACAATTTTAACAACTATAATAGAAAACCTTACAATAATTCGGAAAACAAAAAAAGAAATAGAACTAGGAATATATTATGGTTCGCTCCTCCTTTATCATTAAATATTAAAACTCCTATTGCTAAACTATTCTTTAAAGCTCTTGACAAATGCTTCCCTAGAACACATAGATATTACTCAATTTTTAATAGACATACTATAAAATTAACTTATTCATCCACCAAAAATTTAGCGCAGAATATTAATAGAATTAATAATAGAAATTTAAAACCTAACCAAAATACCACTAATAACCCCAGCAATATCCAATTTGATAAATGTAACTGTAGAAATAAATCTAATTGTCCGTTAAATAACACTTGCTTAGCTAAAAATATAGTATATAATTGCAATGTAATAACTAATTTAAATTCATTTAATTGTGTAGGATCTACTTCCACAGATTTTAAATCTCGTTTTAATAACCATAAAAGCTCTTTTACGCATTTAAACAAAAAATCCTCAACTTCTCTATCTAGCTTATTATGGGACCTCAAATTAAAGAACGTTAAATATTCGTTACTTTGGAATATTATTTCAAAAGCTACTCCTTTTATCTCCTCTTCAGAAAACTGTGATCTTTGTATAGAGGAAATATTCTTTATATTAAAAAGCAAAAATTCCCTAAATCTAAGAAGCAATCTCTTCAGTTGCTGCAGACATAGATTGAACTCAACGTTTAAATATAAATTTAAAATGTAATATATAATTAATTCTATTAATATATTGAACCTATCGATAAATCATTAGATTCCTTCATTTGACTGCTTAAACTCTCAAGTATAAAAAAAACTTTTCCTAGAGAATTTTTCTAGATAAACACACTGAAAGCTCTTAAAAGGGGAAAATATTTTCTTTGAAAAATTTCTCCTATTTTTGAAAGTTTCCCTTTTGAAAGTTTCTCTTTCTCTTTCTTTGAAAATTTCCCATATAGTTATAAAATTAAGTTAAACATATTGTATAAAAAAATTAAAATTTTATACTGAATTTTTTTTAGACATATTCTTATTTTAAAATTATATCTTAAAATTTTCTGTAATTTTTAAAAATTATAATGCTATAAAGTTATATTGCTTATAATTGTAAGAATATATTTCCAAATCGTAATATAATTCATTTTTATCTTTTTTATCTTATTTTTATATATTATGTACTTCAATTATACTATGTACTGTATATTTATATCTCTCTCTATATATATATTTGTGTATATATATATATATATATATATATATATATATATATATATATATATATATATATATATATATATATATATATATATTATTTGTGACTAATCCCGGTTTTTTTAATAAAAACTGCGATAATATTGCTTTTTGCTGAACTCCTTTTGTAGAGTTTTTTTCGGAATGTATTTGACATTCGGAATGTATTTGACATTGTAAACAAACATTCGCCTCATTCTGACGTCACAAGCCCTGTTTTCCTCATGTGCGTTTTTCATAATCACGCATGATGGTGAACTAGCCAGTTTTAAAATTCCCTTTTTGGCATATAAATCTGTGAGAGTCCTGGTTATCGAGTTGAGCTCTGCTGACGATTGAAATCCAACCGTGACCATCTCTACTGAAAGTTTTCATGAAATAGTCTTTAAGACTATACAGAGCATTTGAAGTTTTTCCAAATTGAAGGATGAGTATTTTAGACTTTATTTTATCATGAGTTAAGGCTCTATTGATTTTTCCCTGGATTTCACTAAATTCTGTGGATGAATTTATATCCTGATTCTATTTGAGATGAGTTTGAATTATTTTTCCCACATCTTACGTTAACTATTTTTCCCATTTTGACGCTATAGTCGCATATATGTTATGGAATACTGTTAGCTTCTCGCTACAACAATTTCTATACCTTTCATTTATATATATATATATATATATATATATATATATATATATATATATATATATATATATGATGCATATCTACCTGTATGTGTATATATGTGGGAGTTATGTGTATATATATATATGCATACAATTCAAATGCACTAGGTTATAAGGGTTTCCTTAGGGTTCGTGATAAACAAACTTATATAATAACAGTCACAACTACATAACAGGTAGATTTAGTAAATATAAAATTTATAATATAAGGTTTGTATTATAACATAAGGTTTCTATAATCTTAAATTTCCTTTGTTATCTTGACATTGGTAACATTTAATATAAGTAAATAACTTAATTTCCTTCACGCTGTTTTGATATTACATAGAATTTTTTTCTCCGGGTTTTTTCTCTGGTTTCTCAGAAAAATATATAAGTTTAAGAAAATTCCTATATCTTATACATAAAAAGTCCTTTATCTATGTGTATGGTATGTGTAAGTATATATATATATTTATATGTATATGTATGTATGTCTGCGTATGTATATATATATGAATATATTCTTTTAATAATATATGGGTTTTTATAATATATAGATTTTTTAATAATATATAGATCTCAACTTTTAATGTATAGATCTCAATAATTTGATGGATAATTTAATTGACAAACTAAACATTTTATCATATTTAAACACTGGTTAAAATTCATTTTCCATTCACGCTTATTTACTTTACTCTTCCAAAAAATATTTATTTTTTCACTTCATCTTAAAAGTTATGCTAATACAACAACCTATCATTTAGGGCTTTCTCTTTCTCTTTCTCTTTCTCTTTTCTCTTTTCTTTTTTTTTCTTCTCTTTCTCTTTCTCTTTTTCTTGTTTTCTTATTTTCCTCTTAAAGCTTGTTTTTTCTCTTTTTTCTTTTTTCTTTTTTCTTTTTTCTTTTTTCTCTTTCACTTTCTCATTACCCAAACGGCTTATTTTAAATCTACTGTGTTTTAAAAATATCCGACACTAATTTGCATAATAGTATAAATAAATTTATAACCCCACTATCCGGGAGCTTCCAACAGAAATGGTCGCATTCTTTAAGGGTATGTCAATATTTATTTATAAAACTGATCTATATTATATTTTATCTGATGAAAGCACACCATAATTTATCTTGGTGCCCTTGAAATATGTATAATGAAATAAATATGGTTTTATAAATATAGTTTCCATTTGTTAATATATCGTATTTTTACTCCAATAATTTGTTGAGTGCTTTATATCAGTTATAAAAATATTTGCTTGTTGTATCCCAACAATTTAAATAGAACTTCTACATATATATATATATATATATATATATATATATGTATATATATATATATATATATATTCATACTTACATACTTATATATATATATACATAATATCCAATCTTATATACATTCATTCGTATGCATTTATATGGCGAGAAACAGCTGCGACTGGTGCTAGTCCCTGGAGACTTAGCTAACGGATGTAGCACGCCTTCTCACTAATTGGAGTAGAAGAGTTGGGATAGGGGTGGAAGAAGCTCTGCTAGTGTATATATATACACACATATGTAGGTGTGTAGGTGCGTAGATGTGTAATTAGGCTTGTGTGATCTGAGTATTTGTGGGCGTAAGAGATATACACAGGTATATACGGAGATATACATACTTATATAATACATAGTTAGAAACAGACATACTTATAGACAGACATACATACAGACAAAGAGACAAACTGACAGGCAGACAAACTAAGAGACATACTCCGAAGACAGACATACAGGCAGACATACGGACTGACTGACAGACATAAAAACAGAGATACAGACAGAGAGGCTGACCAACTGACAGCCATAGACGGAGACAATAAGAGAAATGATTAAATGTGATTTTGAAGACGATATGATGGTGATGATTATGACTACGATGATGATGGTGCTGAGGATGATGATGATGATGATGATGATGATGATGATGATGATGATGATGATGATGGCAACATTCATAATCATGATGATGCTGGTGATATAAAATTAATACTGGAGATGACGATGGTTGTGGTGGTGGCGGTGGATGTGGTAAAGGTGGTTTCAATAATGATTAATGATGATGAAGAGTTTGATAATAATAATATTATTAATAATAATAACAATATTAATAATAATCAATAATAATAACAATAATATTGATGGCCTAATGTTATTAATTACGTGATAGTTGCAATGGTGATAAAATTGTTGAACATTTGTAATGATGATAATGATACGAATATGATGATGATGATGATGATGATGATGATGATGAAGGTGTTGATTATGATGATGATGATGATGATGATGATGTTGATGATTATGATGATGATGATGATGATGATGATGATGATGATGATGAAGGCGTTGATTATGATGATGATGATGATGATGTTGATGATGATTACGCGAGTTTGCGGTGTCTTAATGATGAATTCTTTTACAAAACATAACTGAAAAATTGAAAAACTTTCGAAAATATTTTCGAAAAAATGATTGGACATATTCGCACACACATATCCACACACACACACACGCACGCACACACACACGCACACACACACACACACACACACACACACACACACACACACACACACACACACACACACACACACACACACACACACACACACACACACACACACACACACACACACACACACACTCAGAACCACACACCCACATACAAGCAGCTCTGCACACATCCACATGCACACACTCATATCCACTGACAGACAGACATGCATAGACACTGACAGACATACACATATACAAACAAAATAGATACACCTAGATATATACAAATAAACACACACACAGACACATAAATGTAGAACCCACAGACAGGGAGATTTTGACAGATAGTTTCACAAATAGAAAATAAATTATGAAAATGTTAATTAGTTTACCAAAAACTCACGATCACACACATATCCACGCGCACATTCACACGCACTGACACACACATATACACCCCACATCGGCACACACTGAGTAGTACGCGTTCACATACACATTCATATACACTCATATATACACATGCATTCATATAACTATTCATACATACAAACAGAGAAATTCACATACCAATTAATATACACGTGCATAGATACACATACGCATTCACATATCCATTCAACCACACATACGCACATGCGCTCAAATGCTACCTTACTACGTTCAATAATTATGATTCATTCAAATATACTCAATATAGTTATATATGTATGTATGTATGTATGTATGTATGTATGTATGTATGTATGTATGTATGTATGTATGTATGTATGTATGTATATATATATATGTATATATATATATATATATATATATATACAATATCTGTATCCACTAAAGCTATATTCACTTCTAATTCGCTTCCACATTTTCATTAACATTTTTCTTCCTTATAATCATAGACATTAACTTATTCACACACCAATAATGATCCATTGAAGAACATTCAATATATCCTTTTCTTCTTTATAATACTAATATCAATTCACAGTTTTTTTTCCTCTAGTGATGTACAACAATCATTTCCCTACAATAGGTTTTTCTCTTTGTTGGTAACACATAAGTATTTTGTTTTGAAATTTATATTTCTTTCCAAACATAATACAAAAGAAAAAAATGTTCCCATTACGATTATATTCGCTTCAATTTCCTTCAGGTATTCATCTTCGGGTGTTGCTTCCTCATCATAAAAACTAACATATTTTCACAATAATAATGATTAATTCAATTACTATTGATATATTTTCTATATTCTAACATTAACATAAATTAAGATAATTTTTTTTACTAATACTATGCAACAATCAATTCTTCTTCAATAGCTTTTCACTTTGATATACCGTTAAAAATTTCACTATTTACACATATTTGATACCAAAGCACATCTTTTCGAGCTTATTTACTGGGTTATATCACATACAGCCACTTCATCAGGATATACGGTTTTCAATTATCCTAGTTGAACGTCTTTGATTTGTTTTTTAAATCAATGGACTCCAACCATCAGGCCACAGACCGGTACCCGGCCGTGAACCATTTGGTATCGCGCCGCAGAGGAAGAATAACAATTTTTTCTCTATTATATTGAGTGTTGCGGTCTACCGGATGTTTTATGGCCACTTCCGTTTGGGCCTGATTTCCGTGCTTTATTGTTTATAATATACATTATAATGTTTATTGTATTTTGTTATATACGCATGAGCAACATCGACCGCTCCCGCTTCTCGCTCCGCGAAGAAATTGACTTGCATGACACCTGTCCGTGGAGCAAAAAGGTTGAGGGCCATTGCTCTAAAGTTTTAACAACAATAATCTCACCAAAATACGAGTGTCTTATACAACTGAAAATAGCTAACCCTTAATCTTAAAATGCACACCTGTTCTGAGTCTGTGATTAGTTGATTTAATTTTTGTTTGTTTGTTTGTGAGTTTGGATATTTGTGTGGGTATGTATGTTGGGGTGGTGTGTATTTTGTTCTTGATGTTGTGTATATGTTTGGGTATATTATCAGTACGTGTGTGTGTTTGTGTGGTTTGATCTTTGTGTTCGCTTTTTATATCGCCAATGAGAGAAGTGATAACAAACACATTGCATTCCGTGTAGAAAGAAGTTGGTAGAGAACAGGCTATATAGCTTTCGAAGAGAAAAAACAGTATATAAACACACAGACCCATCATTAAGGCACACGCATACACACGCACCCCCTCATATATATATATATATATATAGTTAAAAGAATAGAGGTGTAACACACAAGTTATTATATATTGGTAAACGGAATAGAAAATGCTGACAAATTGTTCACAGTTGAAAAATGGTTTAATTAGGAATAAAAGAGTATTAGTGATGTATTGTATGGGCTAGTATTCAGTTGTGGTTTTAAGTTTTTAA
>OZ024743.1:226394006-226399006 GCA_964016885.1 Eledone cirrhosa
TCTGAGCAAAAATAATTTCAAATTTTCAATGCTGTAGGGACCGCATTAGGCGATTTAGTGATATCGCTCTATAATTCTTAGTCTTTCTATTTTTAGATAGATACATACTTATAACGTCGCGCCCTCATAATATCTGTCTGTATGTCTGCTGTCTGCATTACGTCACTTCCCTGAGGATGTCTGTGAGTTTGAATCCCTAACATTCGAGAAGTACCCAACCGATTTTTTTCAAACTTTACATGTGTATTCCTTATGTTTCAGGGAGTGTTATACATATAAAAAAATTCAACTTTTTTTATCTCCTAGGGCCCGCATTAGGTGAAAAACTGCGTTTTTTAACATTTTAAGGTTTTTTTTGAGGCCTTACGTCAGACCGATTTCTTTGAAATTGTAACTATGTATTAGTCAGTCTCTTCTTCATACCGTAAGCAAAGAAAATTTAACTTTCTTATGGCCTTGGGCCTACATTAGGTGAAAAACTTCATTTTTTCAGCTTCTTAGGGCTTTTTGTAGGCTAGCCGAATTTTCCCGAAATTTCAAGGCATATTATGCACATAAAAAAAATTCATTTTCTTCATCCCCTAGGGCCCGCATTAGGTGAACACCTGCATTTTTCCTGCTTCATCGAGGAAAATCTTAAAGATTATCCAGCCATCAGAGTATTCGGTTTATTTTCTTTACATATTGTCCAGGCATGCAGTTTCTCCACGATTAGGTCTATTGGCGGCCCGCGTTCCAAAATACTTTCCACGAACCAAATATCGTCTTCCTGTCTTCCTCCGGTGTCAACGTTTTTTGAAATATCCACTTCTGCGTTTACAGATTGACTTTGTTAGTTTCAGAAGATCCCGTTAAGGGTGAAAGCAGCGATTCTTTGCTTAAACTTTAATCTGTTATTTTAATAAATATATATATATATAATATATATATATATATATATATATATATATATATATATATATATATATATATATATATATATATATAGTTGTTATATAGTGAGGTGTATTATTGGTTGTGTGATACGGTCCAATAAATTTTTGTTAGCAATATTAAGTTCTCCACGCTTTTGTATATCGCCAATTCCATTTATGGAATTGGCGATATAGATGATGTAAAACGGAGTATTTGTATCAAAATAAAGATCCGAAGGCATGGTATAAATTTCTAATCATTTTAATCACGACACATGTTTCAATAAGAGATAGATAGATCGAGCGGCCATGATCGATCATCACTGATCTCGTCAGTTGAAAATGAATTGTCTTCAAATCCTTGAGATGAGGGAGAAAATTTAACGATGTTCACTCACTAGAGTTTTGTCCCCCATATGAAGATTAAGCAGCCAAAACATGCTGACTGCTATCGTTTTCAGTTAGGGTCATAAAACTATCAAGTCTCTATCTCTCAATAGCTGTAAAAGACGCTGGACGGGTTTAACCTCAACATAAAATCTTTAGAATTACAGTCGGTCACAGTTAGTGTGAGTGAGTACACACACACTCACACACACCGACGCGAGGTCGAAGAAAAATATATATACAAACCAACATAGTATTCACCGAAAGTTAGTTTACAAAACAACAAATGTTATATTGGTCAAATATCCATTTTACGATGTAAATTGGAGAAATTGGGTCAACCGCAACCCTATACGCACGCAAGTAAATTCAGTTCAATGTTCTGCTATACGTGTATCGATTGAATTGCAAATAGTGTATGTTTTCGATTATACACATCTGTATCGTCTAAAAAAGTGTATGTTTTGGTATATACACATCCATGTGAAGAGCAAGTAATCAGCTCATATCGAACTCTGTATGTGCCATTGTCCCATTGAGAATCTGAGTCCCCAAATCTGTGCGTGCAAGCAACCGCCATGTAGGCCACCAAGGGGCTCTGTGTAGAGTTGGGTATTTGAGTTTATGTGTTAGTATGTGCGTTTTCCCGTAAATTTTTCTTCGACCTCGCGTCGGTGTGTGTGAGTGTGTGTGTACTCACTCACACTAACTGTGACCGACTGTAATTCTAAATATTTGATGTTGAGATTAGACCCATCTAGCGTCTTTTACAGCTATTGAGATATAGAGACTTGATAGTTTTATGACCCTAACTGAGGACGATAGCAGTCAGCGTGTTTTGGCTGCTTAATCTTCATATGGGGGACAAAACTCTAGTGAGTGAACATCTTCAAATTTTCTCCCTCATATCAAGGATTCGAAGACAATTCATTTTCACCTGACGAGATCAGTGATAATCGATCATGGCCGCACGATCGATCTATCTCTTATTGAAACATGTGTCGTGATTAAAATGATTGGAAATTTATACCATGCCTTCGGATCTTTATTTTTATATATATATATAGAGGTAGAACACTGGAAGGTAATATCCGTAGTGGTAGAGCACCTAGTCCATGGGACGAGTTATGTAGAAGTGGTAACACAACAGTTAGTTTAGCATACCGAGAACAATTGTTTCACCTTAGCAGATCCTCAGCTCATACGTGTTACCACTTCTATATATATATATATATATATTAGGATTGGGGCTCTGAAATAGCGATGTATATATGAATGTATGTATAGTACATTTGCAATATACCGTATGTTTAATTAAAAACATTTAGAAGACCATACGCTATCAGTTTTAAACTAGTGACTATGTCACTTACTTATTTTCGGCGAAAGAAGGGAAAGAGGTTAACAATCTGTTTCACGCTGGTCGGCGTTCATCAGAGCCACGCACTCGCCTGCTTCCGCTGAAAATTATTGAAGCTGCATTCTTTTTGTTGAATTATTTTTGCTGGACCGGCAATCGCTCTGTATAATCAGCTCCTGATTATTACTAAAATTCTATAAGAATCCAGCTTCTATAATTTTCGGCGGAGCAGGACAGGGCGTGGTTCTGATGAACGCCAGCCAGCGTGAAACAGATTGTCAACCTCTCTCCCTTCTTTCGCCGAAAATAAGTAAGTGACATAGTCACTACTTTAAAACTGACAGCGTATGATCTAAATATTTTAATTAAACATGCGGTATATTGCAATATATACTATGCATACATTCATATATGTATACATGTATATATATATATATATATATATATATATATATATATATATATATATATATATATATATATACATGTATGAAAATATATATATATATATATATATATATAAGTATGAAAATAGATCTATTATAAAGTCACAGAGTCAATGCTGCACATTTCGTGCAAATATTCGATCCGATATTCGATCTTGTGAATGGTGATTGATAGAGTACAAAGAATCAATGGCAGTGACCAAGCATCCTAATGAGATTATCGAAGAACAACATATCAGAAATGAACCTACAAAACAAAAAAGTTAATCAATGAAATGTAATAAGTTAATAAGCAAATAAATAAATAATGTATGTTCGGTGGGAAAACTCATTAGTGAGAAGCTAAATATCCTAAATATACATTATGTTAACTACATCTTTTAGCGTAGGCATTCTGACGCATTATACATTGCTAGCACTTAGTTATATAGTGCAAAAATAAGCTTTTCCGAACAAATTCATGTATATATATATATATATATATATATATATATATACACACACACATATATATATACGTATATATATATATACATACATACATACATTCATACATACATATATATATATATATATATATATATATATATATATATATATATATATATATATATATATACAAATACATACATATATTTATAAATATATATATATATATATATATACATATATATATATATATATATATATATATATATATATACAAATACATATATATATATATATATATATATATATATATATATATATATATATATATATATATATATATATATATATGTATATATATATATGTATATGTATATTAAGACGCGCTTTAGCAGCCGAAGCGTATGATGAAGGTATATATCTATAAATACACAGTGTGTAACCTAGACTGCACCAACGTGTATAAATATATACACATATCTAATATATGGGCATGTAAACATACCTGAAATACGTGTTTCCCTGTAAATCGAAAACAAAATTATATGATTTTAAGATCTAATTAGACACTAATGAGAAAAGGTGGATATCATCCAGTAAACCACAGGAAACATTTATCAGGTGGGTATAGCCATTTCCTCTTAGTATCATTGTGAAATGAGGATTGACAGTATCGGTAGAAGGACTGACGTCATCCTTTGCAGCATAGAGTTACGCCCTTTTATGGTCTGAGTTCAAATACCGCCGAGGTTCTCTTTGCCTTTCATCCTTACGGTGTCGATTAAATAAAGTACCAGTAATGTACTGCGATAATTGCTGGCTTTGTGCCAAAAGTAGAAACAATTATTGTGAAATGAACATACCAATAAATTTGTTTCAGAATAATATTAAGAGCGCATCAAATATATAGTATATATGCCCGCATGAGTATATATGCCCATCAAATATATAGTATATATGCCCGCATGAGTATATATGCCCATCAAATATATAGTATATATGCCCGCATGAGTATATATGCCCATCAAATATATAGTATATATGCCCGCATGAGTATATATGCCCATCAAATATATAGTATATATGCCCGCATGAGTATATATGCCCATCAAATATATAGTATATATGCCCGCATGAGTATATATGCCCATCAAATATATAGTATATATGCCCATATGAGTATATATGCCCATCAAATATATAGTATATATGCCCGCATGAGTATATATGCCCATCAAATATATAGTATATATGCCCATATGAGTATATATGCCCATCAAATATATAGTATATTTGCCCGCATGAGTATATATGCCCATCAAATATGTTTAATTTTGTTGATTGGATGAATACGAGTTTGCTAATAAACTTCCAATAAGATCCAGGAATTGTTTAAAGATGTTTATCTCTTTTTTATTTGACAGGGAAATTCGTATTTTCTGGTATGTTTACATGCCTACATAT
>OZ024743.1:226406506-226409006 GCA_964016885.1 Eledone cirrhosa
GTGTGTGTGTGATACCTGTCGGTAAGAACCAGATGTTACAACTGGCATGTCTAATTCAAAATAATTAAATATAAAATCTGCGAAATACGTTGTGGAATTATAGACGTCTTGACTTATATATATATATATATATATATATATATATTATATATATGTGTGTGTGTGTGTGTGTGTGTCTGCACCCCCCCCCCACACATATATATATACATACAATACATACATACATATACATACATATATATATGTATGTATGTATGTATGTATGTACATATAACCATATATATATATATATATATATATATATATATATATATATATATATATATATATATGTATATGTATGTATGTACATATAACCATATATATATATATATATATATATATATGGTTGTATGTACATAATTGTGTGAGTGTGAGAGTTTTTCTCTGTGGCAAGGTGTACATCTATACACAATTGGCTGACGATTTATTATCGATTATGGCTATCTTTTGCACTAAAATGGCAAAAGCAGGATTCAGCTTCCAAATCATCCACCTTACTTCAACACTGACCAAAATTGATGATGATGAAGATGATGATAATAACAAACATGGTTTCTGATTTTAGCACAAGGCCAGCAATTTCGGGATAGAGCAAAGTCGATTAGATCGACCCCAGTTCATGACTAGTACTTTATTTTTTCGACCCCGTGAGGATGAAAGGCAAAGTTAACTTTGGAAGCAGTTAAACTCAGATCGTAAAGAGCCGTAACTCTGTGCCACGAATGATGTTGTCCGACGCTCTACCGATAATGTCAATCCCCTGGATAATAATAATAATAATAATTGTTTCTACTTTTGGCACAAGGCCAGCAAATACCCAGTGCATTACTGGTACTTTATTTTATCGACCCTGTAAGGATGAAAGGCAAAGTTTACCTCGGCGGGATTTGAACTCAGTCCGTAAAGGGACGTAACTGTGCTGCAAAGCATGGCGTCCGACCCTCTACCGATACTGCCAATCCACCGCCCTCATAATAATAATAATAATAATAATAATGGTTTCTGATTTTGGCACGTGGTCAGCAACTTTGCGGAGGGGAAAGTCGATTAAATCGACTCCAGTCCATTACTGGTGCTTTATTTATCGACCCCGTAAGGATAAAGGCAATGCTAGCCTCGGCGGGATTTGATCTCAGAAAGTAAATGGCCGTAACTCTATGCCACAATGAGGACTTAACAATAATAAGCCTACTTTTTGCACGTCTTCATGCTGCGTTCAATGACTTTACACTAGCGTGTTATGTTTTATTTTTGCTTTTCTAATTTTCATCTCTCCACGTCTTTTACGACATCATCCTGTTGCTTTATTCTCATATAACTCATGCTCACACAAGGAAAAACTCAATGGATATGTGCACCACAAGCCCTAAAATGCAACTTCGTTTTATTTACCATTCATTGGCTTGTATCTGTTCTTTGCCTTCTTTCATTGTTCACCTACAATCTTGCCACTTGATGTATTTTTACACCTGAAGATTAATACCGCGTGATTGATTATTAACTGATGATTTCATTGTTTACAATGTATAGAAACAATTTTTGCGATTAAAGGTTGATTTGTTTTAAACACCTTGGTTTATTCAATTGAAATATTTATGCCTTACTTCCCCCACCGTCTTCAATACCAAGTACCTTAACCATCAAAATACATTTTCGATTAAATTGAGCTTTTTACGCCTTGCTGAAAATAGTAGTGGATTCCTCCAATATAATTACTCCTTCAAGGAGAGGCCTCACATTCATTCACCTTCAGCGAACATGGTCGTGACCAGTAGGTGTTGAGGTCTTCACACGGTATCCGTTCATTGGGTGATTCGACCTTCAACCCTAACACCCTCTCGCTTGTGGATTTAGCAGGGATGGCCAAAATATTGCCCCTCTTCGCCTCCTGGCATCCAGCGTATCTCCACTCCCGTGCTCCAAAGCCAGGAAGAGGTCCCTCATGCAAACTGCAGCCTTTGTCTCTCTTCCTGTCATTCCAATAGCAGTTATCATTCTCCATAATGAGTGAACCGCGAATCCTCTGCATGCCACCCAACTGGATATAGCCATGCTTGACAAGCTCTCTCTCTACACTCCTGCATTCTTATATATATATATAAGAGCGGGTGATAATTGCATATCCAATCGATCAATTTGATGTATTGCGTATTGTCTATGTGAGTGTTATTCAACGAAAATGAAAATGAAAGAAATTAAATCTACAGGTCAAACCTATACAGATACAACGGATCTCTTAAAAACCTGTAGGTCATAATAGGAGCTCTCTCGGGTGTTATAATGATAGGATCCTCAGTTCTATCACGAAATGCAACGTAAAATGAAGCATCGTGCTAATGACTCCCATCACACCGTCAAGTCCGAGGCTGGAACACACGGTATATATAATCATAAATTCAACAACTACTCGGCCACGTGTTAAGTTTCGAAAATATTACCAACGATATTCTTTTATACT
>OZ024743.1:226411506-226416506 GCA_964016885.1 Eledone cirrhosa
AATAAATATATTCACACATTAGCACACACAAACACAAGCACACATACATATAGATATACACAAATTCTCAGAGGTGTATATAACTTACGAGCATGCAGGTGGATGTGCAACGGAAAATTGACAATCACTGAATAAGATAACTTTGCATATAAAGAATGACTGTAATATAATTTAAGATTGGAATTCACGATCCACGAAATTATACATTTACTTTATACATATGTGCGTGTCTGTGGGTGTCTTTTTATCTCTATACATGTATATATGTATGCTAGTATTTATACATATATATGTATGCGTATATATATATATATATATATATATATATATATATATATATATATATATATATATACATATATATAATATATATATATATATTTACATGTATGGTATTATTTATACATATATATGTAAATATATATATATATATTTATATATATATATATATACATACATGTGTGTGTGCGTGCGTGTGTGTGTCTGTCTGTGTGTGTATGTATGCATGTATACACACACATATTTGACGGATATCGTGTATGTATGTGTGTGCCTATGAGTGGATGTCGCATTGCCAACACAATGCCAGCCATATAAAAGGAAACACATTTTGTAAGTAAGAAATTTAAGTGATATGCATTACTTTCAGATTACGCTAAGCTGGGAGATTTTCTCTGTTAATGACCAAGAAACGGAAGAAGTACCTTTTGCCATATTTCCAATCTGGTGTATATATTTGAATAATCCTTCTACATTATATATTTCTGAAGGAATAGAACCCTGACTGCGTGTATCTGTATATATATATATATATATATATATATATATATATATATATATATATATATATGTGTGTGTGTGTGTGTGTGTATGTATGTACGTGTGCGTGCGTGCGTGTGTGTGTGTGTGTATATATATATGTTTAGAGAGAGAGTGAGAGGGAGAAAGATTTATGTATTTATAAAATATATATGTGTGTGCGTGTTTTCGCGTATGTATGTTTGTATCTATGTATTTATATAATATATATATATGTGTCTGTGTGTGCAGCGATTTGACAGAGTCGCTAGAATTTTGGATAGAATACTTTAGGGTAATCATTCCGGCTCACTGCGATCCCTGATTCAAAATCCCGGCGAAGTCATATATGCCTTTCATTAGCGGTGGATTGGCAGTATCGGTAGAGGGTCGGACGCCATGCTTTCCAGCATAGTTACGTCCCTTTACGATCTGAGTTCAAATCCCGCCGAGGTTGACTTTGCCTTTCATCCTTATGGGGTCGATAAAATAAAGTACCAGTAATGCACTGGGTAATTGCTGGCCTTGTGCCAAAAGTAGAAACAATTATTTGTATGTCGTTGAAAATGAACCAGTCCAGGACTGGGGTCTATTCCCTCCTCTATATATCTTTGACATTTTCTCTGTGCAACCTCTCTTTCGTGCTCTGACAGAAATTGTCTAAGTTACGATCTCCAGAGAGGATAGGCGCATACAGGTTTTATGTGATCAATCTATGTGTGGCACTAAAGCACAACCGCAGCTTTCTCAGGGATTACGGGTTCATAATACATACATACATACATACATACATACATGCATACATTCATACATACATACATATATACACTTATATATAGGTATATATATATATACATATATATATATATTGGTATATATATATATATACATATATATATATATATATATATATATACATATATATATATATATATATATACATATATATATATATATATATATATATATATATATATATATATATATATATATATATATATATATATATATACATATATATATATATATATATATATATATATATATATATATATATATATATATATATATATATATATATCAGTGAAGAACGGAATTTTCCATTAGTAATGAAGTCCTAGGAGAAGTTCGCATCAAACGAGGTATTTCCAAAGGGGAATCATTATCATATTTGGCGGTGGATTAGCAGTATCGGTAGAGGGTCGGACGCCATGCTTTCCAGCATAGTTACGTCCCTTTACGATCTGAGTTCAAATCCCGCCGAGGTTGACTTTGCCTTTCATCCTTATGGGGTCGATAAAATAAAGTACCAGTAATGCACTGGGTAATTGCTGGCCTTGTGCCTAAAGTAGAAACAATTATCATATTTGTTGTATATTATTATACTGCTTCCCCTTCCTCTTGTTCTAAGTGAAACAAATTGTGGATATTACATGTCAAAAATGCCCATACCTATAAACAAATCGTTTATTGGTCATTGACTATTGAAATGTAAGGATTGTATCCAATAACATAGACATGAATTTTCGTTTTGACTATTGCAAAACATTTTCTAAGAAAAAGAGAAAATATGTTGAGATCGATGATATTGAATGTCACAAATTGAAGAAACAGGTTACAAATACTTGGGCAGGTTGCAGGATGCAAGACGTAGAACAGGCAAAATTAAGAAAAAGAATGAAAAGGAGTACACCAGGGGAGTGAGAAAATTGACCAAGTCAAAACTCTATTCAGGTAAATTAACAATGGATTTTGGGAGTAGTGAGGTATAATGCTGGTATAGTTTATTGGACGAAAAAAGACCTTGAAAGAATTGATTACTGCACCACAACACATAAGAGATACATCTTCATATACTGATATTCTAATGTGCAACTGATATTCTATACTGATATTCTATTCGTGCAACTGCCTGATCTTGTACTGCAATTATTGTGCTTTATGTTTCCTTTTTCACATACCCCTTCTTTAGCTAATCCTACGATTCTATTCCTCTCACTTCATCTGTTGCTTTTGTGAACTGCCTGTGAAATATCTTCCTCTCATATGCAATTTCCTGTTCACTCTGTACCTATTCTTTATTTTGCCACCATTGTTAGTTAAAAAATATATCTGCTCCGTTTACAGCCCTCAGTAACTTCTCTCTGACTCACTTAAATACTGCTTTAACACTTCAGTTTCTATTCTAACATAATCTATCCCAATCAAACCTTGGCATCCCTTTTCTCTTTTTATATATAATGTTCTTCCAGTTACCACCCATATCTGCACTCTATTTTCCTGGAGACATCCATCCATTTGGTTTGCTATTCTTTGAACACCAGCTGATCTTGGGATTTTCCAGTTAGGCATTCTCGTGCTCTATGTCTTCACTTTTCTCAAATAAATTTGTACTTTTTCTTACAACTCTATGTCATTCAATTCTTCGTTCATTTTTCAACCATTCTGCATTCTCATTATGTCTTACTGACTGATCCCGTATTTCACATTATTATTATTATTATTATTACTAATATTAATATTATCATCATCATCATCATCATCATCATTATTATTATTATTATAATTATTTACTTTCCTACTGACTCGCTTCCATTGTTGATTGTCTCTGCTGTAGTTTAAGTGTAGAACTTCAGACAGGCATATATAGAAATGATATAAACTATGCAGTAAACATTTTTATACTCCATCATCGATTTAGATTTTCACATCCATGGCACCACAGAGGAAATACACTTGTCTCAGAAACCCGCAGAGATTTCATATCAGGAGCCATATTATCGACTTATTGATCCATAGAAGTGGTCAAACACGATGTTGGAATATAAGCGTATCATGCTCATTGTTCTGGCCAATATACTGAACATATTCCATATCTTGTATTCTTTATATTTGTCTTTAGAATATGATATATGTATGTATGTATGTATGTATGTATGTATGTATGTATGTATGTATGTATGTATGCACGTATGTATGTATGTATGTATGTATGTATATATGCATGTATGTATATACGTGTGTATGTGGATATGTATATATATATATATATATATATATATATATATATATATATATATATATATATATATATAGGTATTTTGTTGATTATAAAAATAGGAATAAAGAATTATTGGTCAGTTGGTGAAGTGCAGTGTAGTGTGGTGGGATGTTGTGTTGTGTGATATGCCATTGTGCTGTGATGTGGGATATAGTTTTGACAAGATTGATGGGCGCCCCTTTCATGTCGACCTCTGCCATTCACAGACAGGTTCAGATGTCAGATATCTTCTTCATAAATCTCGATTATTTTATCCCATATATTCGATGTATTATATTTATTCATTTTATTACATACTAGCAGGATGAAAGAAGTAAAATATAGCCCTTGCTGAGGTTGAACTGAAAACCAGGACATGTTGCATAAAATGATAAACTTCTTTTCCCTCTGTATGATTAGTATAATTGTATGTCCCTCTAATAAAACACAAAGAAAATGTAGCTTAGCTGCCACCAAGAATTTAAAGGGGCCTCTTGAATTCTATCCCAAGTACTGAATATTTTACCATACTTCCACTCGTTTCATTCCCGTGTGATTATTTCCCATATAACTAATTTTATAAAGAGAACTAATGCTTTAAAATAAAATGTCTTGATTAAAGTTAAATTGAAGTTATGATTTGTTATTTCATAAGTTATTCTCTCAGGCATTTATAAGAGAACAGCAAACTTCAGAAGATTTGGTTTCACATGAACATCAACCTTCAAAAAAGACGTCCTTAGCAGCGTCCAATATTTTGGGGCCGGTAGAATCCCTTTTTTGACAGTTTGTGATAACCAAATACAATTATATTCCTTTCCTGTATGAGAAGACTTTTATGTTAAGGTTAATATTAATTTGAGTAAGGATGAGGCAGGCCATCGAGTGACTTTAAGAACTGGTATAATAAAATTTGGGTCCTGTCAACATTACTTTCAGTTTTGGTGGTTATATGTACATTGTTGATGACTATAGAGTGTATTAAAATTCCTTGATATGACTCTATTATTAACGGGATTTTAGACGATCGTATTGAAACCACTACATAATACTTGTAGCCTGGTAGTATTTTATGGATCTGCTTTGGTTCATCTGCCAAGTTAGGAACATAAATATAGACACATACAAACGTAAACAGAGGCAGAGACACACACACACACAC
>OZ024743.1:226421506-226434006 GCA_964016885.1 Eledone cirrhosa
AAGTTTGGCAAGCTGACAAACGTAGATTTTGACACCTCATGTGTGAAGGTTATATTCAAATTTCTAAACGTGCATTTTCAACTACATATTTCACACCTAACCAATTCGAATCATGTAACAGATTATAACTCCATTACCACCCTCTCAGGAGCTTTGGTCATTTCCACAACGTTGCAATGCGACGAGATGATTAGTTTTATATCTATTGTTTGCAGAAAATGGTTATATATTTAAGTTAATTATTCAAATTACTATAATTCTATTGTCATGTAATGTTCAGTCGTGTTACTCTCTGAGGTCTTTGCCCTTCGCGGCTGCCTACTTAGCTTTAATGGCAGCGCCGATCCAGCTTAAACAAATGATCAAACACTCTCAATCGATTTATCCATAGAAGTAGTGCATAAGATCTGGTTAGTCGTTAAGTATGTTTTGATCGTTACTTACACGGGTTTCTCCTTTCACAAATCAGACAGAGTCTATTGTTTTACTTGGTTTATACGACGAGTTTTTCATTTTGCTTCGCGTGTGTTGTTTCCAATTTCTTTCATCATTAATTTACTCAATTATTTTTTCCGCTGAAAACATAATTTAATGCTGTTGTCTGCCACGAATATCTTCCAGTCGCCATTGTTTTTCACACGAGATTTTCTTCGATACAACATTTATTACCACGCATTCTTTGTCATTCGCAACATAAGCTAATCACAGACACCCACTTCATGCGATATTATATATATATACATACATACATAGATACACACACACACACACACACACACACACACACAGACACACACACACAAACACACACACATATATATATATATATTTTTTTTTTGTGTGTATATATATACATATATATGTGTATATATATATACATGTATATATATATTTATATATATGCATGTGTGTGTGAATGTGTGAGTGTACGTGCGTGTATGTATATATATATATGTATATATATACATATAGATATGTATGTTATATATTGCGTGGGTTTATGCCCCCATGTTGATATATACTTAAAAACAAACGCATACTGATGAAACCAGACACACAGACAACAAATTACAATAGACACACACATATAAGTAAATATACACGTCTACCACTAACTTTATGTATGTGTGTATATATATATACACACATACATACGTGCGTGTATGTATATATATATATATATATATATATATATATATATATATATATATATATATATACATATATATACATACATACATATATAGATATAGATATATATACATACATGTATATATATATATATATATATACACATACACAGTATATATATATATATATATATATATGTATATATATATATATATATATATATATATATATATACATACACGCACGTACACACACACATGCATATATATATATATATATATATATATATATATATATATATATATACATACATACATACATACATACATATATATATATATATATATATATATATATATATATACATATATATATATATATATATACATATATATATATATATATATATATATATATATATATATATATATATATATATATATATATATATATATATACACACACATACACACTAAGATTCTAACCGCCCCACGCCGTTCTTTGTCAACAGAATTCAGCTGTTTTTTTTATATTTCATTTTATCTACAAGTTATTGTGACAAAATAATCATAATTCACATCACTGTCCTACACCATCTCCGCCACCGCCACTATCAACAGTTTCTTGTCTTCATCAGCATTCAAATCATCATCATCGTCGATTTGAACATCATTAACAGTAAAAGATGAAATTGTAATTAGTGTTGGAAGACAAAGCTCATTTACACTACTACTACTACTACTACTACTACTACTACTACTACTACCACTACTACTACTACTACTACTACTACTACTACTACTACTACTACCGCCACCGCCACCACCACCACCACCACCACCACCACCTCCACCACCACCACCACTACTACTACTACTACTACTACTACTACTACTACTACTACTACTACTACTAGTAGTATTAGTAGTACTAGTAGTAGTAGTTTGGCCTGTTCAGCTGTTGCTGTTGCAGTAAATTTTTGCTCAACCTTTTTTGTGACAAATTCATATTGGTGTTGATAAGATTGATAAAGAAATAATAATTATATTATCATTTTTGTAGCTAAAATGTTGTTGCAGTTGCTGTTGTTGCTTTTGTTGTCACATCTGCTGCTGGTCAGTGGAGACACATTGTCACTAATGAATGTCACTGTCAAGTACAATCTACACATAGTACCACTACCATTAGCGTCATACTTTCAATCTCTCCCTCTTCTTACTCTATGTTTTCTCCTTCTATTGTCATCACAAGCATCAACTTTGATATAATTACTATCCCTAGTGTTTCTACCAACACCCTCATATCATATACATCATTGGTGGATCGGCAGTATCGGTAGAGGGTCGGACGCCATGCTTTGCAGCATAGTTACGTCCCTTTACGGACTAAGTACAAATCCCGCCGAGGTTTACTTTGCCTTTCATCCTTACGGGGTCGATAAAATAAAGTACCAGTAATGCACTGAGTATTTGCTGGCCTTGTGCCAAAAGTAGAAACAATTATACTAAAATTTTAAAATGTGTATTCAGCAGGGTTATGGACCGGAATTTATCGACCATGTCTCACTTGTATACACGTTTCTTCGGCATCTCTACCGCACCACGAATCTAAGAACTGGGAATTTTCCCGTTCTACTGCCAGGTACATTATACGTCTATCAGGTCCGACTATACAAATAAAACAATTGCGTGAGTTTATTCTCTTATGCTTATGTATATTTATAAATATACAAAACATACATGCATACCGATAAAGCGCGACACATAGAGAACTAAAACACTGCTAATTGCACCTCTCATTCTTACTTTGAGTAGTTCATCAGCTCGTCGAGATGAGCGCTAAGGAATCCCAAACTGTTGAGCAAAGAACCACTACAACGCCGCGGGCATCTGCTTGAAATCAAATTTCACACACTTGTCCCTGACCATCAGATAGTGAATTGAGTAGTTTGTTGCTCCACCGTGCCTCTTCCAACCAAATCCATTGAACATCTTTCCTTAATATCTTAGATCATGCGTTTCAACACTGAGATCGTAACCTTTTGGTGTTATTTTGGAGAAATGGCTGAGGGCATATCTCGCCGCTAACAAATTGGATATTCAGTAATGCACTGGGATGATTGCTGGCCTTGTGCCAAAAGTAGAAACAATTATTTTTCTGATCATGGCGGGGGATTGGCAGTATTAGTAGAAGGTCGGACGACATGCTTTCCAGCATAGTTACGTCCCTTTACGGTCTGAGTTCAAATTCCGCCAGGGTTAACTTTGCCTTTCATCCTTACGTGGTAGATAAAATAAAGTACCAGTAATGCACTGGATAATTGCTGGCCTTGTGCCAAAAGTAGAAACAATTATTTTTCTGATCATGTATCAATATTTTAGGAATGTCTGTTGCTATTGCTGTGGCTTTGTGGCTGATAGCTCTACGGAGCTTCAAATGTTTTCCTTTCGTTGTGAGTAGAAGGCATGGTCGTTTAATTTATATATGTGGCATTTGGGTCTTCTCCCTTTCATTGTTAAAAACACCTAGATGCTGCTTCTCAGAGTAACCAGTTTCATGGATGTTTTCGGACATCTTGTACGTTTGCATTAAAATCAGAGCTTCGTTTCTGCCCTTGAAACGTAATTTGTAAATATCCAGGTTTCTCATGTTTCCTTCTTTCACTACACATAGAACAACAGCCATCGGCCGATACTAGAGATATATTTCAGGTTGTACACTCACTAACATAAATGACACCATTCAGCCACAGAAGTCCTCCTTCTTGACAAATGTGGTGTTGTATATCTCTTCACCCCTCAGGAAGAAATCCTACGTCCATCAAACTATAATACTTCCTAGAATAGACGAAGGATTTTAAATTCAACATTGCTGTGGCTATTTGCCACTCTCCCCCCCCCCCCTCCTAATTATCATCATTTCTACCGTCATAATCATTATCACCATCTTCACTTCCGACATCCACATCGCCAGCAGTATCGCCAACATCAACATTAAATTCATCAGCGCTATTATGACCAATATCAATCATTACCATCGTCGTCATTACAACCATCATCACCACCAACATTCAATCATCATCATCATCACCACCAACACTCAATCATCATCATCATCATCATCATCATCATCATCCTCATCATCGCTATTGCCATTCTCACTACCATCTGCATAGACAACGTCAACATAATTATAATCATCATCATCAACTATGTTTTTCTAATAATCACCACATCGTTATCGACCTCCTCACCATACGGGGGGGGGGGGAGGGGTCGATAAAGTAAAGTACCAGTAATCTACCTGGTAAATTTGCTGGCCTTGTGCCAATAGTAGAAACAATTATCGACCTCACCATCGTCATCATCGCCACCACCAACACCACCACCACCATCATCATCATCATCATCATTATTGTCACCAAAATCATTGTCATTTTCATCACCATCATCGTTATCATGTTGATGATGATGATGATCGTCATAATCATGTTCATAGCCATTATTTACCTTTATCTACATAGCGTTTTACATCACCTCCCTCTCCTCAAATAACTCGTCAACCGAGATATCTCGGATCTAATGCTTACTAGCTTCGACGCTGATGGCAGTATTTCCACCCTTATCAGCACCAATATTTTTACTTTTCTAGTTTTTTGGGGGGTTTTTTTTATACGTGATGTGAAGTAGGTGAAAGAGGAGGGTGAATAGAATGGCTTGAATGGTGGAAGAAGGGAAGGAAGCGGAGGGGAAAAAAGAGGAGGTAGTAGGAATGTGAATATAATGATGAAGGCGGGGTGCGTTATAAAAGATAAAATAATAAAACATACACTCACACACATACGTATTTGTCTGTATGTTTGTGTCCGTATATATATATATATATATATATATATACGGACACAAACATACAGACAAATACGTATGTGTGTGAGTGTATGTTTGTGCATTTTATTATTTTATCTTTATATATATATATATATATATATATATATATATATACAGGCACACATATATATATACATATACATATATATGTGTGTGTATGTGTGTGTGTGTGTATGTCCGTATATATTTATATTTATATATAAATATATATATATATATATATATATATATATATATATATATATATATATATAATATAATTGATATATATGAATATATATATACATACATATATATTTAAATATGTGTATATGTCTCTGGGTATATATATATATATATATATACCTACTCTCACACATTAACCTATCACCTAACTAGACAGATATACCGTAATACCGTAAAACATAATACAAATATATGTTAATGTTATTAGTTTTGTATGTTACACGCTTAATGAAAAAAAGGGGTGAGGGAAGGATGGAATAGAAAAGCCATTATTTCAATATGAAGTAGGAGAAATGAATTCTATAAAGGATAGACAAATAAAATAGAGATGTCGAAGAGAGATATATTCTAGTAATTCCTAAATGAGATAAAGCCTGACATATTTTTCGGTTGTTCTGAACATGATGTGTGAAATGGTTTGAGTAAGATTTCCACACGGCGTTTGTTTCTGAATTGGATAACTTGTCACCGGTCTAATATCACTACTTGTCCTGGATGTCTTCCCTGGATTCCATCTGTTATAAGCATCATGTCACGTTTCCAGTGTGATGATAATATTCTGGCCAGATTTCGGTTATGATGAGAGTATTAGGGCTTGTTCATCGATGTGAGGAGAGCATTCCGACGAGATATTTTGTATAAGAATAGTATTCGAGCCAGGTCGTTGGGAGATGATAGCATTCAGGCTGGATCATCGATACGAAAATAGAATTTGGGACAAGTCTTCGATATGTTAATATTCTGTCGAAAACTTCGAAATGATAATATCATTATATATATATAAACGTTAAAGTAATATATTTCCTCGTTGTACTGTGTCATTTACTTTGTTATTTTTGTTTACTTTTTACCGTGTTCTAATCAGACATTATATTCTACCTTTAGTAGTTTCAGCTTGAGAATTAGACTTAAATTTTACCATTTTTACAGCTCCAGGAATCTCATATTCAGAAAATTGATGGACATTCTATTCTATTAATTTTGCTTCCTCAGAAATTTTATCTTGAGACAATAGACGAAAACTCTAGTTTTTGCTCCACCAGCAGTCGCATCTTAAAAAAAAAATATTATCAAGAATTTCACGTAGCCATCCCCGCTATCCATTGTATGACTCAGAGACGTATAATCCCGTCCTTAATTGGTACCGGGAATTTTATTTCGTGTCTCTGAAAGATATGTTGTAGTTAACTAATGAACAAGACTTATTCTTTCTTTTTCCACCAACTTAAACTCAAAACAAAGACACGATGATGTTCTTAAACGATGCCATGTCACAAACAATTTCGGTTACATATCCAAATGTCGGCTAATTTATCTTAATGGGGTTAGAGGGAAAATTGGAATTTTCTTCTGAGAGAGACAAAAAGAAACATTATAAATATATAAACAAATATGCAAAACTAAATAATAAGAACTGTTAAATAATATGAGAAAATGGTGTTTTCTTCTAACAAGAAAATTGGAACTTGTATAGGTTTAGCTATAGCATCATTATTGTGGATGGCTTGTTAGAGGTGTTGTTACTGTTATTGCTATTGTTGTTTATGTTCATAATGTTGTTGCTACTGTTGTTTCTTCAGCTGCTGCTATTGATGTCATCTTCATTGTTGTTATTGTTGCTGTTGTTGTTATTGCTGTTGTGATTGTTGCCGTTGTAGTGATCGCTGTTGTTGTTGTTGTTGTTGTTGTTGTTATTGTTGCCGTTGTAGTGATCGCTGTTGTTGTTGTTGTTGTTGTTGTTGCTGTTGTTGTTGTTGTTGCTGTTGTTGTTATTGCTGTTGTTGCTCTTGTTATTGTTGCTCTTGTCACCGTTGATAATGCTGTTCTTGTTGTTGCTGTTGTTGTTATTGCTGCTGTTATTATTGCTGTTGTTAATGTTGCTGTTGTTGTTGTTCCTCTTGTCACCGTTGATAATGCTGCTGTTGTTGTTGTTGTTGTTGTTGTTGTTATTGCTCTTGTCACCGTTGATGATTGCTGTTGTTGTTGTTGTTGTTGTTGTTATTGCTCTTGTCACCGTTGATGATTGCTGTTGTTGTTGTTGTTGCTGTTGTTGTTATTGCTCTTGTCACCGTTGATGATTGCTGCTGTTGTTGTTGTTGTTGTTGCTGTTGTTGTTGTTGTTGTTGTTGTTTATCAGTTTCGGCACCCAACAGATATATTTCTAATATGTTAGTCTACGATGTCGACCTAAACATGAACCTCAACAGCAGCTGCCGACAAATAGTTTTAGATTGATAGCAAGATTAATAAAATGTCCCCCGTACGGTACACTTCAGATTTCTATAGTTCCAAGCGTTCGTTTCTCTCTGGCTCCTGGTTCTTTGTATGCCTGCTTGTTTTGATTTTGCCGAGACCTTCCAACAGATTCGAACACCCCTATTCTGTAGTCTTTTACACTCAAACACTATACAGCGGTACCAACAGTTCGTGTCCTCCACGGTCAGTTTACGCCTCTCATGCTCTCTTCTCCCCTTCATTACCACCAACCTTTAGCCTGCACATCTCGCACCTCTACGATCTACGTCTGTCTCAAGATATATAAAACTAATAACCCACTCCATACGATCTGAACCGCACACTTCCAAAAATCCAGCGACATTCTCCAATCACCTCTGACGCCAAACTCTCCTAGCCTGCTCCTAACATATGAACTTCCTTTTTAAATGCTCCATTACCAAAATGAGTGACACACGTGTTTTTCTTGAGTCGAATGTTATTGCGTATTTCTTCTTTCCTTACATTCGTAAATCTTCGAATTTCTCTTTGTCTCTCCCAAATATTTTCTCAGCTCGACATCATTCTCTTTGGAGTAAACAAAAGAAAACCAGAAGGATGAGGAGGCAGAGAGGAAATAAAAAATAGTCATTGAGGAGGTCACAGAATGTGTGAAGAAAGAGTTTTGATGAACTAAATGATAACTAAGGATTTATCTGCCCGTGATTTAAGAAACAAATCGCAATCCTCCCATCCGCAAAGGTAACCATATTTGTTTCAACACAGAGATCACGACAAGAATCTTGCAAAACATATATTTATATATATATATATAAATGTATATATAATTTGTTTTACAGATGGATAGATAGATTGGGAGTTATGAGTTTAGACTAATAAGATCATATTCAGCTAAGTACTTGATACACGGCAAAGTACACTGTATGTATAGGGAGAGGATAGTGCTCGACGGCTGAGCTCACGCCATTTTAACATCGAGTGGCTCTCTACTTGCCGTTTAAAAAGCGTTCGCTCACCTGCCGGGGCCAATTTTTCAATATATAGATATGTGTGTGTGTGTGTGTGTGTGTGTGTGTGTCTGTGTGTGTGTGTGTGTGTTAATAAATTCCGTAGAAACGGTAAAGGAAAGAAGAGTGCTCTATGTATAGTACAAAGCTATTTAATCACATAACAACACAATATAATTATTCAATTACCAAAGATTTCAAGAAACAAGACGACCATTACGGGAATGCCCAGCTCGTTCATCAGATGAAAATGAACGAGCTGGACGTTTCTGTAATGATCATCTTGTTTCCTGAAACCTGTGGTAATGGAATAATTATATTGTGTTGTTTCTAATGTAATTATATATATATATATATATATATATATATAATAATATAATAATAATAATAATAATAATAATAATAATAATAATAATAATAATAAAACTGGGGGGTTTCCGGGAGGGGGGGGGGAGTAATCTGGCGGATAGGAGCGATACGTGTCCTCTGCTGTTCGTTGTTTTGAATCCGAAATATAGGGACAATTAAATCTCTTCCAAGATAACTCTATCTCGTGTTATTATTTTTATTTTTTACGCTCTTTCCTATGTTCTTCTACACACTATACATCTCATGCTACATTCACTTACATCTCTCTCTTCACCACCGGATCTTGTTACCCGGAGAATTACCCATCTGCATTGTTGAGGCTTCCAAAACGATTTAAAGAAAATATATCTTATTATTCCACAATGCTTCAAGCAAACTTCAATACTCTCTTATATGTATATATATATATATATATTTATATATATATATATATATATATATATATATATATGTGTATGTATGTATGTCAAAGTTAAGCAGAAATAACAACACAATCGGTGCAGTATATGGAAATGACATATTAGGTTAACGCTTGCAATAGCAGGAAGAGGGTGTTAACGTTTCGGACGCAAGTCCTTCATCAGAAGAAATAATGAGAAATAAGATAGATTGAGGGGACGGGCGGGATGGAATTGGAAAACATGTTTTAGATAAAAATAACAGGCCCATTCATGTTGATATCTCTAAAGGCGACTCAAACAAGAGATGGACAGTTTCCCATCGTCAGTTGTCTACTACGGTCACGGATGTTTCGGCGCATATATATATATATATATATATATATATATATATATATATATATATACATATATATATATGAGTGTGTATATGTGATTTCTACAGGTCTAGAACTGTTTTATTCGAAGGAAATCATCATAAAGATATATACATATATACAATAAATATATACATAATATATATATATATATATATATATATATATATATATATATATATATATATATTTATGTTATATATATATATAATATTATATAGTATCGGTAGAGCGTTGGACGCCATGCTTTGATGGATAGAGTTACGGCCATTGTCATTGTGAGTTCAAACCCCGCCTAGGTTAACTTTGCCTTTCATCCTTACGGGGTCGATAAAATAAAGTACCAGTAATGCACTGGGATAATTACTGGCTTTGTGCCAAAAGTAGAAACAATTATATAATTTATATATATCATTTTGAGTGTGTGTGTGTGTCTGACTCTGTGTTTATATAATATATAATATATCAAAAAATTACGTATATATGTGCGCGTGAGTGTGAATGTGACTGTGCGTGTGTGTGTGTGTGTGTGTGTGTGTGTTTATCGGGAAAAGATATCGGTGAAGAATGTAAGCATTGGTTAGAAAACCAATAAACGTGTGCTTTCATATGGGAATAACTTGTTGAATATATTCACCGTTGAAGCAGTTTATACACGCCCATGTCACTTTTGACAACATAAAGGCTGTACGATAGTGATTGGCTCTTTGTAACTTTTATATATATATGTATGTATACATGCATGTATTTAAGTAAGTAAGTAAGTATGTATGTATGTATGTATGTATGTATGTATGTATGTATTTATCTATGTATCTATGTATGTATGTATTTATTTTCGCATGTATGTATTTACGTACATATATATGTATGAATGTATGCATGCATCTATGTATGCATATATAAATATTTGTATGTATGCATACATACATGTATATATGCTTGGATATATGCTTGGATATATGTATGCAAGGACATATATATGTGCGTATTTGTATGCAATTATATTTACATATTTGAATGTGTGTATACATAGTTATTGGTATGTATGTGTGTGTTTATTTTTGTACGCATATATGTGTGTACCCGTGGGCTGCTAATTCTCTGTTTGACTGTATATATGTATGTATATATTTATGCGTTTACACAAAATATGTGTACCTATATTTGCATACAAATAAGAATGACCACAATAGTCTACACACGCATGCACACACATACACACACAAATATGTACATGTGTGTGTATGTCTATAAACAAACTTTGGTGAACTAAATCGATGAGTTTTAGTTTATTTGGCTTAGTAATCATCGATAAACGTTTTGGGGGGCTTTCTGGCTTCATTGGTTTCTGAGATAGCACAGCGGACACTTAATCAATCATTGATGCAAAGTGAGTACTTTGGAAACAGCCGTTCAGTCTTGCACATTTGGGTAAGCAAACGGCTCTAACGTCTGTTAAGCATTTTAATCTTGAGTCGTTCATATACTCTAATGGAGCATTTGGTGGCGATTGATAAGAATGTTTTATGTTTCCCTAAGCTAATAGAAGATGGAAGGTTGCTGGTTGAGATGCTAAATGTTGATGTTCTTGATGTATTTGTGTCTAGTTGATGTATTTATTTTTGTTTTAGCCCCAGCTCATCTTTGATAAGACGACGAATTGGCAGGGTGCTTAGAACGGCGGATAAATTATTTGCATTATTCGTTCCGGGTTTCTGCGCACTGGGTTCAAATTCCACCATAGTAAACTTTACTGCTCATCATTTCGAGATATATAAATAAAATACTATACAGTACTAATGTTGATTCTTCGTCGAATTTTCCTTCGAATTTCTCTCGCCTGCTCTCTCTCATTACTGTTCTCTACAAGAAATTGACTATAACTCTAGAGAAGTATGATCTTTGCTTGTTTAAATGCCCAAGAAAGGCTGCACTTCACAACAGCACTCATGCAAATCAACAAGGGGATCAGGTCCCATTGAGAATGAACATGAATATTTTTGATAACTTAGTCTTATGAGGAAATTTGTTCTCACAACAGCGATAATATCTGAAACCAGCTGTCTGATTTCTGAATTCAAATCAACCGAAATCAACTTCAACTTTAATCCTTTCAAAGTCGATTAATATTTTACCAGTCTAATACTGATGGCACCTTCTCTTTCTTTCTTTCTGTATTTCCGTCTCTTTGTCTAGAACTAAACGACTGCGTCCAGAGTTGGAAAATAATGTGCTAACACACACAAAAAAGAGGCAATGCTCCGGAGGATTGCAATAGTGACAAACATAAACGAACCTCAACCTAAAACTGAACAGAAAACATGAGTGGAATAATAACAACTTCACAACGAAGTAATTAAGAACAAGAAAAAGACATACAGAGACACACAAGAACTAAACTAATAAAACAAACCATGTCCACATAGAAGAAACAAGTAACCAACTAGTAACACACAAATAAACATTTAAAATATATATATATATATATATATATTTATATCTTAAAAATAGAAAAAGATAAAACACACAAACACAAACCCTTATACAGCACCTACACATCCGGGTACAGAGCTCACAAAAACAAGATGGTGTAGGAGAGAACAAAGGAGATACATAAAATAACAAGAAAAGTAGTCAATTAGGAGGTCACAGAATGTGTGACGAAAGAGCCTTGTTGACAATAAACTACTAAACAACCATCCAAATGTTAAACTAACTAAACTGAAACCCAACAGGTGCGTGTGTTTTTGCTAGTAGCATGATTCTCCCAAAGAATAACAATATATATATATATATATATATATATATATACATATTTAATCTGTTATTTTAATAAATATTTGGTGCATGGTCTTATATATTTTTATA
>OZ024743.1:226439006-226454006 GCA_964016885.1 Eledone cirrhosa
GTTCGACTCTAAGGCGATTGGCGGGTGTTCCGTGGCATTGGAGTAGGCCACAGACTGTGAGATGGCATGCGGAATGTCCAGGGCCACCAAAGTGGCGGGCGATGTGGGAACTACCACCGAGACGAATATCCCTGAGGTGCTCAGTGAATCGGTCCGCTAGGCGACGTCCCGTCTGTCCGAGCGAAGTCCGTAGACTAGGTTGGAGGAGGTGCAGCGGAAGGCATGCCGGACAGAGAGAGAGTGGCCGTTGGGACCCTGGAAGGTGGTGGTGTTGGTGATGTGGGGACAGGTGTTGCAGCGGGGCCTAGAACAGGGAAAGGAACCTGGGGGGGGGGAACAGAGCGTGGGTTGGGGGTAGGGAGCTGTGGACGAGGAGGGTGCGGAGATTGCGTGCGCGTTTGAAGGAGGGGAGTGGTGGGGTTGGGAAGATGTTGGAGGTGGAAGGGTCGGACTGGAGGCGTCGGAAGAGGCGGCGGATGGTGCGGTGGAGGGGTAAGGTGGAGGGGTGGTAGGTGATGGGGAAGGGGAGACGGTGGGTGGGTGTGCGGTGACGTCGGGTGAGGGTGGTGGAGCGGTGGACAGCACGGGCGCGGGTGAGAGTGGTATGGACGAGAGAGGGGGGTAACCTCTGCGAATGAAATGGCTGACTAGGGAAAGGGCCTGGGACTCGAAGTCAGCATCTCGGCTACAGAGGCGGCGGATCCTGAGGAGTTGGGAGTAGGGAATGGAGTGTTTAGTGTGGGTGGGGTGGGAAGAGGTGAAGTGGAGGTAAGAGTGGAAACGGTGGGTTTGAAGAAAGCGGAGGTGACGAGGGAGTGGTGGGAGGGGTCGAAGGCGACGGAGATGTCTAAGAAGTGGACGTGGGTGGTGGAGATAGAGGTGGTGAAATGGAGGGAGGGGTGGAAGGAGCAGAAGAAGGAGAGAAAGGAGTCGAGCTGTTCTCGGGTGAGGGTCGTGGCTCCGATACAGTCGTCAATGTAACGACCGTATAGTTCGGGCGTGGGGCCGGTGTACTAGGCAAAGATTTGGGCCTCAACGTGACCAACTAAAAGGTTGGCATAGTTCGGGCGCATTCTTGTACCCATGGCTACCCCCGTGACCTGTTGGTAAAACTCAACCGAGAAGGAGAAACAATTGAGGGTGAGGACCAGCTCGGCGAGGCGAAGGAGGGTGGGGTGGAGGGAATGGGGGAGGGGCGCATGGTCGAGATAGTGTTTGATGGCGCGTAGGCCGTCGGCGTGGGGGATGACGGTATAGAGGGACTTGCTGTCTAGGGTGAAGAGGAAGGGCTGTGGGCCGGGTGGGTAGGTGAAGGAGTCGAAAAGGCGCAGGGCGTGGTTGGTGTCGGAGATGTGGGAGGGGAGGGTGGTGACAAGGGGGACGAGGATGGAGTCGAGAAAGGCGGAGATGAGTTCGGTGGGGCAGTTGCAAGCGGAGATGATGGGGCGGCCGGGGTTGTCGGGTTTGTGGAGTTTGGGGAGGAAGTAGATGGTGGGGGTGCGGGGCGTGCGGACGATGAGTGTTTAGTGTGGGTGGGGTGGGAAGAGGTGAAGTGGAGGTAAGAGTGGAAACGGTGGGTTTGAAGAAAGCGGAGGTGACGAGGGAGTGGTGGGAGGGCTCGAAGGCGACGGAGATGTCTAAGAAGTGGACGTGGGTGGTGGAGATAGAGGTGGTGAAGTGGAGGGAGGGGTGGAAGGAGCAGAAGAAGGAGAGAAAGGAGTCGAGCGTCCCACTTGAAGCAAGGTTGGTCGGGTGACCGTGTCTCGCTCATATAGGACATATATACATATATATATATATATATATATATATATATATATGAAGTTGTGTGACGATGGCCCAGATATACAATACAACAGGAGGAACATAATAGTACCACTGATGATGTTGCAGATGTGCAACGAAAGAACTTTGTTAGACTATATATATGTGTTTATATCTGTATATGTGATCATACTATCACGGATACACACTCACACACGCACTCATATATACAGAGAGAGAGAGAGAGAGAGGGGGGGGGGGGTGGAGGGGGGATGGCGGAAAGAGGGAGACATGTGTGTATCTGGTTCATGAAACCTGCTGTATTCTGTATGTATATGAGTATCTTTAAAATTCAGAATCAATCATATCCAGTTGCTGAGATGTGCCCTTAAATACTTTTTTCTTCCTGATTATGGTAATATATATATATATATATATATATATATATATATATATATATATATATATATATATCATCATCATCATCATCTTCGTTTAACGTCCATTTTCCACGCTAGCATGGGTTAGACGGGAGTTGTCCCACTTGAAGCAAGGTTTGGTCGGGTGACCGTGTCTCGCTCATATAGAACTATCTGGCAGGTTTTCTACGGCTGGATGCCCTTCCTAACATCAACCACATTTACAGTATGGAACTGGGAACTTCTTACCGTGTTACCTACACGACCACATTACAGCGTGGACTGTGTGTTTTTTTTTCTCGTGACACCTACACGATCTCGATCTCGATCTCATTTATCTCATTTATTTGGACTGGATGTTGTGGTACCAACTTTATAGAGAGAGGGTGGTTTTGGTGGGAGTGGGAGGATAAGGTAGGGGTAGTGGATTGGGGTGTATATTTGGTTAAGAGGTGCCTACTGACTGTAGGTTTCGCTTTGTACATAAGGAAGGCGGGTCTTCTGTATTACTGCGTAGTGCCAAAGATCTCGGTCCAGTGACATAGTCTTAGAGAGGTGCAAGTGTAAGGTCGGAATTTATCATATCGTCCCAGGTTTTTCTGGGTCTACCTACTCCGTAACTACCATCAATTTTGATCGCCCTGCCCTTTTTTATACAGCTGTCGTCTTTCATGCGCATCACCTGGCCATACCAACGTAGTCTTCTTTCGAGTAAACAGCATCTGATCCCTCTTATTCCTAATTTCTCACTTAGTTCATTTATACTTTGCCGTTCACGTATATTACTATTACACATCCAACGGAGCATGCATGCTTACTTCCTTTCCAGTCTACGGAAGTTTTCTGCACGCAATGCCCATGTGTCACTGCCATGTAGCATTGCATGTATACAAGCATCATACAATCTGCCTTTCATTTTTAGAGAGAAACCTTTGTGGTCAACAGCGGTATAAGCTCTCTGAACTTTTTCCATCCCGTTCTGACTCTGGCTACTGTACTTTCAGAACATCCTCCACCACTGCTGATTTCGTCACAGAGGTAACAGAAAGTGTCTACTATTTCTATAGAACCATCTGGGCAATAGAAGGGGCTAGTATCCTGTGGACACTTGCTACCTATTGCACCTGAGCATCGGCCACATATAAAGTCTACGTTCTTAGATAGTTTACCTGTGATCCCACTACATCTTTTATGTACCCATACTTTGCATTTGGGACATAAAATTGAATTTCTACCTACTCCTTTCCTACACACTGAGCAAGGCCATTTCCCTGAGGGTACCTGTGCCTTATTTTCCTTTCTACAAATTAGGACTTTAGTCTTAGACAAGTTAACTTTAAGGCCTTTTGATTCTACTCCATGCTTCCTTGTTTGGAATTTCTTTTCTTGTTCAGCCATTGATTCAGCTATGAGCGTTAGATCATCTGCGTATAGGAGTTCCCATGGGCAGCCGGTCTTGAACTCCTCTGTTATAGCCTGAAGGGCAATTATAAATAGGAGGGGGCTAAGGACAGAGCCTTGGTGAACACCAACTTTTACACTAAATTCTTCACAATATTCATTGTTAATTCTAACCTTACTTACTGTTTCATTATACATAGCTTGTATAGCTCTCACAAGCCATTCATCTACACCTAGTTTTCTGAGAGCCAACCAGATAATGGAGCGGGGGACTCTGTCAAAGACTTTTCCAGGTCTACAAAAGCTAAGTAGAGGGGTTTACTTTTAGCTAGGTACTTCCCTTGTAGTTGTCGTACAAGGAAATAGCGTCTGTGGTACTTTTACCTGACACAAACCCAAACTGCATTTCATCTAGATCAATTCGCTCTCTGATTAGTTGCGTTATACCTCTTTCTGTGACCTTCATGACCTGGTCAACTAACTTAATGCCTCTATAGTTTCCTCTATCTAGAGCATCTCCTTTACCCTTGTAGCAGTTAATGATGATGCTGCTACGCCAGTCTTTTGGTATGACCCATTCTGTATTACTTGGTTAATTATACGGGTGACCATAGTATGTCCCACCATTCCAGATGCCTTCAACATCTCAGCAACTATCTCCGAAGGCCTAGCTGCCTTGCCTGTCTTCATATCTTTGATTGCCTTACTTATTATACTACTTTTAACTTGCACCGCTGGTCCTTCTATTGGATCGATTTGGGGCAGACTATCTTTTTCCCACTTATTCTCCTCATTTAATAGTCTCTCGTAGTGACACTTCCAGGCTATCTTCTTATCAGAATCATTAAGGGCAAGTACACCGTTATCATTACGCACACACTTCTCCCCGACAATATCACGGTTTTCCTTGACACATTGACTAGCAATTCTGAACACCTCGCGTTTTTGGTCCTCGCGTTGTAGAACATGCTTGAACTTTCTATCCTCTGCTTCCCTTTTTGCATGGTACACTTGTCTCCTAACTTTTCTCCTGGCCACTTGATAGTGCTCTCTACTTCCCCCATCCTGCCATACTTTCCAAGCCTGCTTTTTTGGCCTTGATTGTCTCTTCTACCTTACTGTTCCACCACCAAGTTACTCTCCTCCTGCCAATAGGTCTGCTCCAGCCACATATTTCATCCGTTGCTTTCAGCAGGTTCACTTTCAAGAATTGCCACTGTTCCTCTATATCGCACGTCTCTAATTGCTCTTCCTTATTTTCAAAGGCATCAAGTAATAAGCTTTTAAATTTGTCACTGACTATGGGGTCCTTCAACTTCCATATTCTTCTCCTCAAGGTAGGCCTCCTCTGTCGTCGAGTACGTCTATTTCTGACTGTGAGGTCACTAACTACTAGGCTATGTTGGGAGGTGCATTCTTCACGGGAGGGGGGAGGGGATTTAGTGTTTACGACAGACACTTTGTACCGTCTTCTAGTAAGGATATAATCTATCTGGCTGGCGTGTTCCCCTGATCTATAGGTGATCAATTGCTTTTCACGATTTTTGAAGTTTGTGTTACAGATAGTAAGGCTATTGGCGTCACAGAACTCCAGCATTCTGAAGCCTTCCTCATTTCTATTTCCAACCCCATAGCCTCCATGTATTCCATCATAGCCATCACTCTGTTGTCCAACGTGGCCGTTTAGATCGCCAGCAATAATTAGGTAGTCGCTGTCGGTTATTTGGGAGATAGTGAGCATTAGCGTCTCATAGAACCTGTCCTTTATAACGTCAAGTAGACCAGATTGGGGTGCATACACGGATATTATTGTCACAATAGTTTTATTTAGAACTAGCCTTATTTTAATTATTCCGTCATTTACTCTATTTACGTCGATTACCTTATCTACCCATTTTTCAGCTAGCATAATTCCTACTCCACCCAGTCCGTTGTCGTTTCCCTCCCAGAAAAGTTTATAGCATCGTTTTTTACCCACGATGAATCTGGCAGACCCCCCCCCCCCCCTCTCCATCTAGTCTCTTGAATACGACAAACATCAATTTCTTTACGTTCAAGCATCTCCACAACCTCCTTTGAGCGACCTTTCAATGTGCCTACGTTCATGGTACCAACTCTGAAGTTGGGAGGGTGGGATGGATGTGTTGGAAGGGCAGGGAGGGCTTTAGGAGACGGAATTTTGTTGGTCATCCGTGTCTGAAATAAAGAGGGGTCCTTGTATTATCGTCTTGCAGCGGGAGCTGAATGTATCTTTATCTGTGACTTTGTCATTGAATGCTTAGACTTTTCAGATTTACGCAGTCAACCAATCAAACATGTCTAAACTTAAGGAGTAGTAACCGAGGTCGTAGCTTTGCTATACTGATTTGTTAGAGAACTTACAAAAGCCGCTGAGTTATGATTGGACCATATAGCAATGGTGGTGAGTGGGGGCGGGCGGGCGGGAAATGGGTAACTTTAGGAGAAGGTTAGCTTTTAGGAAGGGTCTAACAGATTGAGACATATTAAAAACATGTAAAATAATAATTGAAAATCAGAGAGGAAAACGGAGAATTTGAATTTTAGACTGGCATAAATAAGAGTTTAAAACACTGATTATTGAGAAGACTACGGATAGAAGAAAAGACAAGTATTGCTTACATTGTCAAAATCGACAGATCGCCCGTAAGATAGATTAGATAGATAAATTCTGTCCTTGGGAACTAGCAAGATTTATTTTATACTTTCGATAAGGCGGGGGGGGGGGATATGAGAGAAGGAGCAAAGTGTTTACAAAGTTAGGGACCGAGATGCAGAAAGGTTCTAGAATAATTATTTAATAACAATACTAGAAGGTTAGTTTTTAGGAAGGGTCCAACAGATTGAGACATATTAAAAATATGTAAAATAATTGTTTCTACATTAGGCACAAGGCCAGCAATTACCCAGTTCATTACTGGTACTTTATTTTATCGACCCCGTAAGGATGAAAGCAAAGTCAACCTCGGCGGGATTTGAACTCAGATCGTAAAGGGACGTAACTATACTGGAAATCATGGCATCCGACCCTCTACCGATACTGCCACTCCACCGCCCGTTGTAATATGTAAAATAATAATTGAAAATCAGAGAGGAAAACGGAGAATTTGAATTTTAGACTGGCATAAAGAAGAGTTTAAAATACTGCTTATTGAGAAGACTACGGATAGAAGAAAAGACAAGTATTGCTTACATTCTCAAAATTGTCAGATCGCCCGTAAGATAGATTATATATATATATATATATATATATATATATATATATATATATATATATATATATATATATATAATATATCTTTATAATATGATATATTCAATATCATCCTATTTTACATATATATTTTTATAGCTGCATTTCACTAATTTTTAAGTGATTAATATAGACTCTCATCGAAAATACCTGGTTTTCGTATTAATTCTAATTAAAAATATGAAGCCCACTATATTTATATATAGCTCGTGAATTCATTTGAACATTTTAAATGTGAATCTAATCTAGCTGAGCAATTTACCAGGATTAAATAATTTTTATTTCATATAAGTCTTCCTTGTTTCACTATTGATATATTTTGTCACAGCTATTCACATCACATAGATCTTATCATCACAAAATATCCTCGTTTATAGAATATCTTCATAATCCACAGACAACGCCTCATACAATCACAAAGTAGTCCAATAATTCACAGTTAAGTTTATCACAAAATGTTTCATATTTCACATGGTACCCACACATTTCTCAGTTGTATTTTCACGCTCACAATCTCTCATGTTTGTCCAGCCTCCTATGTCGTAGTTGCCTACCACATTTCACTATTTCTATCATCCCCGGGTATTCTTATATCATATAGCAATCATATTAATGGTAATGTCCCTCATATTTCTCAAACCGATCATCCCACAAATTGTTTGTTTCCCATAGTTATTTTCGCAACAAAAACTTTAAAGTTTATATATCATGTATATCTCACAGCATATCTACTACTCCTATTTATCTCCTCGGTCTTTATTCTGGCAAAACATATTTCTGTGTTATAAAAATAAAAAAAGATAGCATACTGCTAAATATTCAGACAAAAGCTATAGTTACTATATTGATATCGCTATATTAATAATACATAACAACAACAAACTTATCAACCACAATAGAAATATTAACAAAACAACCACAAGAACAACAACAGCAACATCAACAGGATCAACACCACCAGCTACAACAACTCCAACATCAACGGTAGCAAAAACAGTAGTAATACAGCAACAGCAATCAAAATATCAACAACAGAAGCAACAACAACAAAACCAACGCCGACGCCGACACCAACACCAATACCAACAACAACAACACCAACAACAACAACAACAAAGACAGCAGCAGAACAACAACAAAAACAACTAATATAAAACAGCCACAACAAAAGCATAAACACATATTTATCATTAATAGATATCCTTTATGTTATTTTGTCTTTCGAGAATTGCTCTGAACAATTTCTGCATCTTTTTATTGCGAATGCATTTCAGACTGCAATTGAAATTATTTCCCAAATACATAATGCAACTGCAACTGCATTCGACGTCAATGGCAACTGCATCTCGATTTCATGAGCACACTTTGGGGACCAGGCTGTATTTTCACAACCCTGTAAGGTTTTTTTGTATTGAGACATGTTTTTGTTGTATTATTTTGTAATGTTTTTTTTTGTCTATTGTGTTGCTGTCGTTATTGTTGGCGTCATTGTTGCTTTTCTTTGATTATATATACAGATGTAGCTTATTTCCTAAAAAACATCCGTCTTATGTATTCAAATCTCATGAGAATATACACGCACACACACAGACACATATATATATATATATACAGAGATATATATACAGATAAATATATATGTATATATATTTATAATATATCTATCTATATATAATACACCCCCCTCTCTCTCTCTCTCTCTGTATATATATATATATGTATATGTATGTGTGTGTGTCTATGTATATGTATAAATCCAGCGCGGCTTTAGAATGTATAATATTTAGTCATTATGTTGTATTGTTGTTGTTGATGTTGTTGTCACAAGAAAAGAGGGTAGATGACAGAATTGTCAGGAGATATAGTTACATACCTTGAATTTCTAAGTTCGACATTATGTTCCAGGACAAGATAAAGTAATTGTTAAGTAATATTTAACAACTGGGTTCGATCCCATCAAATTTTCCTTTTGTCAGGTCTTGTGCCTAAATGAGTAGATGTTATTGGCATTAAAACTGCGTGGTTACTGTATGTATAGTAGGTGCAGCATGGCGGAATGGTTAAATAATTCGCTTTTTAATCATTAACTTCTTTGCTCGATCCTACTGCGTGGAACTTTGGGCAACTGTCAATTCCCTTAGTCTCGTTTCAACCCATGTCTTGTGAGCTTGAGTGTACGGAGACTGTTCGAAACAGCGATGGACTGTAATACTAATTTAGTAAATGTATGACGTTGAATATACATAAGAAATATTAAGGATAAACGTGTCTGTATAATACTCAGTCACTTATACTTTAACATAATGTGCAGGCAGCTTCGTTGATCGAATATTAATCCTCGAAACCGATGGAGGTGTTTGTTATCAACTTCGTTACGGAATCTTCTTCCATTTGTGGAGTCGTAGGTGTTCCGTATAAAGTTAGAGCGCCAGATAATTGCTTAGTATTATTTTGATTTGGTTCATTACGTTCTGAGTTGAAATCATGCCGAATTTAACTTCACCTGACACCCTTCCGAAGTCGATAAAATAAAGTACGAGTAAAGTAGCGGGAGCGAAAATTGCTAGTCTAATGCCAAAATGAGAAGCCATTATTTTTATTATGTGACAGAATTGGTTGAGATTTGGCCAAAATGCTCTTGCGGAAATTGTACAGGGTCCTTATGTTCTGAGTTCAAATTACTCTGAAGTTAGCTCTTCCTTTCATCATTCCAGGGTCAATAAAATAAAATACCATTCACGTACTGTGGTTTATGAAATCGATTTTCTCCTCTTCCAAAATTGTTGGCGTTGTGTCTAAATCAGAAACCAATATTAATAGATACTAGTGCGGTGGATTGGCTGTATCGGTAGAGGGTCGGACGCCATGCTTTGACGCATAGAGTTACAGTCCTTGCCATTCTGAGTTCAAATCCTGCCAAGGTTAACTTTGCTTTCATCCTTACGGGGTCGATAAAATAAAGTACCAGTAATGCACTGGTTAATTGCTGGCCTTGTGCCAAAAGTAGAAACAATTATTAATAGATACTAGTGCGGTGGATTGCCAGTATTGGTAGAGCGTAGGACAAGCGAAAAAGAAAACAAATATCAATAGAGCGTCGGAAACACTGCTACGTGGCATAGAGTTACGGCCCTTAACATTCTGAGTTAACTTTGCCTTTTATCCTTAAGTGGTCGATAAAATAAAGTACCAGTCACGCACTGGGGTCGATTTAATTGACTTTCCCCTCCCCCCAAATTGTTGGACTTGTGCCTAAATAAGAAATCATTATCATTATTATAATTATCATCATCACCATTATCATTTTTGTTAGTGTGCGATTTTTTCGGAATCGCTGCAGCGTTGGAATATATGCATTGCGGTATTTCAAATCCCGTTGATGCCTGCTTTGTGTTTTATCCTTCTGGAGTCTATAGCACTGCAGTAAATTCAACAAACCTTTCCTTCTTCCCACACTGGTGTCCCTGTGCGTTAATCAGAAACGAAACTATTATTATTATTATTTTCGATTTCGAACTGCATCATCCACACTCATCAATCCGTAAGTTTACGACTATATTTCAAATTTCTCCGACGGGATTTTGAAATTATATTTCTTAAGTGTGTTCATAACATTCCCAGAAAAAAAGAAGAAATAGATACAGACCCCCCCCCCCCCACCCTGTCGTCTGCTATTAGAAGACGATGATTTCTCAATAAAAATGTCAACAGAAACGTCGAGATTTAAAGAGAAAAAGAGGTGAGTGGAGGGAGGCAAACATAACAGCCGTCGTAGTCGTCGACGTTGTCACTTGTCAAAAGCAAAATGTGATTTAGTCCAAAGCTGTTCAGACAAACTTCACGGCAACATCATCAACACAAGCAACATTACTTCTATGACAACTCCACACTCTCTCCACCACCACCGCCATCATCACCGCCAATTCCACTAACACCATTCGTACCCCCACCAACAACAATACCAATAACGCCGTCACATTCCCCCCAATGACACTACAACCACGACCCCTCCCCCAACAACATCAAGCCTTCAATTTTGCTATTTTAATGAAGAATTTTTCAGCTCTGCAGGTCTCAAGGGAAAGAGAGGGAGAGAGAGAGAGAAATAGAAGGAGAGAAAGACAGAAAGAGAGAAAGAGAGAGAGAAAGAGAGAGAGAGAGAGAGAGAGAGAGAGAGAGAGAGAGAGAGAGAGAGAGAGAGAGATAGAGAGAGAGAGAGAGAGATACAGAGAGAGATACAGAGAGAGATACAGAGAGAGAAAGAAATAGAGAGAATGAGAGATAGGGAGAAAGAAAGAAAAAGAGAGGACTGTGAATACACAAAAACAAAAACAGAAATAACATGATCATCATCAGCATAAGCAAGAACAAAGAGGGGGGGTGAATGTGAAAATCGCAGTAATAATATCATAAATAACAACAGCAACACCACAGCAATCAACAATGTTTAAACTCCTGAGGTAATGACGATGAGAACTAGACAAAATGTCTTCCCTACAAATATCTCGACAAGGAACACGCCCACTAATTGAAAACATAAGCAACAACACCAATTGCAGAACGAGCACTGGCACTGGAAATATCAGCTCTTTTGTATCTAGTAAAGAATAATGTGACATGGAAGAGCACTCAAAGATTTTTTTTCGTAGAAATAAGGGAGGTTTAAATGGTCAGTGCTCCTACAGTTCTAAAAGAAAACTGGCGAAGAATAATTATATACTGGTATGTGTAGGATAAGTGCTTCTGAGTTAGAAGTTTCACACACATTGAGGAAGAGAAATGCTTGAATATGAAAGTCTTCGTCACTCGATCCAACCAATATATGATGGCTCATTTAAGAGTCCAGATTACAAGCTCACACACAGTAGTGTTTCACTGACCTAATTGTACTTTGTCCTTGTTTTGACACAGAGACAGCCGATTTCATCTATTCTCTGTAAAATCAAATTATATAGATCTTGAAACGATATGTATGAAGAAACGAAATAAATAAACAACAAAGAGGAAGACTGAGGCAGCCATTAGATGATGTAATCTGGTACGGACAGATACATGAAAAACAATATCTCTGAGCTTCTAGATAAATAGTTTTTCAACACATCTCTATAGTGCCGATAATAAAATACGTTGACATTTGGGTGTTGATCCCAAAACGGTTTTAGCATAGGAAAATTTTAACTTACCAGTGTAAGCCAATATTTTTTCACGAAATACAAAGTGCTGCCATTGCTTACAAGGATGTATTACGCACGTTTCTGCTTCAGGATACGTTTCTGTTTTGTAGTACACAGTTCCTTAAGTAGGTAGAGTCGTTCTTTTTATAATTTACATTAACCGTGATTGCTGGACACAATCCACAATGCAGACAATGAAATGAAAGTCGTTCGGTAAACCAATCACCACGTAAAACCACACTATCTAATTTTTATGATTAACCGCAGAGTGACCGATATTAATGCACTACATAAGAAAGTGCAAAATATAAACTATTTTACAGTGAATATGAAATGTTCTTTGTGAAGAATTGACAAATTAGTGAATAATTTACGAAGCAACAAAAGTAAACTAATAGAACTAGAAACAGACGGGATAACAAGAAATAGAAATGAAAAGTAGGACAGGTAGTAAATAGTCACTATGAACTGAATAGACGTGGCAAACTGTTGAATTAAGAAGTAAGAATTCTATTTTCGATTTTCCGCTGTGAAAACGCAACACCTGCAATGGCGGATGCCTGATTAACCTAAATATTGGTTCTTTTTTCAGTGATAGACATACATTTATTCGTTAATCTATTTTTTATATTCATCTAGAACATTCTGTAATCTCTCGCTTTCTCCCCCCCCCCCTCTCTCTCTCTCTCTATATATATATATATATATATATATACATATATATGTATGTATATATATATATGTACACACACACATATATATATATATATATGTGTGTATGTGTATATATATGTATATGTATATATATATATATATAAGTATATATATATATATATATTATTTTTATATTCTTTTAATTTCCCCTCGTCTTTAACAGCACTTTTCAACTGCATCTAACTCTTATTCATCATATCTATATGTATTAGTATAATTTTATCAATATAAATATACCCATCAATTAAATTAATTTTATATTCTTTTCATAGATGTATTTTTTTCACTAACATTCTTATCTTAAAACTTTGGTCACCTTAGATATTTGTATTGGCATTACTATTTTATAACAGCAACTGCTTGTATACCTTTGACTGACCACCTGACCTATTTTCACCCCTAAAATAAGCATCAATCACTACTATTTTACCATTTGGCCAATTATTAACTTTCTATTGGTTAATTCTAAACCTCTTACCATACAGACAGAATATATTAGATCTTTATTGGTTTTATTCAATGAACAAATAAAATTATTTCTGAGGTCAGCATAAGACCTATTTCTTCCCTAAAATATTCCTTCATTCATAATACTCTTTTCCATCCAAAACTGAAATCTACCTTCCTCTACCCATAATTTAAGGTTCTTCTAATACTATATTACTATCTTGACCCTCACTATCTCCTGATTGGTCAATTCAAAACCTGTTCCCAAACAGACCTATTGTATTGAATCTTTGCTTTTTTCAATAAACAAATATCATTATTTCTGAAGACAGCATATATATGTGTAGGTATGTATATTCCCTCTGATAGTTTGTATAAATATTGTACATAGATCTATAGAATATGCATACCAACTCTAACACATATATATCCTAGAAACGATCGTAAAATGATGAATTTTTTTAATATAAGGAACTGTTTCTTTGTTTATTCATTATTTTATTAATTTATCTTGACTCTGTTTTCCGTTTATTTTTCACCGAAAGTAGTTTTTGAATGCATCTTCTCTTTTCATGATATCCGGACCGGATTACATTGAGTTCTTCATACGGATTGGACACTACCGTAAACTTTTCGTAGATTTATCTACATATATATATATATATATATATATATATATATATATATATATATATATATATATACATACATATATGTATGTACATATATATATATATATATATATATATATATAAGCATACATAGATATATATATACACATATATATATATATGTATGTATATATATATATGTGTATATATATATATACATATATATATATACGTATATATATATATATGTATGTATATATATATATATATATATATATATATATATATATATATATATATATATATATATATATGTGTGTGTGTGTGTGTGTGCATACAGTAGTTGTGGGATATTTCTTTGTTAAATCACCTCATGTCAACGGCGCACTGAATTCATCTTACATAGAAGCTACATAGGCGAAGATCGGTGGGGACCCTCTTATATTTAGGGGTTGCACGGTTTTCTTTTTAATGATATGAGAACATAATGAAAAAACATCACTTCAATATTTTTATTGTAGCCAGGCTGCATTTTTTTGTCCGTTGTCGTCACTACAAGTAGGAGACATGTTTGACGTTTATATGATCCTAAATAAAAAGGAGATGAACCATAACTTAAACTATGTATATAGAAATAATTTTACATCGATGATGTGTTTTCATTGTTCTTACAAAGAAGGGTAGCGGATTGGCAGTATCGGTAGTGCGTCGGACAACATGCTTTGCAGCATAGAGTTACGGCCCTTTAGGATCTGAGTTCAAATCCCGCCTAGGTTAACTTTGCCTTTCATCCTTACGGGATCGATAAAATAAAGTACCTGTCACGCACTGGGGTCGATTTAATCGACTTTCCCTGCCACCAAAATTGTTGGCCTTGTGCCTATGTACGAACTCATTGCTCTACCTCTGATGATAGGGGTCAGATTTTCGTATTTGTGTTCCTAATTCAACAAGATTCTAATGTAAAGTTCATTGAAATGTGGGTTCTTAGGTTCATTCCATTGTTGGTGCAGTACTGATTTTGTTAGCGACTAGTAAACACGCCGATGTTCGTCATGTTCCATCCGTTCTTATAAAGGTACGGAATAATTTTCTTCTCTTGCTTTTCAAGGCCTGAATGGGTTCAAGAAATGTAAGAACCCAAAGGTTGGTTACAAAAATAATAATTAATTGATTTTGCTTTTTATCTCTCACAATGA
>OZ024743.1:226459006-226461506 GCA_964016885.1 Eledone cirrhosa
GATTTAAATAGGAGACGATTTCTTGCTATATTCAAATATATACATCAAATACATTCACTTTCAGTTTGTATGAACTGATAAAGAGTCATGCAGTTACACAATACATTGATACACGTACGCCACACATACGCACAACCACGCACGCATATACATACAAATATATATATACACATACACACACACACATACACACACACACACACACACACACACACACACATATATATATATATATATATATATATATATATATATATATATATATATATATATATATATGTTTATCTATATGTACACGATCATGGACAGTGCAATGTTAATTCAATAAGTGAGTTCACAACACGCCGGTGATATTTCTATATGAATCAAAGAAACATATAGGCATTGTTACTCAAATACACTAAGTTACCTCCCGTGATGTTAATGTTACCACCACAACAACGTACGTTAATATCACACTCTGAATTGTGTGATATTGTATATACCAAAAATATCAGTGACCTTCTTAACATTGAGCGAGGTTTCGTAGAATTACTATGCTACATGGGTTAGTACATTTCTTTCGTCGATCAACCGACTCAAAATATCAGAGCAACTTTTTAAAATCACACATTAAATAAATAAAAATTCGATAATGTTATCCTCATGAAAATACCGCATGGTCATGGCTCGAATGTCTTTGATAATAGGGTTACCATACCGCCATCTATTCCTTAGCAGAATTGTAAGCATTCAAACTAGAACCCACGATTTTCTGTAGACATTGATCTTTAGATAATCTGCCTGGCCATTCGTCTCAACAACTTAAGCAATCCAGGAAAGAGAGACAGAGAGAAAGAATGCGAGAGCGGTAGAAAGAACGAAAGAAAGAAAGAAAGAGAGAGAGCGAGAGAGAGTTTGTGTGTGTGTGTATGTGTGTGTGTGTGTGTGTGTGTGTGTGTGTGTGTGTGTGTGTGTGTGTGTGTGTGTCTGTTTGTCAGTGTGTGTATACTGCTCCAGTTTCAGAATGTATAATTGTTTCTACGTTTGGCTCAAGGCTATCAATTATACCAGTGCATTACTGGTACTTTATTGCATCGACCCCATAGGGATGAAAACAAAGTTACATTCGGCGGTATTTGAACTCAGACCGTAAATGGCCATAACTCTATGCTGCAAAGCATAGCGTCCGACCCTCTACCGCTAGTGCCAATCCATAATGATACAAAAGCAAGTTATGGAATCTATATACCGATACACGATCTTCTAGAAGTCCTACCAAAGTCTTTCTCAAACCTCAATGTTAAAAATAGAGGCACGGATCCAGTTGAAACTCACTTGATACGGTTTACTGAATGTTCTCTTCTGTTGAAACAAAAACAATAACAACAAAAAAGAGGCAATCTCAAACATATAAATAAATACCATTGATACCTCAACACAACTATCGTCACGTGAAACCTATCATTACTACAACTACATCGATTCCCTCCTCGTCAGTCCCACCTCAATAGTCAAAACTAAAGGTCAAATGAAACACACCGAGCCGATGTGGAAGCTCTTATGTCATAACACAAATTGCTAGAAATAAGAGTCAATCTTGCTCAAATTACACCTCAACCTATTTGAAAAGGAGATGCTTGAAAATATGGTCCTGGGTTCTCTACACGTAGGGGAAAGATAGTATAGTAACGGCTGGAATGCTTTTGATCCGTGGTCTCGTCAATCATGGCTCACCTGCGGTTCAACACACACAGAAATTAAATAAAGCCTTCACTACTGTCACTCTCAGCACAGCAACACCAACGACAAATATCTATATTAATATCACCACACTGTTGTAATAATCACCAACACCTCAAACATCAATACTCGCCGTCATATTTAAAATATTTACTACCTGCACCAACGTTATATTCACCAGAGTAACAAACAACAATCATCACCACGACCAGAACAGTGAAGGCAATCACCACCACCATCATTTCCACTATCGTTACAGCCATCTCCATTAACACCACCACTAACACACCATATCGACACTACCACCACAACCACTATAATCTCGATCACTAACAAACAACAACACTACCACCAGCACCACCACAACTACCACCGACACAACCACAACTACCACCAACACCACCACAACTACCACCATCACCACCACAACTAACACCATCACCAGCACAACTATCACCAACACAACCACAACTACCACCAACACCACCACAACTACAACCACCACCAGCACAACTACCACCAACACAACCACAACTACCACCAACACCACCACAACTACAACCACCACCACAACAACTACCACAAACACCACCACAACTACCACCAACACCACCACAACTACCACTAATACAAGATAATCACCTTTAAAACCCACAAAGAAATGACTACACACCACCACCATCAGATCCACTGACCACCACCATCAGCACTACCACCACCAACACCATCATCTTCAAAACCACCACCCACCATCAGCCCCACCACCACCACGAACAGA
>OZ024743.1:226469006-226476506 GCA_964016885.1 Eledone cirrhosa
GTCTTGTTATCAGCAAGAGGGTTAATAGAAAATTCCCATGAAATATCCAAACATATCTAACAGATTAAATGAAAACTAAAATAAACTATAATAAATACAATAAAAATGAATAATATTATACTAGAACATAGTAAAGTATAATATATTTCTTATAACTCAAACATTTGATTACAAACTCGAGTTTACACTTGCGAGATAGTAATCAGTTTATCTAGTTATAATACGTATATGGGTCCAAATATATATAAATATATATATACAATATGTAGTAATCAATTTACCCTTTGTAATATATATATATATATAAAACTCAATTATTTATCAGTGTCTTAAGAAAAAAATAGATTTTTCTGCCATCTTCCTTTCAACATTGGATGTTTCCCAATTGAGATGATAATTGAGTTATAAAATTGAAAATGAAAGAGGTCAGAGGACCAAATTGAGGTCAGTGAGTTCATGTTTTTCTCCTTTGAAAGTAAAGATGAAGATTTGATCTTAGCTAGTTCAATCCTTAAAAAATCCATTCACCAGTGTTTTCTCCCTCTAGTACTTTGTCCTATTGTTTTTTATTCAAATAGAAAAAAACAAACTTTTGATACTATTTTAAGAAAGAGAAAGAATTTAAAAATAGCTGAGAGAAATTGAGGAAGGGGCAAAGTTTTGGCTGGACGATAAGCTCAGATTCGCACCATGGACATGTTGGTGAAAGTATTGCCACGTAAAAGAGACGGCATTACCTACTATATCAGCCATTGTACCTCGCAGGGTGCTCATCTCAAGCTTGATGCTCTCTTGGAGACGTGGTGGATGTAATCGACAGTTCGTGGATCGAGGTTACATGAATTTTCGATGGTACCGGTACAAAAAGGAAACAGTCTATGAATGCGAGGTATTTAGTCATCTGCTAGTGATTTTTATCAATGGCTTTTAGCCGTCTCCTAATGTTATATATACTTTAAAAAAAACAACCTTTCATAATCTTCTGTCTTTCTGCTACGGATATGTAAAATTCTGCGGTTTGGAATTCCGGCAGGGGTTAAACAGTTCTCCTTTTTGTTCATGTCTATTTTCAATGTAAAAAAGTTCTCATCAAATAACATTCTATTTTTTAGAAAGCCAAATAATGGAGAGTGAATAAATAAATGCAAATTTATAAAAATTACATAATTTTGATTTAAAATAATTTAAAAATCTAAATCGAGAAAAAGGTCATTTTTGTAAAAGAATTCAAATTTGAAATTAATTATGAAAAATTAAACAAATTAATCTTGAAACAAAAATAAATTGAAATCTAAATCGATAAAAGGCTTCATTTTTTATTGTTGGAGAGGGTGGGGGAGGGGAAATTTCTATTTAAGTATAACATTTATTTTTAGAACCGTGTCTCTGTATTATGCAGTTTGAAAATTAAGCACTAGAAAAATTAAAATTGACATCGTTTAATTGAAAGGTGACAAAATCTGACGGATTGTTCAAGAAAAACCTTACTGAGTGGTTCATGGGGAAGAAGGCACGGACGTCAAAAGGGGAAATCAACGGATATGATCATGAAATTTACTATTAAATACTTTGCAATAACTCAAGTCATGGCTCTAGAGAAATATTGATGGAAATAGGTGGTACACTGCTCCACCCTACAAGAACCGAATAATCCTGAAGAGCCGTGTTATCGGTAGCGTTAATGTAATTAAACAAATTTAAGTGTGAAGTTAATGTTGATGTTGAAATTAACAGATGTTGCTGTTATTACACCACTAGTTTATCGGCGGTGCCCATTTGAGATTTTCAAACGTAGTTATTGTAAGCACAATAATGAAACATTTGTTGATAATCATTTTTTTAGCACTGTATACCATAGAAGAGTATTTCAGTTTATGTGACTGTGTTATAATATTTCAGAAATCGTTTGATACATTAGTAGATAGTTATCCCACTCTACCCTTTCTGGTAACGGAGGATGAGATGAAGGCAATGTTGCTGTTGTTTAACACTAGGTCAACCCTGGTATAGCATGCCTATGATGAATGTCCTTCAAGCCATAACTATCCTGTGTTCCATTTTTCAGTAATAATTACAGCTGACAAAGTTATACAATATGTCTTTGTTTTAAGACGGGAAGATAGATTTGGTTGCCATTTTTATCAGGTTTAGCATGCAATCACATAGAGCATTGAGTGGTTTTTAGACTGGGGGATTCTTATTGATGTAGTATACAGCTGGACCTTAACGTGATATCAGGGTTTCTTCCAACATCAAACTACCAGACATTGAAATCCCAAATCTAAGAATGTTGGAATGAGTTTGAAATTTCGGAGAGGTGCAGCCTTCAGAACAATTTAGAACTACTGATGTAGAGGCTACTTCGTGTTGTAGTTGTAGCTGTGTTGTTGGTGTAATGATGCTGTGGTGGGAGTTACTGGTACTAGTTCATAGGCTGAGTAAAATCGCTCCATTTACGTGAGGAGATTCTAGAGAAAAGCAATTTAATCATTTGCCAATAATTTCTAAGTGATTAATTTGTAAATACGATTGAATAGATATTACGTAGGAGTAAAAGCCTGTGCAATTAGAACTGACCTGGGAATACATAACAAATACTAACCCCTAGACTGTGACTTTAAATCCAATATTGGTGTTGCATTCTACTGTGATATGAAAGAGTGTGCAGGCATGGCTACATGGTTAGGAAATTCATTTCGTAATATCTCACTGCACGGCCCTTTGGGCAAGTTTTTATGCAATGGTTCCGAGTTGCTGAATCGTAAATCGAAATGATTGGACGGGATCTGTGAGGAATGCCGTCCTGTTTACACACACACACACACACATATATATATATATATATTTATACATATATATATATGATATACAAATACCAAGCATGCAAGTCTGACTTTGCATGTTTAGAAAAATGCCACTTTATAAGCATTTAGAAGAAAAAATAGCACAGTGAAATACAGTAAAAGAGCGAGGAATTTAGGAATTTACCTTGGCAATTTTTAATGATCCCAAATATTGTCATCCATCCATTATCAAGGGTAATCAGTAGGGCGGAGGGACCAACATTATTTGACTGCTAACTGATCATTCAAATCCAACAAGGAGTTAGTCTCCTGCTAAGGTTAGTCATGCCAAACTATGCTAGGAAACGAACGTTCATTAGATCGGGCAGCTTGGATGCGAGCACGATGGTATGTTTATGTTGGACAAGTTAGATTACCCATTTTGCCGCATTCCTATCCATTTTATTATTAATGAGGAGCCTAGGGCGGCGGATTGGCAGTATCGGTAGAGAGTCGGACACCATGCTTTGCAGCATAGAGTTACGGGCCTTTATGATCTGACTTAAAATCCTGCCGAGGTTAACTTTGCCTTTCATCCTTACCCGATCGATAAAATAAAGTACCAGTCACGCACTGGCGTCGATTTAATCGACTTTCTCCTCCCCTGACCTTGTGCCTATATAAGAAACCATTATTAATGAGGAGCTTAATTATTAATTAATCATCATCAGGTCTATCTCGATATGAGCAAAACTCTGATCAAATATATTTCCAGTTGTGACCATCTTTTATTTCCAGATAGTTTATTGCTGAAGTACATCATAAAATATGTCTTTTAATACTTATAATGAGTCCGAGAATGATCTAGCTGCTCTTTCTAGCAGGTCAAACAACTATGTAGACGCACGTCATCAATTTGTCATTTTTCGTGGAAAGGCAGTAACGGTAAAGTGCCGGACAGCGTGCTTTGCGGCATGGAATACCGTCCCGTTACGTACTGATTTCAAATCCTGTCGAGGTAAGGTTTGGCTTTCATTCTTACGGAGTCGCTTAAGTAAAGTACCACTCATGCACCGGTGTGGATTAAATCAATTTCCCCTCCCCCAAAATGTCTAGCCTTGTGCCTTAATTAGAAACCATTATTCTTTGCCTTTCATCCTTACGGAGTCGATAAAATGAAGCACCAGTAATGCACTGGGTAATTGCTGGCCTTATGCCAAAAGTAGAACCAATTATTATTGTCAACTCGATTGGCAGTATCGGTAGAGGTTCGGACGCCATGCTTTGACTCATACAGTTACGGTTCTTGCCATTCTGTGTTCAAATCCCGCCGAGGTTAACTTTGCCTTTCATCATTACGGGGTCGATAAAATAAAGTACCAGTAATGCACTGGGTAATTGCTGGCCTTGAGCCAAAAGTAGAAACAATTATTATTAGTATTGTGTAATTTCTAGGTCTGGAAGTGGGGGATGTGCACACAATCTTTGCAGACTCCCCGAGTCCGAGTTAGCTACAATGCTAAAAGGTACGGTTACGAAATCAGCATCAGAATGTATGTCAACAAAATCATATATAATTCGGCTGCTGCTGGATTCGAAGTAAAAACAATAAATTGACATGAATAAACAGTGTAATGCATTCAGGGGGGACATCTACTACTATTGCAAGCTTTGCATCTCGCCATCGTGGTATATATTGACAACAAAAGTCATCTTTATTATATTTGCCTGTTCTATTATTACATTTTACTAAAGCTGGTCCGAAAACTGTCATTCTGTGAAAATGGTCTTTGTAATAAAGCAGATAATTTAATTAAGATGCCACTATGCTGTTGGTTATACTGATGGCGACGATGGCGGTGATGGTGTAGTTTGTGATATTGGTGTTGGCAACGCTTTTCTTGTTGTTGTCGGTGGTGATCGTGTTAATGGCGGAGGTGTTGGGAAAGAGAACAACATCAACTTCATTTATTTGAGTAATTTCCTTTAAAATTAACAGAAAGGCGTCAAAACCACCATTCTAGATTGAGAACGCCCCCTACAATTCCACCCTACACCCATTACTCACTCACTCACCGAAATACCAATCAGCAATCACCAAGGGCGACTAAATGAAGGATAAATATTACCCGTTAACCACTCTCTGGCAAATCTAACAAAATCAGTTTACCAATCCTACTGCCACTAGCCCAATCTACTCCCACCTACCCATTTTCACATACTTCCATACTTTCCAACACTCATTTTTACACCTCATCTCATTGACTGCTGTCGATAACTCGAACTATTTCACTTGATTTGATTTCAGTTTTAAAATTAGATTAGACACTTCTTGATGACATAAGGTTAAATACCCAGTTCTTGTTTTGACACCGGCAGATATATTAAAAACACGCAAGATGGACTCGACTCGAAATGTGCATTAGGTGTGCATAAGTTGTACTAAACCAATCTCTCTTCATTGAGGCGTTAACTGTTGGAGATTGATTTAACACTTTTTAATGGTTAAATAGAAGTGGGTGGATGCAGGGTGAAGTTGGCCAGAAATGGTAGTCACTGACTACATAGTTCTACACAATTGTCATTCTTCTGGCTAGTATTTGAGTTCAAACTACATCAAATAAATATTGTATTTTATCTAACTGAGTAGATTGAAATATGCATTATTTCAATAGTCCCAGCTCAATATTGACTGACCAATCCTACATATTATGAAATGTGTTTCAACCATGAATGCCATGTTTGTATTTGTTTCAGATATAGTTTATCTAGAAGAACGTAGTTCGTTGTGTCCTTAACTTTTTTTTAAATGATAGAGTGTGATTTGAGCTAGAATTTCCTGATGTGTCTGCCATGGAATCTAAATCCCTGGTCTCAGGAAGGTAAATGACTCAGGTTCTCCTTATTTCTCTTTAGTATGATTCAGCCTGTACATACACACACACACATATATATATATATACAATAAAGTATGTCCATAGAAATATATATATATATAAAGAAAAAAAGATGAAAGCGAAAATGCAACTGGAGTCTTATTTTTAAAAAAATATATGTTTATTCAGTTCCTTTACCAAATAAACATATATTTTTTAAAAAATAAGACTCCAGTTGCATTTTGGATTTCATCTTTTTTTCTTTATACTTTCACTCGTGTAGGGCACCTCGGTTATTTTTCATTTTGTAAAAAAATCCTCACTTTCTAATATATATATATATATATGTACATGTCTTTCTCTATCTCCCTTCCTACTCTCGCTTTCTCTGTAATATATATATATTTCATACATTAACAGAGAAAGCTTTAAGCAATACTCCGACCGACTTCCGTCTCACTCAACAAACATTAGGATATACCTTAGTATAATCCCAATTATACGTTTGGGTGCTAACTATACGTATTTTGCGGATAGCCAGTTTTCTTATTTTATATGAGACATAATTAAATACATTCCTCTCTCTCTCTCTCTCTCTCTCTCTCTCTCTATATATATATATATATATATATATATATATATATATATAATATAATGGGCACTTTTTTCTTTATTAGGGATTTTTACTCAAATTCCTAAGGTATTGTTTTTTTGTGATCGCCAGCTTTTACAGTTATTTTGTGTCTTTGCGATTCGCACGTTTCTCTCTCTCTCTCTCTCTCTCTCTCTCTCTCTCTCTCTCTCTCTCTCTCTCACACACACACAGACATACACACTCTCTCTCTCTCGCTCTCTCTCTCTCTCTCTCTCTCTCTCTCTCTCTCTCTCTCTCTCGCTCTCTCTCTCTATATATATATATACATATATATTATGTTTACATGTACGCATCTATGCGCATTTCTGTGTGTAAAAATTTTTTGTGTGTGCTCATGTATGCAAATATGGTTGGAAGTATATATGCATGCATGTAGCTATGTATATATTTAGGTATGAATGTACGCATGTATGTATGTGTGTGAGCATACGCAAAACATTTCGTGTAAGATTATTTGGCAATCATGAAGACCAATGGAAGTGAATGATCCACCAATTACCTCCCCTTTACATTCCACCCTCCACTTGGAACAGTTCCAGAATTCTTCCGAATTATATTTAATGTTCCAACTATTATATTTCTACCATCATTTTGCTTACAGTGACTTGTTTTATGAAGATAATGATAATCTAAATGTATAGATTTGGAAACATGATATATGAGATAAATGTATTTATACGTACATATATATATGCATTTATATGTGCGTATGTGTTTAATACATACACTCATGTATATATATAAATGTACACACACACTCACAAACGCACGCACGCACACAAACACACACACATATATATATGTATATATACATATATGCATACATATATGAATATATATATATATATATATATAGACATGTTAATGAGTGTATAATGGATCATATATACACAGATGCATATAACATATAAGTATATATATATGTATCTATCTATTTCTCTCACACTGTCTCCCTCTCTCCTTATATAAATATATATATAATATATAAGGAATGTATGTGCCTGTATGTATATGTATGTTTTGCGTGTGTTTGCGTGCGCATATGCGTCTGTATGTTTGTTAGTGCGAATATGTTTGATTGTGTGTGTGTGTGTGAGAGAGAGTGTCTGTGTTTGTATGTGCGTGCGTGTTGGTGTGAGTGTGTATATATATACAAAAATCAACTTACTTGCAAGCCCATTTGGTT
>OZ024743.1:226489006-226501506 GCA_964016885.1 Eledone cirrhosa
GAATTTCAAATTGATTTAATATTTTAACTAGAGTTTGCTGAACTACGGTATCATAAGCTCCCTTTATGACCAGTGAAATCAAACTGGTTAATACGGATGAATGTGGTACACGATTCTCAAACTCTCTCTATCTCTTTCTCTCTCTCACTCTCTCTCTCTCTCTCTCTATCTATCTATACATATGTATATATATATATATATATATATATAGGGAATGTAACGTGTAGTTATTGTAGGTTCACCCGAGTACGCACTGGATGCGTAGTTTTCAGTCTGTAAAGAGGTGTAGTACTAAGCAGAGTGCAATTTTAATGATAAAAGGAAGATTTGTTATGTCTTCATTACGTTTATTGAGTAGTGACAAGCGTTTCGCTATTGATCATCTCTAAGGTTCGATCTGTATCGATCTAGCCCGACTCTGGAATCAAAGGCACGTCGGACCTCTGCTGTGGTAATGACAGAATGAACCTGTAGGGTTTAGAAAGGTCTATAACGATTCACGTTCATTTATGGTTGTCAGTTACTGTTGTTTTGATTGGTGGTTTTGCTATAAGGAATGATTTGATATGTGTGATAGGTTGAGGGAAGTATGATAATGATGAGTGGTGGTGGGGAGCGATGGTTGGTGCTAGTTGCAGGGGTGTGGTGTTTTTGATGTTTTATAGCTATTGTGGCGTGTATGAGTTGAGGTGAAGGTGCCGAGTGTTGTGTGGAAGTGGTTATGGGCTATGCGTGATGTATTTATTAAAATAACAGATTAAAGTTTAAGCAAAGAATCGCTGCTTTCACCCTTCATATTTGCTCTACGGTTCTTATATATTTTATATATATTTATCCTTATCGAGCCCTCTTTGGATTTTAATCTTCAAATTTATTATTATTACTATACACACACACACACATATATATATATATATAAATATATATATATATATATACAGGGCACGGACGGTATTTGAGGACAAATTCATCGTTAAAAAGAACGCTTATATAATAACAGAAAAAACATAAAGCTAAATTATCAATTTAATAATTTCATTCAATAAAACCACCATAAGCATCAATAACTGCCTCTACGCGGGGCCGAAATCGTTTACAAGCTCGTATTAAGTGGTCCTTGTTCATATCAGACATGACTCGAATTATGGCGGCTTTCAAAGAATCTTTGGTGTTATGGGTGTTCATTGACATTTTTCTCAACGATGCTCCATACATAGTCCGTGGATTGAGACCTGGAGAATTAAGAGTCCAAATGTTGGGTGTGATGTGATCATGCAAATTGTCGGCCATCCATTCTTGTTTCAATTGAACCTTGTGTGATCGTGCAGAATCTTGTTGAAAGACATAAGGTCTTCCATTGTACACACTGTTGATCCAAGGCTTAACAACTTTATCCAGAACCTCAATATATGTAGCAGCAGTCACCCTAAGGCCTTGTGGAAAAAGGTGAGGAGGCATCACATGTCCTTCAGTGCTAACCACACCCAAAATCATGACACTTGCAGGAAATGTTGTGTGCATTATTCTTGGAACCTCAGAAGGGTCTGCATATAGCCACCTGTCATTTCTTCTGTTAGTTTTCTGATCCTGGTCAAAGCTTTTCTCATCTGAGAATAACCAAATCACACCATCTTCTGATGGTTTTTTAAGTTTGTTCAAAATTCTTTTGGATCTGATTAAATGCTTTTCTTTTGTTTTTTTCTGACATGAATTGACCTCTCCTCATCACGTAAGATTTGTATCTGATGTCTTCATGCACAACATTTCTGATTGTTTTTTCTAACACACCAACATTTTTTTTGCAATTGACCTCATTGATTTTCCTGTATTGTCATCAATGTTTTGCTTAACTTCCTGAATAAATTCAGGTGTCCAGATGGAATCAGAGCATTTGGAATGTTTTTTACGTTTTGATACAGGTGATGCGCTTCCATCTTCTTTCTCTAACTCATACCGAATCTTGCGGACAAAAGATCTTGCAAATTTCAGAAAACGAGAAATTTCTAAATCACCATGATTAGTCTTCAAAGCCACAATCACAGCAGGCCTTTTCATTTCATTAGTAATCATAGTTAGTTCCCTTGTTATTTTCTGAAATGGAAGTTCAATTAAAATTAGTTAAATAAAATAATTGTTTCTACTTTAGGCACAAGGCCAGCAATCACCAGTGCATTACTGGTACTTTATTTTATTCAATACATGTGTCCTCAAATACCGTCTCCACCCTGTATATATATATATATATATATATATATGTGTCTTTTTAAATGCGTATCTATCTATCTATCTACCTCTCGCTCTCTATCATCATCATCATCATCATCATCATCATCATCATCATCATCACCGTTTTATGTCCATTTTTCCACGCTAGCGTTAGTTACACACACACACACACACACACATGTATATATATATATATATATATATATATATATATATATATATATATATATATATATATATATATATATATCTTTCTCTCACTCACACACATACACACACACACTCTCTCTCTCTCACTCTCTCGCTCTATGTATATACGTATGTACGAATACATGTATGTAGCTATGTAAGTATTTATGTATGTATACATCACATAGCTCTCAATGGTATTCCTATCAACGATAAGTATTGAATGACAAATGACTATTTCAATGCTTCTATTGCTTCTATTATGGCGGCAAGATATTTGGAAGAGGATAAAATCTAGGATTAAAGTTATTGAAGGGACATTGTTTTAACTATTATCGAAACAACAATCTTTTGTTGTATTACATCTTTTTTGTTTCATTTTACTTCTCTGTCTGCTGCCCTCTCTTATCCTTTATCTATCTCATCTCACCATCTCTCCTCGCTTGTTTACGTCTTGTATTCTTTTACTTAATGTTCTACTGGAAGTCTTTATTTCAACGCAGTTGTTTATATATATATATATATATATATATATATATATATATATATATATATACACATATATATATATATATATATATGTTCATATATATCTATATATCTCTCCCTCCCTCTCTCTCTCTATATATATATATGTATAAATATCTATATCTATATATCTATCTACATATCTATCTCTCTCTCTCTCTCTCTCTCTCTCTCTCTCTCTCTCTCTCTATATATATATATATATATATATATATATATATATATGTATACGCATATAAATATGTCTATATATATATATGTATGTATGTATGTATGTATATTCAGTAGAGGAAAATGGAAAAAAATTGATTTAAGTTTGTTTTGACATAATGTGGTGTTAGTCGGCTGAGTTCAGTTTGATGGGGCTAGATAGTGGTGGAGGGATGGTTTCTTTAAATTCTTTAATCATCATCATCATCATCATCACCATCCTTCACACCAACATTATTATTATTTTTTTTTTTTCAAAGACAATCTATCTCACCATCTTTTTCTCATGATATCACGGAATGTTATGTATGTCTTTGTTTCAACTCTTAGAAAGCTTTTCTGTTACGATATATGTTTTGTTCTTGTTTTAATTTGCTTACTTTTGATCACTTTACTTACAGTCTATTGTGTCTGGCCAAATCGATAATTTATCGATTTACATCTTTATAATCGAAAACAGTTTCATTATATTACAGAGTTGTCGCTTAATATTTAAAAAAAAAACTATTTAAACCAAAACACTATATGTTGCTCACCTACATTCGGCTCTAATACATCATTCTGTAGATAGATTTCATGAGTAAGTAACTCTTTTATCACATAGTCGTCTCTTCTGATATCATTCGGATAAGATTTATGATATGATGATAACATATTTCTGTGCCCTGTTTTCTCTTGTAGGAATCAAGCAGTCATTTGTCTATTCTTCTGTAGCAACATGTGCGTTTTGGTCTTTCTTTTTAAGCCAAAGGTGAGTCTCAGTTTCTTGTTTCTGTAGCAACCCGTTAGCCTTAGTATGTTATTCCCAGAGCAACTTGTGATTCATAGTTTATTATACCAATAGCAACCTCTGAGTCTTATGCCATTCCTGAAGCAAACTATGTGTCCTAGTATGGTCTGCCTGTTACACATTGTGATGCTTAGTATGTTATTCTTGTAACAACCTGTGAACCATACTTTGCGCTTGATCTAGCAACACGCGAGTCTTCGATTTTTCTTCCTGCAGTAGTGAGTAATTCATTTTTACCTCCCCTAACAGCCTTTGAATCTTCATTTATTCCGTATGTAAAATACTATGGGGTTTGGAGATATGGTCAAGTAGCAACCTGTCAATCTTAATTTTTTTGTATCCTATAGCAATCTATAAATTCTTCTTATAACAACACACGAGTTCTGTATTCCTTCCTCCTGTAGCAATTATTGAATTTTGGTTTCGGACTCTTATAGCAACTCATGGATATTGGTTTATTTGTCTTGTAGCAAACCTCGAAAGTTAATTTCTTGCTATTGTAGCAACCCACAAGTCTTGGTTTCTTTCTGCACTTTTACTCTCAATTAGCAAATTTTGGAGGATGGGTAAATGTTATTGACTACATTTGGTCACTGATGTAACCAATCAAAATGTATGTAAAGCATATATAGTTATCAATAGATATAAGCAAATAATCATAGTCAACAACAGTGAAAATAATTGTTTCTTTTTTTGGCACTAGGCCAGTTACTAACACCAGTGCATTACTGGTGCTGTATTTTATCGACCCCGTAAGGATGAAAGACAAAGTTAACCTCGGCGGGATTTGAATTCAGAACGTAAAGGACCATAACTCTTTGCTGCAAAGCATGGTGTCTGACGCTTACCGATATTGTCAATTCCACCTTACTGTAGAACAAAATAATTGTTTCTACTTTAGGCACAAGGCCAGCAAATTACCAAGTGCATTACTGGTACTTTATTTTTATCGACCCCGTAAGGATGAAAGGTAAAGTCAACCTCGGCGGGATTTGAACTCAGATCGTAAAGGGACGTAACTATGCTGGAAAGCATGGCGTCCGACCCTCTACCGATACTGCCAATCCACCGCCCGTAGAACAAAATAATGATGTTACATATTGACCTTCGATGTGTGCTGTTTTAGTTGAACAACGGCTTTATCATGATATTATCCCACATATATGCGATGAGTGCAATACAATGTCTATAACATTTCTCCGATACTGCTAAAAATCTACCAGATAAAAACAGTTCTACTGTCAATACAAGACAACTACAATTACAACAATACAGAGTTGAGATGTTTTAACATCATTACCGACATCCCTAACACAAATGCCACGAGCACATATGCATAACAATCATAACACATCGACAACCAACACAAACCTTAGCACATATCTAGAGCCAGGAGTCTCGTTTGCCTTAAAGGTGTGAGGGGGTGGGGACACACCAACATTTGTTGATTCTTAAAGTAGCATGTTAGTATTGCTTATGGTACCTTTCCCGGACCCTATCACATAAGCAACATTTTACGCTAATTAAATTTTATATATTCAAATGAAGTTCGGTTATAAAAAGATAAGCTTAAAAATAATTTATTATATCAAATAAACAAAAGATAAAACATAGTCGTTTGAAAAAGTGGTGGGGGAGGGGACTTGTCCCCTGGTACCCCCCTGAAACAAGGCCCTTGTCTACAGCCATCACAACACCCGTTAAACCAACATAAACTCGACTACTTAACTACAACTATTACAACACCTTTCAGCTGACACAGACTTCCATATATCTCTCGAATATCAGAGAACCTATACAGGTCATGCTGATGATGATGATGAGAACAACAACAACGTCAAAGACTAGGGTGATGGTGCTGGTGACTACGGCTCTGTTAACGATGGCGGAGATTATGGCGAGAATGAAGTTATACTGATGATGATGATGACTATGAAGAAGGGGATGTTGATGATGGTGGTGATGGGGCTGATGATGGTGATGGTGGAGATGGTGGTGATGGTGATCACGATGTTGATGATGATGAATATGAATATGAAGAAGAGGATGTTCATTGTGGTGATGATGTTGATGTTGACAATCTAGAATCCTAAACATAATGTATAAAGCACAAATTGCATTCTATTAATCATGTAAGGTTATTTTTTTTTATTGTTTCTTTCCATCTTGTTTCCTTTTATAAATCATCCAGCAACGAGAAGCCCTCATCAGTGTTTCTGATTCCATTTATCAAGAATACAAACTACCAACATGCCATCCATGCCACCACCCACGGAAATCACAATAATAAAACATTCAAAAGAAGAAAGGTTTTTTACTCCTTTTTTAAATTTATTTCTAATCATTTTTACGGGTGTTCTCTTCTTGTTTTCTGTATATCTTCTTCAGGTTGGTTTGGGTTGGATAAGTCTTGTAATACAGTAGACATCTAGACGTTTTGGCACTACATAAGTTCATGTATACATACGTACATACAAACACACACGCAGATATTCACTCCGCTATATACATATGGAAATGTGAGAATCCCAAACGAAGAAAATAACTGTGTTAACATTCGGTCACTGTAAATAATAGCTAAGAAAATCGGGAGAAATATTTGTAGAGACAGAAAAAATGTGGACGGATTTGAACTACGTACCTCTCAAATACAGTTTGAGTACATTACATTTAAGTAAAGAGAGCAACTGACATACTTCTTTCCAATTATTTTAGGATGCTTTACTAAACAATTTAGGGCTAGAGCGTAGCTGGAATTAAACAAGCACACACACAAACAAATACACACACACACACATACATACATATATATATAAATATATATATATGAAAATAATCATGAGCCGTTGGCTGAGCTCCGGCCGTTTAGACAGCTAGATCGGAACTAACCCAGCAATATTAGGACGGCGGGGATGTAGTTAGATCCCCGCCGTCCTAATATTGCTGGGTCAGTTCGGATCTAGCTGTTGAAATGGCTGGAGCTCAGCCGTCGGGGTCCTGACTCTTTTCCTATTACCCACTCTGCTGCCCTAAGTATCGAGTACTCTGGTGCGTTATGGTCCACCTGGTTTCTTATATATATATATATATATATATATATATATATATATATATATATATATATATATAGATACATATATATATATATGTATATATATATATATATATATATATATATATATATATATATATATATATATATATATATATATATATATATGTCCAAAGTCACCCTCCTCACCAACGACCCATGGTCGGGTCGTTGGCGACTAAACTGGCAACCCCACCAAGGTTTCTTGGTGAGGAGGGTGACTTTGGACATCCTGCAGGACTAAAAACAAAACCTGTCAAAGGGCAAAGGAGCTCTTAAGAGTCAATGGCCATCCAAAATCACCGGGAGAGATGACCCCTTAGCCTTTGTCAAGGCAGAATTCTAGGAGAAGGAAAACTCTGATATAACACCTGCAACCCTGATGGTATCCAATGATGTTGACTTGTTCTTCTTTTTGGTAAATATCATCTTGGTTAAGAGAGTGGGACTGGCTTTGTGCAGTGCCTTTGCTCACTATAAAAGCTTCACGGCACAGGCATTGCTTTATATCTGGAGATCTCTCTGCACTTGTCGTCACATGGTACCATGGGCCCAGCACTATGTGTCAGTAATTGTCACAAGTGTAGTGTTTGTACCAGAGTTTTCAAGTCGCTGGCTGGACTAAAAAGTCACACTCGTTCAGCGCATCGGTAGGGGTTCTCCTACATGGATATAAAGTAGTGGCCGTACTCGAAAACGAGTTGGCAGCCACCATATATATATATATATATATATATATATATATATATATATATATATATATATAAACGTTTGTATTTGTAAAGCCAAAACAATGCAGGTATGGACATAGAATGAAAAATGCAAATGCAAAATATATTGTTGACAATTAGTCTTTTACCTTAGATTTATTTAAATGTCCTTAATTTTCGAGGTAATATCTCTTCTTCGGAAGGAAGTAAAGCGGTTAAACCAGTGTTCTAAATAGCTTGCCAAGTCATGCTGATATATATATATATATATATATATATATATATATATATATATATATATTATATTATATATATGTATATATTTTTAACTGGACGTTAAGCAGCCGAAGTATACGATCAATTCGTATCTGGTTATATACAGTATAGAGGTAACCAGAAGCTGCGTTAATGTGGATATACATTTACTGCTTAAGTATTTAGACAAGCAAACATGTCAAATTCTACATGCTTCCTTTTAAATTGAAAAACAATTATCAATATATTCAATCGGCTTTCGAACCTTTTGTGTTTTTCTCAGAAGATATGTATCATATATCATCTACACAACCACAAGGAAATACTTGACTGGTTAGCATATACACGGTATGTCTCATAGTAATATTCTAATTCGCATGTCAATAGCGTACGTTGTGTTAGTTAATTTGTTATATATATTTATTTGTGCGGTAAACACGCGAGATATATATATTAATTTTGTCTGTATATATGTGTACATTTTTATATAAATTAACACATTGAGTATATCGATATAAACATGTCAATTGTTATGTACTTTCCTGGAAGTTGAATCGATTCTCGAACTTATTTTAATTCTCATCTGAATATACACACCACTTAATAAATATCAAAATTAAATATCAACCATATTGAATTGATGAATATTAAATGACGTCACAATTTGAAGATTACGCTTTTGAAATGCAAGAGCAAACGATAACTACGAATACTTGATTAATACAAAAGAATATGCGACTTAATGATCTTTTTAAAACAATACACTATGTTATCTGTAGGAAATAAAAACATTGTTTCCGTATAAATATAATAAATAACGTTGACGTTCAGTAAATTCTCACGTTTTAAACACTGTTGAATACAATGGAAAAATGTATAATGCATAATAAAAAGAGGATGATTAATAATAGTTGGTAAAATATGTTGATATTTCATAGACAGTCACTAGCATGTATCCTGTATAATCTTAACTGGCACTACGAGAGAGAAGGTAATTCACCTAAACATGGTAATTGAATTTTCTTTACGAAACGCTAACCAGAAGCAAAATTCAATTAATTTCCACTACTACTTGAATATACTTCAAACAGCTATGGAGACCAAATTGATATATTAAATTGACAAGCAATAAAATGAACACTTGTAGCTTGGCAGAAAAAATATAAACCCGTTTCTTGCCTAAACATTATGTATAAAACTTTAACCACATTGTTTTGCACTATGATCAATGTTAGTCAAACAGGTGAATGATCGCTGAGTAATATGGCTGAAACCTAGTGCGTGGAGATGATGCGAATAACTTTAGACATAAAGATCTCTTGCTTGACGTAAAAAAGAAAAGGAGAAAACAGACAGAAACTTAGTGGTAGTACCGTTTGTTAACAGAAAGATGTTGATACAACTCCTCACAGTTGCTGGAACTACTATATTTTAAATGTTACCTGCTTTATTAGTTATTGGTATTGTCATATTAGCTGGCATTGGCATATGTTTAAACATTGTTGGACTAATTCTTTGCTGTTGTCGTAAAACCACATCAACTTAATTTATTTCAGAGAGAGAGTCAATGTGAGACAGCATGTGAGAAGGTAGGGTCAATGAATTACAGATGCAACACATTTAATTTTTGGCAGTTCAATGGACTGGAGTAAGGTGATAAGAAATCACTTGCTCAAGGACACAACGTGCTACCTGGCACCAAATTCATTACCTTATGGTCGTGAACCAAGCGTCCGCTCCACGCTCTTCCATGGGTTATAATTATATTCCCCAAATCTCCCCTACACTTCCACATACTACCTTTGAAATGCTATCGTAACGTTCGCAGCATAGTTTCAGCCGCATTGCGCAACACTGTCATTCTTGGACACCTTTTGTTAAGAAAAAATATTTCTATTCTAGCAACAGTCTTTTACTTAAGGTTTCCGGCTGTATTTCATTTTTACTTTTTTTTTTTTTTGTCTTTTGTCATTTCAATGACTTGATGTTCAATCAAAATTTCATCAAGGTGATTTTCACATATTACTGGCGAAAAAATAAAATAAAAAATAAAAAAGATGAGGGTGATTCATTGTGCATGATTATTAATCAAGAACAGTCGCTTATCGGTATGTCAGTACGTGACAAACTATTGTCCTTGCCTTCACTGATAATGTAATTTTTTTGTAGTTAGATTTATCGCTTTTTCTTGTTGTATTTTTTATTGTTTTTGTGTATGGTTTTGTTTTGTAAATGATTTGAAATTAGTTAAACTAAGGAGAAAATGATTGGTTCTTTTCTTAAATTCACTTATTCTTTATTTTCACCGCGTGGTTCTGAATACTTGTTGTGAAATGATATATATATATATATATATATATATATATAAATCTTATTTCTATTATATATATATATATATATATATATATATATATATATATATATATATATATATATATATATATATGTATGTATATATACGCACATATATGTATATATATATATGTATATATATGTATATATGTATATGTGTGTGTATGTAAGTATGTGCATGCGTGTGTGTGCATGTAAATAGTATACATAAATGAATAACGAAGCAAAAAGTTTAAATGAATAACTAAATAAGAATGAAATTGGTTTTGAATTAATCAAAGCTAAGAGGTTTAGATATTCTTTATCTTCAATGAAATCTACTTTAACTTCGGTGTGTGTGTGTCTGTGTGTGTGTATGTGTATGTGTGTGCATGTTTGTGTGTTTTTCTTTTCCTATCTCTATATCGTTAGAATTCTAAGATTGTCAGATTGGTTCGTTATGCTTGAATGATTTGAATTTCTAAGTGTTAAATATAAAAACTATCCAAAGAAACAAATGATGGGAATAGATGGTTTTTATAGTGTTACCTTTACAGATGTAATTTTAATGACTATGAGAAAACACTTCTCTAAGATTTTCTTTACTATATCCTTTCAGTCAGAACTATAATTTATTTTAACTAGCCCTAACTGAAGTTAAACAAAGTTATGGAGAATATTAACAGATGTTATTGTTAGGAATGTAATAAAGTGAATTCAGAATCCCAGTCTCTCGCACCGCTGTATTACTAACTACTACTTGTATTTTGAATATATGTTGAATCTACATCGCTTTCTTAAAGCCTACTCCAGAAATTAACGTGTATTAAGTAACTGAGCATTATCACTGACATGTATCGGTGGATTGGCAGTATCGGTAGAGGGTCGGACGCCATGCTTTGACGCATAGAATTACGGCCCTTGCCATTCTGAGTTCAAATCCCGCCGAGGTTAACTTTTCCTTTCATCCTTACGGGATCGATAAAATAAAGTACCAATAGTAACACTGGGTAATTGCTGGCCTTGTGCCAAAAAGTAGAAACAATTATCACTGACATGTAACCCTTAATGTAGTTCACAGCGAGACTCAACGTGGTAAAGCTGTCCTTTGGAATTACAAGTACAACTTATTTTTTGCGAGCTAAGTGGATTGAAACAATGGGAAATAAAGTATTTTGTTCAAGGTCACAAGTTGCCACCGTGCTCTTACGATTATGAGCAAAACACACTCACCGCTGAAACACGTGCCGTATATTACACCTGCAATTAAAACGCAAAAGAGATCAATACAATAAGAACGAGACCTGAAAAATATGTGCTCGATTCAATATGACTAAAATCAAAGTAGTGCTCCATCATGGCAGCAGTCTAATAACTGAAACCACTCAAAGCGTGTTGTAATATAATTGGTATGGCGGTCACCCCCCCACGCAATAAATACGTGTTTCTCTTTGCTGTCTCATATTTTTTACTTCTATTAACTAATGCTTTACTAGTAAAGTTTTGCGTGAAGTTTGCATCTCAAGGTATCTAAACATACATAACTAATAATTTAACCTTTCAACTGTTGTGTTTTCATCACGTTTAATATTTTTTCATGTATTTCTTTGTTCGTCGTCAACATATCTATATATATTTCCAGTAGTAGGATGACATAATAAAGGATAACATTATTCTGCATTATTATTCCTGCATAAAAGGGTAAATTTGTTCTCATACATATCTGACCAGTGAATTTGAAAATCATATAAATTCGAGGAATAGATTTTACTACAATGAATTGTGTTTGAATGTTAAGAAATTATTAGAGCTATAGTAAGCTGTGTTGATCTGAGATAATATACTTACATATCTCTATGAATGCTACCAGACTTTATTCTTTTATATCTAAAATGTTCTGTTCAAATTTCCTTTGTGCTATAAAACAATATTGCATCATATCCAGCGGAAATATAGGCGCGTGGTATAGAAGGCACATGCATGTCCTCTTGGTTAATAGTATAGAGATGCAGCTCTATGTTTAAAAGCTACACTTCAAACTCGCGTGGTTCTGTGTTTAATTACACTGCATGGTACAATTGACAAGTGTTGACCAATGCATTGTCAATGAAATCAGATAGACAGAAACTGTGCGGAAGCACATGGTGTATATATATATGCATAGCTGTTT
>OZ024743.1:226509006-226529006 GCA_964016885.1 Eledone cirrhosa
AACATACTGTTTCTAATTAGTAGTCACCGAGGAAAAGATTAACTGGTTACTGGAACAATTAGAAACAGGGTGAGAATGAAGAAGAGGGAAAATGGAAAGAGGGATATATATGTAGATGTATATATATATATATATATTTGTATATCTATCTATCTATCTATCTATCTATCTATCTATCTATCTATCTATCTATCTATCTATCTATTTCTCTTTCTCTCTCTCTCTCTCTCTCTCTCTCTCTCTCTCTCTCTCTCTCTCTCTCTCTATATATATATATATATATATATATATATATATATATATATATATATATATATATATATATATATATAGCTCGCTACTATATTGTTATATAATGGATGATCGCATTTAAAGTCCGTTAAAGGTTCTTGGCACTACCATTGTTACCATCGCTTTCCTCTAGCCATGGGGTTTGGAGACATGAACCGAATGCTACCATTCTATTTTATATCAATGTGAACTGGTATTTCTAATAGCCATTTTTTTACTTTTTTTACCCCTTGATAATTTGTGTGTGAGACACGTTGGCTGAGGGCTTCTGACAGGAACTAAAAGATTGATTCTTTTCAGCTTCCCGTCCCCACGTAAAAATTGTAAATCAGTGGCTAGTTGAGAGATAGAGACCTATCGGTTGCCAGTTAATCGCTTTACCGTGTCGGTTGTCACAAACAGTCATAACCGGCTCGGGCCGGTATTTGGATTATGTCGATCGATTAGTTATTGTTTTGGCGATACCCGCTGATGAAGCAGCATAAGCCGATTGTGCATTGTTTCATAATGTATGCAGACAGATGGTGCAGTGCACCTTACTGCTGCATTAGTGCGGCAGAAACTCGAGTCCGGGTGCCTCATAGGCACCCGTTTTACGTGTGTTGTGTTGAGGCAAATAACTATGTGTATTCTGGACAGAGAGCAGAAATAGCCGTCGTAACGGCTTGAGCTCTGCTGTCGGGGTCATACCTTTTCCTATTTCCCACTCTACTACCCTAAGTGCGTTATGGTCCATCTGGTTCCTTACCACATTTCCTTTATATATATATATATATATATATATATATACAATAAAGGACTATGTATATATAGGACTAAAGGACTCTGTATATATATACTAGCAGAATGGCCCGGCGTTGCTTGGGCTTCTAAACATAGATTGGCATGTTTATCCTCCTTTCTGAAACAGTACAGAGAAGTACGGAATACCTCGGCCTGGGGATGGTGTCTACATGTTGTGCTTATAAAAAAATTTGTCGTAGATTACCAGGGGCTTACTTAATTGGTGGACTGAGAGCAATATGTTCAACCCACGAAAGCCAAGACGATAGGTTTAAGTAAAAAGGCATTCGAGAAACCGAACATGTATTTGTTGTGCTATGGTACAACGAAAGCAATATTTACAGAACAGAAAGCATGTGGGAATGCAGTGGTGGACAGCATGAAGGAATTTAGTTGGATACTTTTAAGGTTACACAAGTCTACCGAATCTGATATAGACCGAACGGTTATATAGGATGCCGAATGTTTTGGAGTTACTATTGGGGTCACCATCAACAGTTTCAAGGGATGTACATTTAAGTAGGGATAATATAGTCTATAAAGAGAGGTAACTCTTTCAAAATACTAAACAGTTGTCTCTCTTGAACATTGTAGACAAAATTGCCGAACTAAAAGGGCTTAATGTTTTAGTGAAAAAAACGCCTTTAACAACATAAAATTAAAACAGAAAAGGTGCAGTTAATATCTTTAGACCACAAGGAACATATAAATGCAAGTTTGAAGTCAATCGGAGTTGAAATGTGGATTTGTATAGACTTTGCCAAATTCAGGGGACACACACACAGACAACTTCAGTTTTATATATATGTATAGATACATAGAGAGAGAGAGAGAGAGAGAGAGAGAGAGAGAGAGAGAGAGAGAGAGAATGCGTGTGTGTGAGTGAGGGCGGGGAGTAACAATTTGCATGATAGATAGTCATCACGCTACTTTCTCGATAATGCAATGAAGCAATGACACAGGTTGTGGATCAGCTGTTTTACAATTTTATAATCTTTGGATTAAGGATACGAGTAATCATGTAATGTAATATTAGAATCTGTTTAATTCATACACTTCAACATTTCAACGTAACGTTCAAGTCCTCGTTACTGCAGAAATTAAGATTATCTCAGCTGACGGTTTGAGATGTTTGTAAACTAAATGTAAGTAATAAATTAGATACCTTCGTCCACTTCATTGGGTGGTGCGCCTGTGGTATATAATATAATTTCGTTGAAAGGATCCCATCAAGTAGTTTAACAATATATTGTATACTGACCGAAACCATCACGTAGCTTAATAATACATCATATATTTAGAGGAACAAGCTCAGTTGATCTGCTTATTGTACAACATAAAGAGCTGACCGTTACATTGAAATCGAATTGGATAAACACTTTTGGGCTTAAGGTTAAATCTAATAAGTTTCCCGTTAAATATTTCACGTGCTTTTACACTAGAGAGTACACATATTATATATATATATATATATATATATATATATATATATATATATATATATATATATATATATATATGTGTGTGTGTGGGGGGGGGGGAGAGTTCCGGGTTCAATCAGGCGTAACCACAGTAAGTAAGGTACTCAATACATTAGTAGATGGCTTCTAGAGGACTAGAAATGTTTCATTCAATGGAAATCATCCTGAAAATTTCCTTCGAATGAAACAGTTCTAGTCCCGTAGTACCTATTTCTACACACACGCACACACACACACATACACACATATATATATATATACGAAATGTCGTATTAATTCATTATACGTTAAATTCATAGCATGTATTGAAACCGGGTAGTAAACATGTTATCATATCAGGTAATACATGTAACTCCATATCAGGCAAGCTGTAATAAATTTATTTTAGACAGTGCACGTTATTTGATATTTAGTACCACACGTAATTTTACAATATATCCATATATGTTATTTCACATTTGTTTGTAACAATGTAATATTTAGACATTGCACGTAATTACACATTGACCTACACGCAATTATTATCAATTGGCAGTATCGGTAGAGAGTCGGACTCCATGCTTTGCAGCATAGAGTTACGACCCTTTATGATCAGAGTTCAAATCCCGCCGAGGTTATCTTTGCCGTTTATACTTACGGGTTCGATAAAATAATGTACCAGTCACGCACGGGGGTCGATTTAATCGACACTTCCCTCTCCCAAAATTGCTGGCCTTTTGCCTAAAGTAGAAACCATTATTAAGAATTACAGTATCGCGTATTAGTCAGTACACGTTGTTGCATCAAATATAGTACGTATAATTTCTTATTAGTTAATATTCCCCATCACATTATAAGTTTTCATATTAGTTAAGATAACTCATAGTATTATACAGTATACGATTTTCATGTTAGGGAATATGCTTAATATCCTATCAAAGACTAAACGAAATTTTATACAAGGCATATACATAGTTTCATATTAGATACGTGAAATCACCAGATTGATAGCCAACAACCTGTGAAATATCTAGCCAATCCTACATTTTTTCATGTACGAAGTGAAGACCAAAACGCAAGATTATTTTTTACTTTGAAGAGAGCGTTGTAATGCCGAAATGAGAGCATAATTATTTAACTACAACAGCAATATATATATTGTTAACTAGTCGAATACTTTGCGGTATCTAATTTGGCTTTTGTGTTTCGACTTCAAACCGTGAATCCTTTTGCCAGGAATTACGAGAGGCAAAAACTATAGGCAATAGAAAGACTAACGGAAACATTGTTTCTCATTTCCTGACACACACATAAATACATATTTACACACATACACACACACACTCAAATACACACACAAATACACACACACACACACACACACACACACACACACACACACACACACACACACACACACACACATACACACACACATACACACACACACTCAAACACGCACCCATCCACACATCCTCACACACACACACAAATGAGCCGATTTTCGTTTGGGACAAGGGAAACAATGTTTCCATTGGTCTTTCGATTGCATATATTATCTGCCCTTGTATATATATAAATATAAATATACATATATATATATGTGTGTGTGTGTGTGTGTGTACGTCCAAATACCAATGTGAGAAGTCAAAGTTATTTTCGATTAAGGAAATTTTCCATAACAAACAAAATTATGTTATATTCGATAGTGATTTTCTTTTCGAAACATAATTAAATAAACGAATAAATAAAAATATAAGTTATTTTAATATGATTTAGAATGTTGAATAATTTTATCTTTGCTTCAATATTATTATTATTGGCGTGGCTAATTTTGTTGTCGTTATGGCTGGCGGTGATGTGGATATTTACATTTTCGTATATTTGCCTCTTTTCATTTTCTCTCTCTCTCTCTCTCTCTCTCTCTCTCTCTCTCTCTCTCTCTCTCGCTCTCGCTCTCTCTCTCTCTCTCTCTCTCGCTCTCTCTCTCGCTCTCTCTCTCGCTCTCTCTCTCTATCATTCTCTTTCTTCTCTTTTTTCGACCTTTCCTTTCCGCTTTGCGTCTAATTTTTGAAATTTGCATAAAATTTACAAAAAATTACACAAAAATTACAAGACCAAACATTTGCATTCACATATGCACACACAGGCACAGACACATTATATACATACACACACACACACACATACATATATATATATATATATATATATATATATATATATATATATATATATATATATATATATATGTATGTATACATACATGTATACAAACGTGTATATAAATATACATACATACATACATACATATATATATATATATATATATATATATATATGTATACAAACGTGTACATATCTCTCTCTATATATATATACGTGCACACATATAATCATTATTAGGAATGACCGACCTACCTCTGTTATCGAACAGAAAATTAAGTTCCGACACCGCAACCTACCAGCAAATTTAGTGTTTATCATTGATTCTAATCTGTAATGGCAGAAGCTAAATACATAGCGGGAAGCATCATTTAAAATGAATAATTAATAATAATAATAATGGTTTCTGATTTAGGCACAAGGCCAGCAATTTTAAGGGAAGGGGAAGTCGATTAAATCGACACTCGTGCAATACTGGTACTTTATTTTATTGACCCCTTAATTATGAAAGGCATACCTAACCTTGGTGGAATTTGATCTAAGAACGCAATGGGTCATAAGTCTATGGCGCATAGCATGGTTTCTCATGCTCTACCGATTCCTTCAACCAAACGCCCTAATAATACTGATTTCTTTATTTATAATAATACTAATACTAATATTAATGATTCTTTCTAGCATTGGCACAACGCCAGCAGTTTTCGGAAAGATGAATCTCGATTATATCGACCGCAGTATGTTACTGGTACTTTATTTTATCGTAGCAACTAGAGCCGAAATTATTAACGAAAATACAATGAACAGGTTCAGTGATGATTTATATATAAACACTCCTGTAAGGGAAGAAAAGAGGCAAAAATTAACAGTAAACTGATAACAATAATAGAGATGATCACCATTTAGAGGTAAATTAAGAATCCCACAGATATGAAACAAACTGGATCAAAAAGAACATCATAGATCAACTTTCCTCTTCTTTCCCTATAACAAAGACACGCCTAGCAAAAGGCAATTATACCCATTCACCATTTAAGGACCATCTGTAAATGTCATGGTCTGCTACTCCTCAACTTACAGTACTGGGAATTATTCCGTCTTTTTCTTTCTATTCGACCGTTTATCTCTTTCTCACTTTCTTTTCAAAATCGACTGCCCCATGCTGTGAGAAATGCGTCGATAATCACACAAAATATATCTTTCAGGCAAGACAACCACTTCCCCTTTCTCTTAGTGGACGAATATCATTACTTTGGCTCTTGTAGCGTGCAAACCATCGCGATGACGATGGCTATCTCAAAACAATAGGATATATTTGATAATGTATGGTTATTACTAGAATGACTTCATTCATATATCTAAACGATAAGGTCTTATGTGGAACTAAAATCAAACAAACAGGCAAAAGACAATCACAACATCATTACAGGCACCGTCTACCTTACCATATACCGCTACTGTAAACATAGCAACATACTATATTATTACCGCCACTACAGCTACCTCCAATTTCCTCATACATAGTATCAAACAACTCTATGACCACCACTTCAACCAGCAGCTTTCGCTACCACTAGATTAAAACGACGATTCATACAACACTGTCACTACAGGCCTCAGCTGCAGACCCCCACATACAGATCTTAATGTGATACAAACACCAGTGCCATCACCACTACTCCCACAAACATATCCAAAACATTACTTAAATTACGACAAGCGCCAATTACACATCACCCCCTCTACCACCACCACTCTCACCCCACCACCTCTACATCACTGTCGCCATTATCAACAACAGCAACAACAACCATATCACCATCAATAAACAACTATAATCAACAGTACCATAACACCAAAACTAGCAAGATCGGCACAAGCACCGGAACCACCATCACTACTAGTTCACAAACAACATTACCAGAAGCACATTTTACAGCCGAAACATCAACACTATCCTAACAACAACCATCAACAACGACGTAGTTCTAGCCACCACAATGATATACACCCAACTTTACGAAAGACAACGGCAGCAACACCATAACTATAAAAAACCTCCCCAAATCATTACCACAAACATGAACAGCCGTCGCCACCATAATGGCCACCATGAACACGACTTCCAACATTACAATCTCCCGCCAACACCATATACTAACATCTCCAACATCACCACAACTATTACTAATAACAATAACAAAACAAACAAACAATCCCCGTAAAAAAATACAATAAGATTAAACCTTCCCATCAGTATTCATGAATCTAAATATGCAAATGCGATGCACTGTTTGTCAAGAGATAGAGAGAACAAAAGACCAATGTTTTCACAAGTGAACATTTCTTCCTTATAAAACCGAAGAGTGCTTGCAACTTTTCATAAAATTTCTGGTTTAATATTCAATGCAAATTGCTTTAAAATGTTTCACAACAGTGTGCCTCCATTAATGTAAAATTTATCAGGGAGGCACGAACGTTTGAGAAGGCCAGTGATTAGCGCAGGACACATACAGTTGCATAGAAATAAACATGTGTTTTCATTGCGTAGAAAAAGAAAAGATGATGACCATGAGATCGAACTTAAGAAATAGATTCCTCTGGTGTTTCCTGTACAGATACTGTTTCCCAGTTACATATACTGGCAAGAGGAGACGGGATTTGAATTCAGAACGCACTGACCCCTACTCAGCCGAATCATCACCCTTCCAATGGTAACTAATTTATCGACTCCGAAAGGATAAAAAGCAAATTTGATCTCGATGGGATTCGAACGCAGAAAACAGTGAGCCGGAACAGAGGTGTTTACTTCACATCTCTCAAATTGTAGAGGGTCCAACTTTGCAGTTCATCTTATTGTGGATGATAAATAAACAACCAGGGATGGCTGGTTGATTAGTAGAATATTTGAAAATTAGAATGCGATTCATTGCAGAATTCTATTCTGTTGCGTTCTGAATTCGCCTATCGAAACTTTGATGTCAAGCACTCGTATCGAAGTCGTTCCTTTGCTTTGAAAAAATGGGGCCAGGAGAAGGAAGACTTTTATGCAGGACTGACAGACGATGGTTCGAAAGACCTTGACCTGACATGTATCGTAGAGAGGAATTTTCTATTTCCATATGCATGGCCTCATGATAGATACACAGGTACCAGACACAGGTTAAAATTTAATTACTTTCATTACTTTCTGAGTATTCAAAAATTGTTTCTCCAGAAATAACTTATAATTAAAACAAACTCTCTCTCTCTCTCCCTCTCTCTCTCTCTCTCTCTCTCTCTCTATATATATATATATATATATATATATATATTTATATATTACTTTTAGAGGACTAGAATTGTTCGATACGTAAGACAGCATCAGTTCTAGTCCTGTAAATATCATTTCTATAATAAAATGAATATATAGATAGATTGATATATATATATATATATATATAATATATATACCAATTTTAGTACACCATTAACGAAGCTTTAGATTGCGGCCAAGCTAACGAATCCAAATTTGGTATGTAGCTTTAGCACTCGATAGGGAATAGTACCCCAGAGTAATAACAATACATTTAGACAGCTTTGCAAATCAAATATAGCAATCGGCAGTCCAGCCGCATTGCCACAACAACGAAAATGGTTGGACTCAGGAAAAGATTTTAGACTGCCCTGGACCAAGCGCGGAAACCGAATCCAATATATAATGCATATCGTAAAGCATACGATATACATCACATACAACACACACCATCCACACTAGGTTTCTGTAAATCCGAAATCGACTAATTCCGCTTGCAGGCGTCTGCAAGTTAATGGTCTTTGACGACAGAACAAAAGATTTACTTCTTCAACAAGTCTTGCGTTCTTTAGCCTCTGCGGGTGTGTTCTAGCAGTAAATTTCGCTATAGACACGTGGTTTTCTCCACGGGAGGTAACCCCCGTTTTGGCGGTGAATTCGAAATTTGAGACAAAAGAATGAAATTCCCAGAGAGAGAAAGAAAGAGAGAAATAGTAAATGTATCAATATTTCGGACATAAGAGGGAGCATGGCCGGTTCTATTCAATTGGCAGTAGAACTAAGACAGCGTTTAAGCGTAATAGAGGTGTATATGACAGCATATATGAACGTATATAAAACAATCTTATGCAATAAATATATGGGGAGCCTAGCTGCCGAAGAGAAATACAGAAAACAAAAAAATAAATGATTATATTTTTCTCAAGAGAAAATAGAACCGCCATTTAAGTATGACAGGCAAATCTCGCAGTATAATCAATTGGCCACTTCCAGCCGATATTTTCTGCTTTGCCATATGCAAATGAGCAGCCCGAGCTAGTGGAAATCACGCAAATTTCTATATAGACTATAAGTCAAATTCATGCCAGAACGTTCTGTGTGAGTCTCTCTGATGAAAGATTAACAAAGCTTGAAACAGTTGTATGAAAAGTTCATAGGCTGACTATGAAGGAGTGATGCTAGAGCTAAGAAAACTTGCATGCATTAATTTTAACTCTTCGTATTAATAACTGAATTGTTCTATTCCAGGTGAACTGGCATCTAATTGTTCAAAGAGGACGTCAAATGTAACTAGTAGTGAATTCTTTTGAAAATGGACAAAATTTGGCAGTGGTGTTTAGAAAAAAGTGTTTAGCCCCCAAAGACATTCTTGCTGAATTGGTGACTACATTAGAAGAGGGTGACCTCAATTTGGGGAGTATACTAAAGGCATTGTGTATATTGACTATGTTCAAAAGCTCTACACCATCAATCGAGAGTACTATGCCAAATTGTTGCGGCAGTTACAAAAGGCTATCAAGAACAAATGAGCAGGAAAACTGACGAAAGGAGTCTTGTTTCATCAAGACAATTCTACAGCGCACAAGTCATTGGCTTCAATAGGTGCTGTGCATGACTGTGTCTTAGAATTGGTTGATCCTGGTCCCTCTCCCCATTCTCCTGATTTGGCCGCATTTGACTATTATCTGTTCCCCAACATGAAACATCACTTGGCTGAGAACCAGTATGACAGTGATGATGATGTCATAACTTCTGCTGATGAATGTTTTCACCAACGGGATGGAATCTTCTTCACCAATGGGACCCAAGCATTACAACTCCGATGGAAGAAGCGTGTAGATTGCAAGGGAGAAGATGTTGAAATATAAGCCTCATTTATTCATATTCCATGAGAGTATCTTGGTCAGCGAATGAACAATTCAGCCGCCCTCGTATGTATAAGCTTCTCTGAATTAGATATATTTTAGTGAACTTTACATTCTGATGATTTCTATACTCGTGAAAAATACAGATGATATATATGATATATGATATATGATATATATATATATATATATATTAGAAAATGAGGTTTTTTTACGAAATGAAAAAAAGATGAGATGTCCTATACGATTGAAAGTAGTTTTGAGATGGAACGTTTGTGGTTTTTCTCGAGAAAAACCACAAATCCTCCATCTCAATTCTACTTTTGAAAAGCACAAGAACTGCGAAACCGGTAAAGGAACCAAATAAATATTCTTTAAAAACACTCCAGTTGAATTTCCGATTTTATTTTTTTTTCCTTTATATATATATATATAAATGAAAGTTATAGAAAGTATTGTAGCAAGAAGCCAACAGTATCCCATAGTATATAAGTGACTATAGCGTCAAAATGGGAAAATAGTTAACGTAAGATGTGGGAAAAATAATTCAAACTCAATTCAAAAAGAATCAGGATATAGATTTATCCAACAGAATTTAGTGAAATCCAGGGAAAAATCAATAGAGCCTTAACTCATGATAAAATAAAGTTTAAAATACTTATCCGTCAATTTGGAACAACTACAAATGCTCTGTATAGTCTTGAAAAAGACTATTTCACGTAAACTTTCAGTGGAGATGGTCACGGTTGGAATACGATCCTCAGCAGAGCTCAACACGATAGCCAGATTCTCACTGATTAATATGCCAAAAAGAGAATTTAAAAGCAGGCTAGTTTACCATCATGCGTGATTATGAAAATAAAACGCACATGTGGAAAAACAGGGCTGGTGACGTCATAATGAGACGAATGTTTGTTTACATGAAACAACAGTCAAAAACATTCCGAAAAAAAACTCTACAATAAGGAGTTCAGCAAAAAGCAATATTATCGCGGTTTTAAAAAAAAAAATACCGGGATTAGTCACAAATAATTTAAGCACTCTAGGAAAGAAATCCGAGTATAAATATATAAATGAAAGTTATAGAAAGTATTGTAGCAAGAAGCCAACAGTATTCCATAATATATAAGTGACTATAGCGTCAAAATGGGAAAATAGTTAACTTAAAATATGGGAAAAATAATTCAAACTCAATTCAAAAAGAATCAGGATATAGATTTATCCAACAGAATTTAGTGAAATCCAGGGAAAAATCAATAGAGCCTTAACTCATGATAAAATAAAGTTTAAAATACTTATCCGTCAATTTGGAACAACTACAAATGCTCTGTATAGTCTTGAAAAAGACTATTTCACGTAAACTTTCAGTGGAGATGGTCACGGTTGGAATACGATCCTCAGCAGAGCTCAACACGATAGCCAGATTCTCACTGATTAATATGCCAAAAAGAGAATTTAAAAGCAGGCTAGTTTACCATCATGCGTGATTATGAAAATAAAACGCACATGTGGAAAAACAGGGCTGGTGACGTCATAATGAGACGAATGTTTGTTTACATGAAACAACAGTCAAAAACATTCCGAAAAAAAACTCTACAATAAGGAGTTCAGCAAAAAGCAATATTATCGCGGTTTTTAAAAAAAAAATACCGGGATTAGTCACAAATAATTTAAGCACTCTAGGAAAGAAATCCGAGTATAAATATATAAATGAAAGTTATAGAAAGTATTGTAGCAAGAAGCCAACAGTATTCCATAATATATAAGTGACTATAGCGTCAAAATGGGAAAATAGTTAACTTAAAATATGGGAAAAATAATTCAAACTCAATTCAAAAAGAATCAGGATATAGATTTATCCAACAGAATTTAGTGAAATCCAGGGAAAAATCAATAGAGCCTTAACTCATGATAAAATAAAGTTTAAAATACTCATCCTTCAATTTGGGACAACTACAAATGCTCTGTATAGTCTTCAAATACAATATATAGAGGGGAAAGACACAGAAGAGTGTGTTTTTCTTACACGAATTTCAAACCACCAGCGTGAAAAGAATATAAGCTAATAGAGGCATAGGAAAAACATTAAAATTAAAAGTATAAATTAAAATGAGAAACCAACCTCATACCTAGGTCACACATGTACAAACTCACCAGGAATGTTTCGCCATTGAAGTTGGTTCCAATTCGGCCCTGTGTGTCATCAGTATGTGGAAGGCCAATATTGTCCGCACTACTAGAGAGAACTAAAGTAAACTACCTGTCGCACGTGTAGATATGAGGGAAATGCGTGCGCGAGACAGTAACCGGTGTCTTTCCCTTCTATATATTGTATTTTAAAGTGCCCAGGAAAACTATTTCCTTTGAGCCCATTTAATTACAGGATTAGACGCGAGTCCTTTGCTCTGTTATTTTACAATATATATATATATATATATATATATATATATATATATGAAAAAGTTAGTCCTTCATCAGTGATCTTCCAACCATCATTGGTATTTCATCGCTTTAAAGACCATATACCTCCGGTTGGTGCGAGCAACGGCTAAAAAAAGTCGTTGGGACACGTAAATAAAGGGGACACGAGAGTGTAAACAAACAAAGATGGTGAAGCAACGAAAAGTGAGGAAGGAAGAGTCAAGTCCCAAATTTCCATGAATATAAGTTCGGTGAAATCGTGAACGAGAGAGAATAAAGACCATCAAACCTGGTTGGAATGTGAGCAAGGAAGGAATTCCGTACAGGTCTAACGGGATGAAGAAGGAATCTAGTTTGTGAATTCGGTGAACATAAGTTCTGTGAAATCGTAGACGAGAGAGAGAAAAACAGCGAACCTGCCTGACCAAGGGTGCGAAAGAAAAGAATTACGCACAGGTCAAACGGGAAGAAGGAGGAGGAGGAGAGGTAGTAACAGAGAGTGAGTGAGTGAAGGGCGAGGAAGAGGCTAACAGAGAGAGTGACTGTTAGAGAGGGTAAAGATATAGAGAAAGAGGAAGCAGTAAGAACGAAATAGACGGGTCACAGCAGGGGAAAAAATATGTGTAAATATGAGAATAAACGTGCTGCGTGGTTGCTAATGGGTTACATATGAAAAAGTTAGTCCTTCATCAGTGATCTTCCAACCATCATTGGTATTTCATCGCTTTAAAGACCATATACCTCCGGTTGGTGCGAGCAACGGCTAAAAAAAGTCGTTGGGACACGTAAATAAAGGGGACACGAGAGTGTAAACAAACAAAGGTGGTGAAATATATATAAATGGAATAGAATGAAACGAAATTTCATTTCTCACTCTTAGTACGGCACTTACTTAAATGTAAGTATGTATGTATACGTACATACATATATGTATACAGACGTACAGTAGTATGTATATATATACATACATGCACACATATATATATGCACGTATCGGTTTACCGAACATTTATTATAATGCTCGGCTTGTTTGTTTGTAAACAAACAAAGAGCCCGAATTACGCTGTACAGTGTTTAGGCAACCACGTCACCTTTTTGCTCAGCACTGACACAGGAACGATGTACTAGTTTGAAGCTTATTAGCTATCGTCAGCATCTTATACCTTCCTGCCATATGGTTGAACGTCTGAAAGTATATACTTTCCTTATGCATACTAACGGCTGAGCAGCCTAATTTGCATATCGAGTGAGTTCAGTCGGCCGGGCGCACCGAAAACGATATATACATACGTCTGTATACATATATGTATGTACGTATACATACATACATATATATATATATATATATATATATATATATATATATATATATATATATATATCATAAATCATGTCCTTAGAATTATTAGATAAAGTATATACCATTTCCTCTCCCAATTAGCATAATTAACCATATAAAGAATCAATTAGACCAAGCTATAAGAAGAAAGGCTCCTATGAAGAAATCTCCGACAAATAACCGAAAGTGGCTTTATCTAATAATTCTAAGGACATGATTTATGATATATTGCTCTGATTATTTAATTTATTAATTCTTCATAGAGCCCAAAAGTGACCGGTTGCAACATATATCTATAACTTTATGTATATGTAAACCTTTATATATATATATATATATATATATATATATATATATATATACATATATATATATATATATATTTATATATATATATATATATATGTATATATCAGAAAGGATGTGGCAAATAAACATGTGGACCATAACCCACCAGAGTACTCGATGTTTCGAGTAGTAGCGGGTGATAGGAAAAGATTCAGGACCCCGACAACTGAGTTCCGGCCGTTTCGACATATATATAGAATGTTGAGAAGTGACTCAAGAGTTGATATATATTAGGAAAATAAGAAAAAAAGTAGAAAATAATAATAGAATTTTCTCATTGAAAAACAAAAACATTTAAAAAAAAAAAATGATTTAAAAGAAAAATTGTTTTTCTATTTGTCAATGAGAAAATTCTATTAGAATTTTCTACATTTTTTCTTATTTTCCTAATATATATATATATATATATATATATATATATATATATATATATATATATATATATTTACATATACGTATATGTATTCTTATATGTATACATATATGTTTGGTTGTCTGTCTGTATGTATGCGTGTGTATGTGATCGTGCGTGTGTTATGACCATCATCATTATAATCGGCAACATTAGTTTTCTATGCGCAAGCTAAACCATGCATATAAACCATTTAGAATATATTCTCATTCAATGATAGGAAGATAGCGTCTATGTTAACACTGGTATTGCAAGAGCAGCCAACAAGTTAGAAACAGTGTATCAAACACGTTTGTATCTCAGGTACCTATCTCGCTTCATGTCAATTTACATATATATACAGGATAACTTTTATTTATGGCCAGATAGATAGATGGATCGATAGATATATGGTTTGGTACGGAGATCAATATAGACACATTAATACATACATATATGCATGTGTTTATATATCTGTCTAACTCCATGCATATTTATACCAACACACACACAAACATATATGTATATATCTATATGTTCGTGTGTGTGTATATATATATATATATATATATATATATATATATATATATATATATATAAGTATGTATGGATATACGAAAATGTCGTACCAATACGGCTGCAGTCGAATGACTGATAATAGTAGACGGATAGAATATACATATATATATATATGTGTGTATGTTTGCGTGTATCAGTTTGTCTTTGTGTGCATGCATGTGCCCTAAAAAAAAAAAAAAAATATATATATATATATATATATTTCCTGTATGTTAGAACAGCACACTATAGCCAACTATAAATTTAGTAGATAGAAAGAAGCCACATCTGGAATATCAATCATGTGATAAATGTTGATCCAGTCTGATACACAGGATATCGTATATCTGCATATCTGCTTTTCGAGGATGTCTGGAATTTATCGAAGAACTTGTTTGATTACATCCATATTAGAAAACTGGTCAAGCGATATTTATTACGACTGCTCAATAACATTATCATCACTATAGTCATATTCCTTACATCCTCCCCTTCCTCCACCTCCTCCTCATCATCATTATCATCATCATCCTCATCATCCACATCATCATCATCCTCGTCGTTGTCGCCGTCATCCTCTTCATCATCATCATCATCTGTATTATCGTCGTCATCGTCATCATCGTTATCATTATGATGATCATCATCGTCGTCATCACAAGTCGCCATCTTGAATATAGTTAATTCAGCAACAGTACAAGACTGGATTGGACGCCAATAAAACGCAGGGATACTCTCCAAGCTACTAATGGTAATTATTTTCTGTTCAGTTGTGTGGACTCGAGCAACGTGTAACGAACCGTCTTACTGAAGGCAAAAAAAAAGCCACCAAGTTAGTGAATCAAACCAAAGACATTGCGATCTTATTTCAACAGTGGAACCAGTAGCCTACCATTTATAGGTAGATATTCAAATATTGCCAAACCCTTACTCTATTTTATATGCCAGATCCACTTCAATGAAAATGTTCTGTTTTATTATCCTAGAAAACACCCAAAGGTATTCCCAATATTCAATTCAAATCTCGTTAGATTTGAGACATTAGAAGAAGGTATGCCCATATATTCCAAGGAAAATCGCTTACCAATCACGTGAATCAAGAATTGTTGCCACTGTTTGATACCTTAGTGTCGATTCAATTTTGAAACTTGCTAGAGAAGTTTGTTAGATGGAAGCTACGAAAGAACATCGGATGGAGTTTAACTGCTCTTGCGCAGCAAACTGAATTGATTATCAGGTGAAACACCACCACATGCAAAAACGATCCCTTTAACAGTATCCGCACTGGTCTAAGTTTTCGGATCATGTTTCTGCTCTAAGAATATCAATATCTTCTACCCTTTATCACATCAATCTAAGAGTTCAAGACAGAGTTATCACAACCAAATATGGGTTCAAATCTCATCAAGGTTGATTTTCATTCTATTTCCTATCGATTCAGAGACATTTCACATATATCAGTGTATTATTTGGAATATATTATAAAAGTTAACAGCCATCCAATAGTGTATAAAAAAAGCAGGTAGACTGTACACGTTAGCCTTGGTAGTATGTCTAGGAGAATGATAAATCTGCCTTTAAACCAGGGCAGCCGCAATTGCTTGGTCTCTTTGGTGACAATCATTAAAGGGATCACAGGCTTTATCATTATGATGAAGGCGTATGTGTTGCGACACGATAGCCAGCTTCCGAGAAATTGTCGGACGAAGATTCGAGACCCACCGATGTCATATTTCTCCCAAAACGTGTGTCTAAAATCCTGTGCAAGCTTCGACTCCTAAGTGAAAGACCATACTAATCAGGTACTGTATTGGCACCCACATCGAAAGAGGGGAGGGGACATGTCAAGATGAACTGGCGGCAATTGAGAGAGACCTGGAACTTTTCAACATAAGTTGGAACAATGTATTGACATATGCAACTGAACATGGTTTCGGATAACTTTGGCTGCCTCATGTATCACAAGATGCTGAAGCAGCTAAGTCTAAGTCTATTGTCCATGGTCCTCGAGCAATGAGGATGGGAAGAGACCAGACCATACCAAATATATTCGAGACATATTTGTCTCTTATCAATAAAAAAAAATCAATAATTACTTGATCAGACATTTTGGATTTAAAGTTGATTAATAAATTGCCAAGTGCCAGATTTTTCTATAATTCTTATGTTTTTCTTTGAGAAATAAGTAGCTTATAAATAATGCCGTAAGGAACATTAAATCTATAAGCAGACAAATAAGTTTTACTCCGGTGGCAGTCAGTTTTCAGTTTATTTAATCAAATATCGGAAGTACAGATACACATTCTCGCAAACACTCATACATACATACTGGAATGCATATATCTGAATGAATATATCTGAATGAATATATATGTATAGACATATAAGTGTATACATATATATATATATATATATATATATGTATATATATACTGTATATATATATGTGTGTGTATGTATATACATATATATATATATACATACATACACATACATACATATATATGTGTATATTATATATATATATATGTATATATATATATGTATATATATATATATATATATATATATATATATATATGTACATATAGGAAAAAAGATGAAATCGAAAATGCAACTGGAGTCCTTTTAAGAATATTTGTTTGGTTCCTTTACCGGTTTCGCAGTTCTTGTGCTTCCAAAAGTAGAATTAGGAAGGAGGGTTTGATGGAGGGCTTACCGGTTTCGCACTTCTTGTGCTTTTCAAAAGTAGAATTAAGATGGACGGTTTGATGGAGGGTTTACCGCATCAGATGCGAGAAAAACCACAAACCTTCTATCTCAATTCTACTTTTGAAAAGCACAAGAACTGCGAAACAGGTAAAGGAACCAAATTATTCTTAAAAAGACTCCAGTTGCATTTTCGATTTCATCTTTTTTCCTTATAGTTTCACTCATGTAGGACAACTCGCTTTTTTTCATTTTGTAAAAAAAACCTCATTTTCTAATACATCTGTATATATATAAAATTAAGTATGTGTGTGTGTGCAAGTGTGTCTGTGTGTCTGTGTATTACCAATAGGGGCCTACATCTTACGACCGATTTTCATGAAACTTTACAGGCTCATAGATTAGTCACCGGGGAGTGTTTTCTATGTAGCAGCGTATCATCTTTTTATTCCGGGGTCATTCTGCAGTTAAAATCGATAGGGGGTCACCTATTTTTATGTATCGAATAATAAGATTTTTGGCTCTGCTCCCACATTTTTCCACCGATTTCGTTTAAAATTTAAAGCAAAATAGAATTTATCATTGCAGATCCTGTAATTGCTTTATATTTTGCATTTGTTGTTCAGGAACGGCTTGGCAGCCGCTTAAATATTCAAAAATACCACTTTTAGACTCAAATTTCCACTTTTTCGGCTCTATCTCCAACATTAATCAACCTACTTTATTCAGATTTTACACTACGCTAGATCTGATAATTTAACGCCTTAAAGTGGCTTTACATTTTAGATTTTTTGTTCAGGAACGGTGTGGCAGCCGCTTAAATATTCGAAAATACCACCTTTTCTCTCAAATTTCCGCCTTCTCGGCACTAGCTCAGGCATTTTTCAACCGATTTCGTTCGAATTCGAAACTTCGGCTCCCCCTCACACATAAATGAATTGATTTGGTTCAACTTTTATACTACGATAGAACCTATCATTGCACATCTTATAGTAGCTTTATACTTTGCATTTTTTATTCAGAGACTGCGTGACAGCCGTTTAACTCTTCAAAATACGATTTTTTCCACCTCCCATATATTCCATACGATTTCACTCAACATTTCGCCATTTGCTACACATTACGACCGATTTTCAAGAAACTCGCAGTCACTAAGATCAACACCTTTTCATCAAAGCAGATATTATTTTACCTACCCAGGCAACGCTGGGTACTGCTGCTAGTATATAAATATAAATATATATATTACACAAACACAAACACACACACCCACACATTCACACACACATATACACACACACACGCACATATATATATATATATATATATATACTTGCATATATTTGTGAATCTAACATGATTTTTCGATATCAACGAAGATTCGACAAGAAATATAATTTTATAAATATTAGTTATTCACATTACCCAAATCTGACTGAGTGAACTGCCATACCAGTGGCTTAGACAGAAGTATTTTGACGTTAGATTCTGTGACCATGTGGTACATTTATGATATATTATCTTTGTAGCAGTAATGTAATCATCCACGTCACCCATATATATATATATATATATATATATATATATATTCTCTCTCTCCTTCTTTATCTTTCTCTTTCTCCGTAAGCCAACGGCTTATTTTAAAAATAAAAATATCCAATACTAATAATAATATAATTAAAGCTACAACTCCACTATCCGGGAGCTTCCAACAGTAATGGTTGTATTTTTTAAGGGTATGTCAATATTTATTTATAAAACTGATCTATATTGTATTTTATCTGATGAAAGCACACCATAATTTAACTTGGTGTCCTTGAAATATGTATGATGAAATAAATATGGTTTTATAAATATAGTTTCCATTTGTTAATATATTGTATAATATATATATATATATATATATATATATATATATATATATATATATATATATATATACCACTATCATTAATACGACAACCACTAAGATCATTAATAAAACTACAACTCTTATCACCATGATAATGATCATAAGTACAAGGATCCTTATCATCCTTGTTATCATCATCACCATTATCACGATCGTTGTCATCAGCATCTTCACTACTGTCATCAACGTTTTCATATTCACCATCATCATCACCATCAATAGTAGAAGCAATAGCCAAGCAGTTATCATCATTCGCATCGTCATCCATTCTTGTTTTTATCTTCATCAATAACGGCATTATAATCCATCAGTGGCGCAGCAATCCTCTTCCTCTAGCACCTCCTACTCTTACACTGCCCCTTCACTCCTCCACTTCCTAGTACTCTTGTTAATATCATCATCATAACCAGCAGCAGCAACAACATATTCATTGTCGTTATCATTAGCACAATAATCAGGAAATAT
>OZ024743.1:226539006-226571506 GCA_964016885.1 Eledone cirrhosa
TCCCTTTACGGCCTGAGTTCAAATCCCGTCGGGTTAACTTTTCCTTTCATCCTTAAGAGGTCGACAAAATAAAGTACCAGTAATGCACTGGGTAATTGCTGGCCTTGTGCCAAAAGTAGAAAGAATTATTGGTTGTACCAATAATTTGAAAAACACACTATTGTTTCTTTGTTTCAGAAACCATGGTAGTGAGACGATTATATGACTTAGACAAACTTACTTTAGACGGTCTGACTTATAGTCCCCGAAATTGAGCTTTTGGCATAAGTTTATATATTATTTCTCTGAGTGATATTTTATCTATATATTTTATCCATTAATTGATGAGAATGAGATGTCTACGTATTAGAGAAAACAAAAAATTTAAAATTAGTATATATATTTATATATAATACATTATAAAGAAAGAAGAAACATTAGATATAAATAAAAAGATATAATATACCTAAATTCCTTCATTATCCTCGACTACGTAGTTTTGTGGCTATTATGCAAACACATTACATCATAGAGATGCAGTATTTTTGTGAGGTTTGCCGACTTATCAAGAGGAAACCTCATTTAGAGTTTCAAAACACGTCCGTAGGACGCGAGATAGAATCCCAAAATCGGAGGGGGAACTTATCACGTGATACAGTGGTCAAGAAACAGAGCTAAGCCTCTTACAACCAAGAGAAAAATACCACAAAAGGCGGAGGGGGTATTTATGTCAAGGCCGTAGAAGAATTGGCTAGGAGGGCGAGAAGTATGAGTAGTGTAAGCTTAACAGCTGTCACTATACTCAGTGGTTACTCTACCGTAGGGAGTTATAAACAATACAAAGAAATACACAGACACATGCGAATACATACATATACATGCATATATCCACATATATATCTGAATTTGTGTGGTGCCAACGTCAACCGTTATTGCTCTATGAATAATAGGGACAAAATAATCTGAATGGATTAGATTGATTCAATATCAGAGTTATATAATACATTATAAAGAAAGAAGAAACATTAGATATAAATAAAAAGATATAATACACCTAAATTCCTTCATTATCCTCGACTACGTAGTTTCATGGCTATTATACAAAAACCTTACATCATAGAGATGCAATATTTTTGTGAGGTTTGCCGACTTATCATTTAGAGTTTCAAAACGCGTCCGTAGGAGACGAGATTGTGTCCCGAAAGGCGGAGGGGGAACTTATCACGTGATACAGCCTCTGTGGTCTTTTGTGGTATTTTTCTCTTGGTTGTAAGAGTCTTAGCTCTGTTTCTTGAACGCTGTATCACGTGATAAGTTCCCTCTCCGCCTTTCGGGATTCTATCTCGCGTCCTACGGACGTGTTTTGAAACTCTAAATGAGGTATCCTCTTGATAAGTCGGCAAACCTCATAAAAATACTGCATCTCTATGATGTAATGTTTTTGCATAATAGCCACAAAACTACGTAGTCGAGGATAATGAAGGAATTTAGGTATATTATATATTTTTATAAATATCTAATGTTACTTCTTTCTTTATAATGTATTATATAACTCTGATATTGAATCAATCTAATCCATTCAGATTATTTTGTCCCTAATATTCATAGAGCAACAGCGGTTAAGGTTGGCACCACACAAATTCAGGGATATATGTGGGTATATGCATGTATATGTATGTATTCGCATGTGTCTGTATATATATATATATATATATATATATATATGTCTGTATATATACAAAATTAAGTATGTGTGTGTGTGTGTCTGTGTGTCTGTGTATTACCTATAGGGGCCTACATCTTACGACCGATTTTCATGAAACTTTACAGGCGCATAAATTAGTAATCGGGCAGTTTATTTCTATATATCAACGTATCGTTTTTTTTTAATCCGGGGTCATTCTGCAGATAAAAACCGATAGGGGGGGGGGGGTCACCTTTTTTTAGGTATCGAAAAACAAGAATTTTGGTTCTAGCTCACACATTTTGCCACCGATTTCGTTAAAATTTTAAAGCAAAATACAATTTATCATTGCAGATCCTGTAATGGCTTTATATTTTGGATTTGTTATTCAGAAACGGCGTGGCAGCCGATTAAATATTCAAAAATACCACTTTTAGACTCAAATTTCCACTTTTTCGGCTCTATCTCCCACATTAATCAACCTAGTTTGTTCAGATTTTACACTACACTATATCTGATAATTTCACGCCTTAAAGTGGCTTTACATTTTGGATTTTCTGTTCAGGAACGGCGTGGCAGCCGCTTAAATATTCGAAAATACTACCTTTTCGGCTCTAGCTCCCACATTTTTCAACCGATATCGTTCAAATTCGAAACTTTGGCTCCACCTCACACAAATCAATTTATTTGGTTCAACTTTTATACTACGATAGAACCTATCATTGCACATCTTATAAATGGTCAAAGGCAAAACGATGGCCACTGACGTCGTCTGAGCTTTTAGTTGTGTATTTGAGAATACATCGGTTTCCAATCAAGTAGCGTGAGGAAATTTGGCTTAGTGTTATAAGTCATTCCCTCTCCCCCAGCATGCACCTTCATCAGTCACCTGCGTTTATCAGTGATAGAGGTTATCACCACCCTCCCCCGTATGGCCTGTGTGTGGCCATAGATGAATCATCGAGAAGCAGTCGCTAAGATCAATACCTTTTCATCAAAGCAGATATTATTTAACCTAGCCAGGCAACGCTGGGTACTGCTGCTAGAATATATATATAATTGTGTATGGATGTCCGATGGGACTTGGGAGATGACTTCAGTTAGAAAAGGCACTTATTTTCTGGGTCGAGTATAAGCATATTTATTTTATATAGAAATGACTTCTACAGGACTAGAACTATTTCCTTGATAGGAAATATCAGCAATTTCATGATGATTTCATACGGTTATCAATGCGGCTGTGACGCGTCTTATAGAACTGTCAATGGTTGGGAGGGGGTTTTGGTCTAGTTCAGCGTTAATTCTTGTGTCCTAATCATGAACTGAGCAGAATTCATTCTTCTCCGGTTGTCCTGCAACAGTTTTTTACTAGTTCATTCTGCAATAGTTGATATCACATTGAAGTGAACTTATGAGGGATTAGTCTAATAAACAATAGTGACGAGATAATGTGATCCGATCCATCGATGTTTCAAAGCTAGCCTCTCATAACCTATCGTTCCATCCAACTACAGCTGCTAAAAATACTATGTACATAGGGCAATAATTTAACTTTTATATTATTACCTTATTAGGATTTGATATATCGATATATGCGTACATACACAAGTATATATTATATATATAATATTATAGGTGCACACACACATGCACAGGCAACCAAACACACACTCACAAATAGACGCACATAGGTATGCAAAACAAAACATATATATATAGGATGTTTATTTACATGTACATTTCGTATATAATTTAATATATAACCGCGGTCGAATATATATATATATATATATACATACATACATATATATATATATATATATATATATATTTATATATTTATATATATATTTATATATATATATATATATATATATATGTATATATATATATATATATATATATATATATATATATATATATATATATATATATATATATATATATATATATATATATATATATATATATATATATATATATATATATATATATATATATATATATATGTGTATATATATATATATATAAATATTAGAAGAGGGAAACATATTTCCTGATTTGGCACGCTGCAACCTACCATCACTCTATAAAACCAGCGCGCACCATATTATTACAAAACCTCGATAAATTACTAGAATATGTCTTTCATTGGAAAGAGTCACCTAACTAAAACAGATGAAAGCTGTACACTTACAGTACTTTATTACTAAATAAATTGCAGCAAAAGAGTAAGAAAGATATATACATATACAAAGGGAGGGAGAGAGAGAGAGAGAGATGGGCGAGAAAGAGCGTTGATGAGAAGGGGAGTGTGTAGAAGACAGAAAGATAGCAACATTATATTTAGTATGTAAGTTTGGCATCAATGATAGGTGGTGGTCGTGGGAGGGTGACCAGAAATTATGTTAAAGTGAAGTGGAGCTACGCAGTTCTATGGGGAAGAGGTGTGAAGAGAAGAAAATAGACAGAAAAAGAGAAAAGGAAATAAAAATATTTCCTCAGAGGTTATTAGTTTAGTTTTTAATGTCGTTTATAGAACTGGCAGTTAACCTACTCGGTCTGATAACATGTTTCAGCTTTTCACGATAATTATCATACACACTCGCATAGACACACACGTGTGCACAATCACACTCACATAAACACACACTTGTGCACACTCAGATATACACACACTTGTGCACACTCACACAGACACACCGTTTCACACATACATACAGACACAAAATTAATTCATATACACACATGTGTACACTTTAGTACAGATTGGGATAAATATATGTACATAAATACAAAATTATATATGAATTCATACACATTAAAAACAAAAGTGATGCCGAAAGAACACGTGTGTGTCTATGCATATATATATATATATATATATATATATATATATATATATATATATATATATATATATATATATATACATATACGTACATACATGTAGTAGTAATAATAATGATAATAATAACAATATATAGAAAAACAAGGTTGAAAATGGAATTTGAATGAATCTTTAAGAAGATTTATTATAAAACGGTGCACATCACCACATAGGTACCCAACTCTCCACTTCACTGAATATTTGAAAATCATTCAAACGTGAGACCGGTAAAGTTATTATTAATACATTTTCTTGATATATACGTATATGAGCATATAAATCTATATATGATACTTATGTATATATGTATATATATAGATATATAGATACTTATGTATATGTGTATATATATATATATATATATATATATATATATATATATATATATATATGTGTGTGTATCTGTATATGCACGTGTATGTGAATATATGCATATATATATATATATACATACTAGCTGATGTACCCGGCTTCGCTCGGGGAACAGATAAGAGAAGGCGGATAAACGAGGAAACGACTGTATTGGATGTGTTGTCTGGTTTACATTATGAGGTGAGACCGTAATGTCTGTGTGAGAGAGACATAAAAAACAATCATAACACTTCCTTATTAGGCTGGGGGAGTAAATTGCCGATTAAACGGTAGCATTGGCCTTGGATTTTAAATCTTGTGAAATAACCATAGTCAGTATGATCATTTTCAGCTCCAAAGGAGGCCCTCTGAAACCCAGCAATATACCGTATAACATTGCTTCTGTAGTGTTACTTCGTTAGTGCGGTCTGTATGCAGTATATGAATAAATCTTGGAGGATCCTCTATCCGGGGAAGTCTGACCTTTCCTCCTAAGCAACACATGCCAAGTGTAATATCAATGCTAACAATCGCGACTTTAGGATCATTTCTATAATTCTTCGATGGAGCATATGAAATCCCAGCTCATAGCCAGTTTATTCTACCTTGAAGAGTCCTTTGTACTCTTCGAGTTTGCATGGCAACTCTCATTGCTTCTTGGTGATTTTCGTATTGTACCTCTGTTTGTTGCGATAATCTTTCTGTTTCCTGTCTCAAGTTTTGTACACTTTCAGAAAGTTGCGATTGTCGTTCTTGTCTTAACCTTTCTGTTAATGTCACAATGTCGACTTGTCCCTTTATTGCCAAGTCTTTTTTTATATTGTTCGTGAGTTTCTCTTTCGTTGAAGATTTCGACTGTTTGGCGGACATTGTAACTCCTCCGATAGATGAGCGGTGTTTTGGTGACATGATGAAATTAACCTGATAAAAAGTAAACAATACAAAGCAATATAAAAAAAAATAGAAATAAATCCGAACAGCAGCCTTAGAGAATAGGTTGACACTCTGTCATCTGAATTAGGTCAATAACAACATGACTATATCCACAAAAAGATAAATCAATATACACCGTAGATTAATTTCAAATAGCATCAATTTTTCTTTGCTTTGTAAATCAAAGACCGGTGTAAAACAACTTTATAAAAGCTAACGTAATGTTGTTAAACTGATACTTTGATATGTAGTTTAAGCCGATTCTAGACTTTTGTGGGGTGTCACCTACTCTCTCAGAATATCTAACACTTTAATTGTATCTCTACAATAAGCATCTCTGTTATATATATATATATATATATATATATATATATATATGTGTGTGTGTGTGTGTGTGTGTGTGTGTGTGTGTGTGTGTGTGTGTGTGTGTGTGTGTGTGTGTAATTGTGTGTGGGGTGTGTGTGTGGGTGTACCTGTTTGAGGTTCTCAGTGCAGTCGGTTTCGGATCCATTCTCAGAGGATGCCTCGCTCGATTGTCAGAGTAAACGGTCTTCTATCAATCTGGGGCAGTGATAGGAGCAACATTTAACCAGGAAAAGTCACTGTGCCTTCGACGCGGTACTTGGAAAGACATATTCACCGTTATCAGGCGCTGATCATATGGGCCGGTTCAAATTCTTGCGCTCTGGTATGGTCCAAACCTCTAGATGAGGAAACGCTGGTATTAGGTAACGAGTACGTTGTCGACTTTCACCCAACAATGGGTCGAGTGGAATCTATCCCCAAAGATCCGGCGGAAGTGGCTAACGAGAACTTTGCATCCACCATCTACTGCCATGTAAATATTGTGCCATGCGCTGTTACACATCTGACTGCGCTGGGCCGTCTCTTCGCTGCCAACTTCCACTGCATGGATAACTGGGCATGAAGAAGCCCAGACATTCACTGAATATACGATATATCTAGATTTTCTTGGACCGTGAACATTTGTAGTCCCTGCTTGCTAGACGCAGGATTTGGAAAAGTTGCAGTCCTGGGTCATGTAAACACTGATCGGTAGAACTTGGAAACTGGAATGGCTTCAGGTTATCACAGCTCCCTGCCAATTGAAGGCCTGATAAACCTTTTCCTGTTACGTGCAAATCATACTTTGTATTATCTTGTATCGTCCTGAGCCGTCTTTAATATTTTCTTAATGTTAGACATACCTGACTAATAAAGAAATTATTACTATTATTATCGGTGCAGCGTCGGATATCATGCTACATGCTTCACAGCATGGAGTTATGACCCTTCACGTTCTGTTTACTCGATTTACGTAAATAACTCGCTGACACTGTTCATTTGTATTGACCTTTGTATTTCAGATCTAATGGCCAATAACTCGATTACTATAAAAGAAATCAGTAGAGTGGCAGTATCGGTGGAAGGTCGAACATATGCTTTGCGTCATATTGTTACTGCTCTTGAAGTTCTGAGTTCAAATCCCGAGGTTAGCTTTGCTTTTCATCCTTACGAGGTCGATAAAATAAAGTCTCAGTGATGCACTGGGGTCGATTTAATCGACTTTCCCTTCCCTCCGATCATTATCATTTCTTTATCGAGCGGTGGATTGGCAGTATCGGTAGAGGGACGGACGCCATGCTTTGACGCATAGAGTACAGGCCCTTGCCATTCTGAGTTCAAATAACGCCGAGGTTAACTTTACCTTTCATCTTTACGGGGTCGATAAAATATAGTACCGGTAAAGGCCTTGTGCCAAAAGTAGAAACAATTATCATTTATTTATCAGACTTATCCATCAATTCTAATGCAGGTAGATTGGCCGACTGGTTACATTGTGAGATAAAAGGCTTTCCGGCATTTAGTTACGTTCTTTATTTCTAAGTTCCCAGCCCGCTGGAATAAGCTTTGCTTTTCATCCTTAACTCAATAACATAAGGTACCAGTAACAAACTTAGTGTCGATCTAAAGGACTTCCTCCTTCCTTTCAGGTTGCTGGCCTTGTACTAAAAGTAGAAACAATTGTTATTTATTTTATTTGACAAAAAGGCATCGACTGTTTATATTTATATTTATATGCGTCCCTTTTTATTATTGATTGTTAAACTCCTTTTTTTTACGCAGTGTTAACTTGCTAACCTTGTGACTATTAAAAACCATTATTGTTGTTGCTGATGTTGCAAGGGAATATGGAATGCCAATTCGTAAAACCAGTCCAGAAGAAAGTCCTTGTTGTTGTAACACTGCACAATTTCTACAGCCTAATGACTAGTTACTTTTTCTTGTATTCTATGAGTTTAACAGTTATTTTTATGTGAGTTTAACATTTCTTATGAATTAGCTAGTTCTAATGCTATGTAATTACTATAGCTCTATAATTAATGTTTCCAAGGGCTTGATTCTTTTCATTGACACTATAGAGTCTTTATAAGAAAGCATCGAACAGTTGTATTTTTAGAAAAAATATTTAATTAGACGTGATCCAAGATATTGTTTTTGTTTGTAGTATCGATATACATCAATTAATTATTGCAGCTATAATAATAGTTATAATAATAATGATGATGATTGCTGATTTAGGCACAAGGCCAACAATCTTTTGGTAAGAAGAGAAAGTCGATTATATCGACCCTAGTTCGTGACTGGTACTTTATTTTATCGACCCCGTAAGGATGAAAGGCAATGTTAACCTCAGCGGGATTTGAACTCAGACAGTAAAGGGGCGTAACTATATGCTGCAAAGCATATCCACCAATAATAATGATTGCTGATTTAGGCACAAGGCCACCAATTTAGAGGGTAGGAGAAAGTAGATTAAATCGACTGCAGTGCATTACTTTTACTTTATTTTATCGACCTCGTAAGGATGAAATGCAAAGCTAACTTCTTCGGGATTTGAACTCAGAACGTAAAGCGCAGTAACAGTAAGCCGCAAAACATATGTCCGACGCTCCACCGATACTGCCACTCTACTATTTTTTTTAATAGTAATCGAGTTATTGGCTAGTAGAAATTAAATACAAAAGACAATACAAATCAACAGTGTCAGCGAGTTATTTTCATAAATTGAGTAAACAGAAAAATAAGAAAACATTGTAAAAAAAATTGATAACAATAGAATTTCCAATAAGTGGGATAACCACCTAATTATAATTAAATCCACAGATCCAAAGTGGACCACATAATGATGTACCTCACTTGCCCCAACTCTTTCCAGCCTATAGGATCATATTTAGAATACATTACGGTAAATTGGCAGTATCGGCAGATGGTCGGACACAATGCTTTGACGCATAGAGTTACGTCCCTTTATGATCTGAGTTCAAATCCCGCCGAGGTTAACTTTGCCTTTCATCCTTACTAGGTCGATAAAATAAAGTACCAGTAATGTACTGGGGAATTGCTGGCCTTGTGCCTAAAATAGGAACAATTATTTTATAAGGGCGGTGGATTGGCAGTATCGGTAGAGGGTCGGACGCCATGCTTTGCAGCATAGAGTTACAGCCCTTTATGATCTGAGTTCAAATCCCGCCGAGTTTAACTTTGTCTTTCATCCTTACGCGGTCGATAACATAAAGTACCAGTAATGCACTGCCTTGAGCCAAAATGCTGGCCTTGTGCCAAAAGTAGAAACAATTATTTTATAAGAGCCACCCATCTAAGAATTTCCCTCTCTACCTTCAATTACCTTTCGAAGTTAAACTTGAAAAACACGATGATAGCTTCGATGCAGATGAATGAGCATGTTTCTTCACCTTTCAGACACGTCCATCACATGCCCCATTTCAGCTCAGCCCCCAGAGAAAAACAATTAAAAAAAGAAATGTCTGCCTTCACTTGTCGGTGCCCCCCGCTCCCAAGGCGACGTGGAGACGTTTAGGATGGAGTTGTCTGACAGTCAGATCCGTTCTACTCGTGAAAATATCTATTCGACAAAACTGCCTAAGTGTGTGCAGATAAGTTTCATCACTCAGTGCGCATCTCAGCTTGGGCCATCTGACAGTTCGTTGCTTGTAAATTTAAATTCGCACTAGCAGTAATCACCTCATAGCCGCTGCCACTGACAAACCATGGATATTTGGAATTTGTCCATAGTTGCCAGGCTGAATATCCTGGGTACAGACAGACGCTCATACCCACCACTAATCCTGTATAAAATCCTAACACGGAATATCCACCGATCACATTGCCCAATTGAACTGGGTGGTAGTGAGCACGTGACAACATTCCAGTCACGCTTTTATCTCGATCTATGTTTTTAGCTCAGACAAAGTGACGAGTGGTGGAAAGATGTGTCTCACAATGAGCAACTAAATTTGTTCACCGTTTAGAAGAGAGAGAGAGAGAGAGAGAGAGAGAGAGAGAGAGAGAGAGAGAGAGAGAGAGAGAGTGTGAGAGAAAGACGGAGAGAATGAGTAAATCGAATCGAAGTCAGTGTTGTAGCATATCTACAAACTTTATTGGTATATAACAATTGTTTCGATATCGATCAGCTCAGAGTTCAATCAAGATGACGGGGCCCGAGTTGGGCTCTGCCATTGTAATTGTACCCTGAGCTGATCGATACCAAAATAATTGTAATAGGTGAATAAATGTTCTACATATGCTGCAGCACTCATTTCGATTTTACTTACTCTATTTACACTCAGCACACTACAATCGCCATAACTCTGCAATAAAACCAGCCATGCGACGTACCTCGTAACACACACACATTATATATATATATATATATAACGAACTTTTCAGATTCAACCTGTAACAAGTGTGGCAAGACTGGCCTTTTGAATTGCAGATGCATTTCTCTTTTTTTACCATCTGAGTGACCTAGAGCAACTTAAAATATATTATCTTTTTCAAGGACATAACGCACCGCCCGGAATCGAACTAGTGACCTTTCGATTGCATTAATAGGTTAACACGTGGAGCCACAAAGTAATCTTGTCGCATAGACACTCAGTAAAATATGCATTCACACAATATTGAACACATCTGTTTCCATATACATAATGTTTCATACTCACTTTCCGAAGACAGTCGCACAAAAAGAAAATCTCTATGTGGTTATGTGACTTAATAGAAATAGCGAAGTCGTCACAATTCCTACGTTTCAGATTTAAGAAAAAAAAATGATAAATCTATATTCGACAATGCAGACTCAGAAACGGAACGACTAAATACCATATATCTGCCATGTCTAGCAGCATATGTACGCCTGATCAGTGATTACATGATCGTCAAATTTACCAAAATTTGCAAACGGAAAAAATAACTAAGACAGCAAATTGTTGCAATACGCCCTTGTGGCTGGGTTAGGGAGATCTCACCCGCTTACAAATATAGATGAGAATAACAAAAAGAGCGACTTCTATAGGAAAAATACACATTCCGATTAACCGTATTGCTTGTCTTCTGAGGATAATCATGAATCTAAATTCGATGATTATAATTCTAGTCAGTCGATCAATAGAACAACATGCTAATGAAATCAACGTGTGAATGACGGAGCATTCATATGGAATATTGTGTCATTTAAACGTCGATTTAGCGCGACACAGACTACGACAACTCTGGGTCTTTGAATTACAGGTACAATTAATCTAATGAATTTCCACAGTTTTCGTCTACAGAGTTTCATATGCCCATGATATCACAGGGTCGGAGAGAACCAGAAACGTAATGATTGTGAAGCGAACTTCTTAACTATACTAAATACGCACCAACTAATGACATAATAACTGTGAAGCGAACTTCTTACCTATGCTGAATACACAAAAATTGGTGACATAATAACCAGTCATTTATCGCAGCTAATTAACATTTAGTGTTTAGCAATTCATTTGCCAATTTTTATGAAATATCTAAAATCAATATTGTAAAGTACTTAAAAGTAGCTAATAACAGAAATAAGACTAGCAGCCAATAGTTCTTTAGTCGAGGAAATTTAACATATAATTATTTTTCATAGAAGTAAAATGAAAGTGTGTGTGTGTAATAATTGTAGAGAGAAGATAAATAGCTCGGTGATTAGGATGGTTGCCTCACAATCCAAATGTAATCAGTTCGATTTCTGCCAGCACATTCTATCTCTGACCAAAAACTTTATTTTTCTTGCTCCAATACACTCAGCATTAACAGTGGGCCAGCTTTGTCATATATTTATGAAGGTAGGCTCCCTAAGCATTATTTGAAGCGTACGCCCGTCTGTGTAATGCTTAGCGAATTTCACATTAGTTTCACGAGACAGATATTTTGGAACATTTATTCATTGGAACTGACGGAAGTCCAGTACGATGCAGGTAGATTCAGTTGTAGTTCCTAAAGTTATTATTTTGAACACACCAATTCGACCAAGCGCAGAAAATACGAAAACCTAAAAGGATTTCTATTCCTAGACAGGTTAATAGTTCTTTAAATGAAATTATGCAAATATTAACCAATTTTCAAAACGACCGAGTGAGTTTATTGCAGCATTTTGAAACCACACACCAAATGCTAATTTGGTAGCTTGATTTCTTTTATCTAGCATTGTTACAAAACCAAAGATTCGATATTAAATGGGCCCCAGTTTGAATTACATTGATATGTATTCATTTAACAAACACTGAGAAACCTTAAAATTGGCAATGACTGTCTTTCGTGTCTCTTGCACATAATGCAGAAATATTTCCCTATTATGCCACACACACACACACACATATATATATATATATATATATATAACGAAGGAAATGTGGTAAGGAACCAGGTGGACCATAACGCCCCAAAGTACTCAATACTTAGGGTAGTAGAGTGGGTATTAGGAACGAGTAGGACCCCGACGGCTGAGCTCAAGCCATTTCGACGGCTAATTCTGGAATTAGCCGTCGAATTAGCCGTCGAAATGGCTGTCGAAATGGCCGTCGAATGGCCGTCGAAATGGCCGTCGAATTAGCCGTCGAAACGGCTTGAGCTCAGCCGTCGGGGTCCTACTCGTTCCTATATATATATATATATATATTTATAGTAAAAGAGTTAGGACGTCGATGGTTGAGTTCCGGCTGTTTCGACATCTAGATCCGAACTAGCTGTCGAAATAGCTGGAGCTCAGCCGCCCGGGTCCTGACTCTTTTCCTATTCACCCACTCTACTGCCCTTATTATTGAGTACTCTGGTGTTTTACGGTCTACCTGGCATCTTACCCCACTCTCTTTGTTATATATATATGCAGACAGATGGTGCAATGCACCTTATTGCTGCATTAGTTCTGCAGAAACTTGAGTCCGGGAATCTTATAGGCACCCGTTTTATGTGTGTTGTGTTGAGGCAAATAACTATGTGTATACTCTGGTAATGTATCTTACATTGCCATTGAGGGCACTGAGATACAACCGGTACTGGCATTGATAAATATGCTGGGTCCGTCAACCCTTATTATTATTATCTCCCAACTAGCGGAATATTGAGAGTAAGTTAAACAATTTTTCACTTTTTATTGTTTTTGTTTTGATATGCACTCTTTTTCGTGCTACTAATTTTGTCTCACTCTTTTAAGTTGTGAATTAGACTGGTTATCTACGCACGTGGCTGACACATTTCAGCTCGCTACCATATTGGTATATAATAGATCATCGCCGTTAAAGGTTCTTGGCACTACCAATGTTACCATCGCTTTCTTCTAGCCATGGGGCTTGGAGACATGAACCGAATGCTACCATTCTATTTTATATCAATGTGAACTGGTATTTCTAATAGCCATTTTTTCACCCCTTGATAATTTGTGTGTGAGACACGTTGGCTGAGTCCTTCTGACAGGAACTAATAGATTGATTCTTTTTAGCTTCCCGTCCCCACGTAAAATTTGTAAATCAGTGGCTAGTTGAGAGATAGAGTCCTATCGGTTGCCAGTTAATCGCTTTACCGTGTCGGTTGTCACAAACAGTCATGACCGGCTCGGGCCGGTATTTGGATTATGTCGATCGATTAGTTATTGTTTAGACGATACCCGCTGACGAAGCAGCATAAGCCGATTGTGCATTGTTGTATAATATATGCAGGCAGATGGTGCAGTGCACCTTACTGCTGCATTTGTACTGCAGAAACTCGAGTCCGGGAACCTTATAGGCACCCGTTTTACGTGTGTAAATAACTATGTGTATACTCTGGTAATGTATCTTACATTGCCCATTGAGTGCGCTGAGATACAACTGGTACTGGCATTGATAAATATGCTGGGTCCGTCAACCCTTATTATTATTATTATTATTATTATTATTATTATTATTATTATATGTATATATATATATATATATATATATACAACAATACAATTTATATTTTCTCTGCACAGACGCACTCCCTTGTTACCAATAATATTAAATAGATTCCTCATTCCTGTTCGAAGGAGTCAAGGAAGCTGCTGAAAAGTAGCCTTGAAAGTTCATGTAAATTAATCCTTAACTTCTCAGGAAAGGAAAGGATACATATGCAGTGCTCGAGAAACGGACCGGAGTGTCATGCTTGGCTCAAACTGGGGTTAAACAATCATTTAACATTTCTTCGTTCGTTTGTCTGTCTGTTTGTTTCTTCTTTTTATGGGTGTTATTTAGATATTTATTGGAATGTATTCCATATTTGCTCGTGTGTTATATTAGTTCCTCTTTTCATCTTCATCTCCTGAAATGTTCTCTAAATGAGAAATTTTCATTTTAATATGATCGTTGATCTCGCTTAGAAGAAGGAACAATAACAAGACAAGTAAATAAGTTAAGCATCCAACTCAAATGTAATAAAACAAGATTTATAATAACAAACTGTAGAATGAAGAAATTTTTATGCTGCCATTTATTTGGAACAAATAATTTAAAAGAAAAGAAAGAAAACAAGAAACAAACATCACAAAAATTCCAAAGATTAACTTTGCTAAAATTGTAGTGTTTCGCTTTATTCCTGCTATTAGCCATTCAAAAACAAGGAGTAAATGTAATGATTAGGGAAAATATGGATTTTAATCAGAATGGCTTAGAATTTGGAATGATATCCGGCTGCTATTTCTAGAACGTCTAATTTCTTCGTTCGAATAAGAGCTAGATAAAGTCAATTGTTTTGAAGAATTATGAAATGTGAAAAATTATTTCTTCATTTTTTTGCGGCAATAGCAAGAACCAGATGAATAAAATAAATAAATTATTTTAATGAGAATAAATTAAAGACAACAAAATCCAAGATAGCAATAATTGTAAAAATCATGGATTTTCTCCCTAGGAAAGCATTTTTCTCCAATTTTATTTCAAATAATAACTGATAATCCTTTTTGCTTTCTTTTCCAATTTTCAAAATAATTTTTTCATTAAAAAATCAAATCTAATTGCTAAATTGCCGAAACCCATCAAATTTATGGTTTAGGATCAGTTGGGAAGAACTGCATGATATGTGATGTGTTTATTGTGTGTGTTTGTATGTGTACATGTGAATGTATATGAGTGTGTGTGATTATGTGTGTAGATGTGTGTGTACATGTGTATGTATGTATATATGAGTGTGTGCACATGTGTGTGTACATGTGTGTGTATGTATATGAGTATGTAGTGAGGAATATGTTATTACTAAATGCTCGTGTATGCTTGTGCGCAAGGGTATTCTTGCTTGTGTATATGTATGTATATATGTTCGTGTATCCGTGTATGCATGTGTGTGTACATGTGTATACAGCTGTGTATGTATGAATTTGAGTGTGTAGCAGAGAATATGTGATTACTATATGCTCGTGTGTGCATGTGCACGAGGGTATTCTTTCCTGTGCAAATGTATATGCATGTGTGTGTGTGTTCATGTTTGTGCATATGTGTATATAGCTGAGTGTATATATGTTTGTGCACATGTTTATATAGCTGAGTGTGAATGTGTGTGCGTACAAGTGTCTATATGGATTTATACACGAGTATATATGTGTATGCATGGGCTTAAAGGTGTGTCTATGCATGATTGTGTTTTGAATGACTGTGTTGGTTGTTTCTTAAATTTCAATACAAACCATGAAACAAAAATCTCTTTTCTACACTTCTTTCATTAAATTTTCGTTTAACCGTGAACGTTGATGTAGCAATGGCAATAGTAGTAAAAGTTACAAAGTGGTGGTGGTGGTGGTATATTTTAATCTCAATTTCGTACCCAGTATAATTCTTCATGACACCATCAGAACCGAAACATTGTGAATAATCATCATAGTTTGAATATTTTGGTTTTACTAAATTCAGAAGGTAGATATTTGGTGGAAGCAGTAACGTTCAGGCATCGAACAAGGTGTCTTATAGGTATTTAATCATGTCCTCTACGAAAGATATTCTCCTTGTTCCTAGGCTAGAAATTTTAGGATGGTTGACTGGCATAATCGGTAGAATGATCAACAGTTGTGTTATTAGTTATCATACTTTATGTTTCGAGGCTCTATACCTTTGAAATAATTTGTACCTTTCATCCTAGTTGCGCTGTACAGAATTACCGGACTAGATGTGATTTATTATATCTCCTTAGCTCCAAATATATCTACCCCAGCGCATATTGTAAGAAATCAATAATTATAAACAGGAGAGGGAAATGGGTTGGTAGAAACTGTCAAATATCGGACTAAATATCTTGGCGTTTAGTATCGGTTTAAGTTAAGATAGACATTAAAATTGATTCTGCCTTGATCTACTACTATAATGCCAGCCATATACTGGAGGTATAAAATCGATTGTATTATTCATTTAATACGTACGTTCTTGAGGCTAATTTAGAAATCTTTAATAATATTATTTAGAGGTTGTAATTAAATTGGAGAGAGTAAATTTCAATCCTGCTGAACCCACATAATGTAAGCATATCGAATAATTAAGTCCCTGAACAAAATTAAGTATCAGGTGGATTGGCAGTATCGGTAGAGAGTCGGACGCCATGCTTTCCAGCATAGTTACGTCCCTTTACAGTCTGAGTTCAAATCCCGCCGAGGTTCACTTTGTCTTTCATCCTTACGGGGTCGATAAAATAAAGTACTAGTAATGTACTGGGTAATTGCTGGCCTTGTGCCAAAAGTAGAAACAATTATTTGAAATAATGATACTTAATTTTGGAGTTACGGGCCTTTACGATCTGAGTTCAAATCCCGCCGATGTTAACTTTGCCTTTCATCCTTACGGGATCGATAAAATAAAGTACCAGTAATGCACACGGATGATTGCTGGCCTTGTGCCAAAAGTAGAAACAATTATTTGAAATAATAAGATGACTGGATTGGCAATATCGGTAGATCACGCCGAGGTTAGCTTTGCCATTCATCTTTACGGGGTACTAGGGTCGACTTAATTGAATTCCCCTCCCCCAAATTGCTCACCTTGTGCCTCAGTCAGAAACCATTACTTGTAATGATACGGCCAATGGATTGGTAGTATAGTTAGTGCGTTAGAAAACATGCTTTGCGACACAGAGCTATGGTTCTTTACATTCTGAGTTCGAATTCCGCCGAGATTAGTTTTGCCTTTCATCCTCATGGGATCGAGAAAATAAAGCTCCAGTATAGTACTGAGGTCAATTTAAAAGACATTCGTCCCTTCTCTTAAAAAATTGCTGGCGTTGTGCCAAATATAGAAACATTTATTTGTAACGAGGCAGCAGACTAAATGCATTACAATATTTAGTTTCGATCCTTTGAAATTTGAATCATATTAGGCTCAACTTCGACTGTTAACCCGTTAATGAAATGTATAGATATAATTGCTTCTACATTTGGTGCAAGGACAGTCAACTAAATCGAAATAAATAGAAATGATATATCCAGTTCAGTGCATTTAATTTAAACTTTCCAATTTACCTCCAATAAAAGAATTCATTACCAGCATTAATACTATCCTTATTGCTTTCTTTGGCGCAGACATCCTGGTGCTCCGAACAAAATACTTTGCAGTATTTAGTTACAAAAAACTATATAAGCATTTTGGCAGACAAAGTTTTCTTATTGATTAACCCATGGAAAGAGATTATTTTTCTAACTTTATAGATTATCTCTGTTAATCAAAGATGTTCAACTATTTTGAACCATGGTATGTTAGTGCTATTGCTAATGACTATTGGCTTTTCAAGCATGCACTATACGTAAATAAACCATCGTCAAATATCTATACGTTATTAATTGCCGTCCCTCAGTATATCGTAGTAAGTAAGCGTTATTGAAGAGGGAGAATCCTAAAATACGTATATCGCTATTACACGGATGTTGAGGTAACTGTAATATAATCACGGCCTAAAATTTTCGCAGCGAGTTTATGTTTATATTTAATATACATAAACATTCAGCCTTTATTTTGAATCCACGGTGTGTTAATTTTATGTGTATTTATGATTCAGAATTATTCTATGATGAGCTTTCCCTGAGCTATATTGTTCTCTTTAGTGAAAGAAAACCAATGAATTCCGCCCACTCCTACATCAATTAGACTCGAAGTCCCTGCAAAAAGGTCAGAAAGATTGCTTTTCTTTCTCCGATAAAATACTTAAAATAATAAAAACAATTTAATTAATAAATTAAAAAATTACGAATAGTTCTTTTAATTCTAGATTAGTTATCCTAAAAGTACTAAATTAAATTAAATATAATTTAATTTTAGTTTGATCTGCTGGAACGATTTTCAATTATTGACCTATTTGGATTCCCCTCATCGATGTAGAACGAAATAAGTCACAAGTCAATTTGGGAGGCATTGTATAATCAATTGACCTGCTAGAAATAGCAATGACTTATATCTCAAATTATAATCTACCGTTGGATAAATTTGGTCCTATGTGACTGTATAAAAGGATGCGATGGAGGGTCACAGTTGAAACTTTTATCATCAGTATTTAATTGACCAGCGTTGATCTGTTGCTAAGTAACAAGAACGATTCATTATAAAATTCAATAAAAACAGCAGTATGTGAGACAGTGGAGGGTATACACAATTTAACCTTATTGCCTGGCCCTGCGGAGGCACGTGGCCTAGTGGTAAGGGTGTTAGACTTAGGATCTTAATTACGTGTGTTCAATTCCTGGGCTGGTTTGCGAATTGTCTTCTTGAGCAAAACACTACATTTCACGTTGCTCCAGATTACCCAGCTGAAAATGAGTAACAGCAGGGGCTGAGGTTTAAGCCTGCGATGGACTGTGATAAGCATCGGCCTAGCGAGCGTTCTCGCTTAAGACAGTCTTAAGAATAAACTTTATTCCTGGCCCTGGTGAGTTTTCAACATAATATTTCAATCTCATACTCTTTAACTGGTTTCGCTCATTAGAGTACGGAAATAAGATTTAGTCTTCAAAGGATATATATATATATATATATATATATATATATATATATATACAAACAAATTAGTAGAAAGGAAAAATATTTTTTCAGTAAAAAATGTTGAAGAGATTTTTTCAGTGAAATATCAAAACATTAATTTATTTACAATACCGGTTTCAGCATTATATGCATTGTCAATTGCGGACATGGTTGCGACCAAGCTATTAGCAGAGAAGATTGGACAGAGAAATTAACTTTCTTCTCTGAATGAACATGTATGTGAAAATTAATTTTACTTCCCCTTACTATTATTATTATTGTTCTTTGGGTCTCAGTCATTGATGTTAGTTAACTGGAAAGTTTGTTGAAATGAATATCAAGCTACTACCTGCAGCCTCAGATATTCAGGACGTATCGGAGGGTTCTTGCTGTTCCAAGTAAACATGCCTTTTGAAGTGTTCCAAAAAGCGGGGCGGGGCCAATTTTCTTTAACCATCCCTGGAAACTTTTTGAGATAGTACCTAGTGCGCCTATGACAATCGGGACCACTTTGACTTCATGGCAGTTCCAAATCCTTTTTACCTCCCACTTTAGGTCCTGGTATCGGTTAATTTTCTCCCTCTCCTTCTCTTGCACTCTCGTGTCGAATGGGCGGGCCACATCCACAATCAGGCACGATCTTTTTTCCTTGTCCCAAACCACCTGGTCAGGTCTATTGTGTTCCAGTTTCTTGTTCGTCTGTATCCTAAAATCCCACAGCACCTTCACCTGATCGTTTTCTATCACCGACTCTGGCTTATGCTCATACCACTTCTCAGAATGTGGTAAATTGTTTACTTTGCATAGGTGCCAGTGGATCACCCTGCCCATCACATCATGTCTCCAGCCATTATAGTGAGTCTGGGCTAGGTGTTTACACTCGGATACAATGTGAGCCACAGTCTCCTCTCTCTCTCCACAGATCCTGCACAGTGGGCTAACCTCCTCCTTGTAAATATGGTGTTTCAACCACTTCGTTTTGAGGGCCTGCTCTTGCGCTGCCATTAGCATTCCTTCTGTAGCTTTTTTAAGGTCTCCTCTTTTCAACCAGTTCCATGTCTATGGATCTCTGAATTCAGTTTTCTCAAAGAAGGTAATATGAAGCTATTTTTCATGAAGGCTGCTCTTTCTCCTTGTTGTTATTTCCTCCTTAGACATCCCCTTGTCTATTGTCCTCTCCTTCAGTACAGTTCTGAGCATTGACTCCTTACTATCAGTCACGTATTTGTGTAGGTTGTTTTTTTCCATCTGAACACAGTCCTCTATGCTGATAAGACCTCTTCCACCTTCAGATCTGCTTAAGTAGAGTCTATCGACATCACTCCTCTAGTAGAACATGTAGATAGTCAATAGCTTCCTAGTCTTCCTATCCATTTCTTTTTGTTCAGCAACATTCCATCTCAGAATTCCCGCACTGTACCTAGTAATAGACACAGCTCGGGAATTTACTGCACTTATGGCATTCCTACTGTTCAGATGTGACTTTAATACGCTCCTTACTCTCCGAATGTATTCAGATCTTATCAATTCCTTCATTTATTTTTTCTTGATGTCATCAGCCTCCAGAACACCCAAATACTTGTATCCTTCTTCAGTGTCAATTTCCTTTATCATCTCACCTGTTGGTACCTGGATTCTGTTGCTTCTGCTCAATTTACCCCTCTTTATTCAAAGGACTCCACATTTACTAATACCAAATTGCATACATATATCATTGCTGAAAATACGGACAGTGTCAACAAGCACATCCAACTCCTTCTCACTCTTCCCGAAGAGCTTAAGATTGTCCATGAAGAGGAGGTGATTGATGGTAAGCTCTCCCTTTCCCAACTTGTATCCTGCTCTCACTTTTCGCAGTATAATGGTCAGGGGCATCAGGGCAAGGACAAACACCAGAGGGGAAAGACTATCTCCCTGGAAGATACCTCTCTTGATCTTCACGCCTCCCAAGGATTCTCCAGCTGATGTTCACTCTGTTTTCCAGGACTTCATACTTTTGCCCAACAACTGTCTGATGTTATCTGCCACTTTGAAGATCTCTAGGCTTTTGGTGATGCAAGAATGAGGCACCATGTCAAATGCCTTTTTGTAGTCTATCCATCCCATGGCAAGGCCAGTGTGTCTCCTCTTGCAATTCCTCAATACCATCTTATCAATAAGTAACTGGTCCTTTGTACCACGTGACATCTTTCGGCATCCTTTCTGTTCGTCCGGTAACAAGTTGTTTGTGTGGAGGTGATGGTAGATTTCCTCAGACACAATGCTTGTCAACAGTTTCCACATTACGGACAGACATGTGATAGGTCTATTGTTGGTAACATCATTACCCTTGATTCGGTCTTTCATATACAGAACTGTGGTACCTTTTGTCAACCACTCTGGTACCTCACCTGACATCAAGCAATCATTGAACATGGTTGTCAGTTTCGGGGAGTGATGTTATATTTTTAATCCAATACCCCTGCATACCATCTGGACCTGGTAATTTCCAGTTGTTTAGTTTTTTGGCCTGCCACTTAAGAGTTTAAACTGTGATACTCAAATCAGTTTGTTGGTGTGACTTTTCACTAAACTCCCTGTGTACTGTCTCAATCCACACTGCCTGGTCATTATGTTTAACATCCTGCTCCCATATTCTTCTCCAGAATGTTTTAGTTTGTCCCGCCTGAGGGATCACGTCGTTGCCTCTTTTTTTCCCTTCAAGCTGTCCAAACAACATCTTCTGGTTGTTGTCAAACATGCGGTTCTGTCTATACTGACTGACTCTGCTCTCGTATTGCCTAATTTTTGCACTCTTTGCTACAATGAGTTGCTTCAGTTCCTCTATGATAATATTTAGCTTTTTCCTCCTAGTTTTGTACTTTATTTCCAGTCTATTTTTAGTGTCTATGGTTTTTAGTGTCCCATTCAGTAGGGACTCAAGCTTTCCAATGTCATTTCTCATTTCCCTGATTTGACCATTCAGTCGTTTCTTCCACCAAGGTTCTGATCTTTCTTGTTTGTTGTTTCCTCTCGCTTTTATGCCAAGTAATTCCTCACTGCATTTGCTGTTGCTTTGAGGATATTGTTGCACTGGTGAAGGCTCCTCGCCTCAAGGTATGGGATGACTTTGTTTACCTTAGCTGTTGTTTCTTTTAACTTTTTCCTGTCTACAAATCTCAGGTTCAGAGGTTTCCCACTATCAATTCATCTACCACTAAGTTTAGGATATCAACCAAATCTTGTCCTAGCCCGTCAGCATTCATCTCCTCAATGGCCGTATCGTTGTTCCACGTATTATTTATTTCAGCATTCAGATCATTGTCTGCTTCGGATAGTTCCTCCGTTCTCTCAACCTCTTCAACTTCATTTCCCACTGGCTCGTTTGCTGGCATACTCCACTCTCCATTTCCAATCTAATCTCTCTGCTCAGTTCCTCCAGTTCTAGCTCGCTTATCCACCTGTTAGTTCTTATTACCCGAGCCTGCCCGGCCAATTTTTGTTCATCTAATTTAAATAGACCAATCTCGTTCCAGATGTTATGCATCCGTTTCCTATAGCCTTTCTCCTTGGGGTTACTCTTCAGGTAACATTGCATAACAGTTCTATTCAATTCTTTCGTCCAGTTGGTTCTGGTCCTTTTCCTTCTTCTTCTTCCTCCGACACCAGCAGTATTTGGTTGACAGCCAGTTCGCTGCTGCTGAGCCAGGGAGCACCTGCTGGCTGAGAGTCTGTCACATGACATTCCAGTCTCCACTTCACTGTTATTCGAACTGCTTAGGTTCGACATTTAAACACTCTTATCGAGGATTGGTGAATGTATGGTTACATAACCACCGGTGATTTCATCACCCCAAGTGATTTTAGTGTGGCCCTATCACGCTGTAGACGAACATAAATGAACAAACAAACAAATAGGTAAAACCCCCCAAAAAAAGAATAAGCATTAGTTTCATTGTAATGTAATGTTTGAATGTCTGACTCATTTTTTTTCCTTCACTGTCTGTCTGTTTGTTTTTCTTTTCTTTTTTCTTTTCTAACGTTTTTCGTTGCTGCTGTGCTGTTTTCATTTTGATGTTTGGTTTTTTGATTTTTTGACCGGGTCATCAAATCAGTCTATTTATATCTTTTGATGCATTCCTCTGTTTGTGGGGACACTACGATGCCTGTCTTAGCGGGAGGTAGTGGGAGAGAATAGCGGCGGTAGCGATAATGAGGCAGTGGTGGTGGTGGTGGTGGTTGTGCTAGTAGTACCTAGCAGGGGGTAGTGGGAGAGAATAGCGGCGGTAGCGATAATGAGGCAGTGGTGGTGGTGATGTGATCGTAGTACTGTAGTGATGGTGTTGAAGTTGAAGTAGAAGTAGAAATAGAAGTTGAGGTAACTTGACTAGAGTTTTTGGCGTGGTAGTGGTGATGGTGGCGCTGGTGGTGTTGGTGGTGAAATTATTTGCCTGTCTGTCCACTTAGCCATTTTGCCATTTTTCTCTTTTCGACTATATCATTTCTGATCCAAAATTAAATATTAAATATTGGGGCCCTATGCCGTAAAGTGATGCGTTATGGCTTGCTGAGCGTAAAAATGTAATCTTATACTTCATTTGTAATAAGAATTATTCTATCACAGTTGTTTTAAATAAGTAAAAATCCAAAACTTACGGGAGGGATTCCATAACGATATATCCATTATTATTATTATTATTATTATTATTATGGGCGACCTACGTAGTAAATCGTATCATCGTGAGCTCCGCAAAGGTTTGTTATTTTCAGTTGTTTAAAATTGCCATTTATGGAAAAATTGTATTGTTAACTGTATATAAGTGCACATACATTGATTTCTGAAAAGGACACTAAAAAATATTGGGGCCTTGAGCCCAAAATTTAAACTTTTTATAATTATCAAACAAAAAAAGAATTTCTTTGAAAAATCATGGCTGACTAAGAGTCACACCTTCCTCACAAACTAACACCTCACACCGACACGACCATTGTAAATATTACTACGTTTACCAACACTAAAATTATAAGCAGTAGCAATATTTTAAATTTGTCTCAGCCAGACATTCATTTCCCGCCATTACCAATGACTGCAGGTGTTAAAGACGCCACCACCACCACAGCGACAACCCCCACCACTACCATCACAGCAACAACAATCACCACCACCACCACAGCGACAACAGAAACAAAAGAAAAAAATAAATTAACTCGTGATATCGAAATGAATTCAACCAAAATGAACTCTTCCACACCGAACTACTCTGAGTTTTGCCAGAGTAGCAAAAACGTACGAAGCGATGCAGGTAACTCAGGAGGAATTAGAAGAAGCCAAAGGAATGGTAAAGAAAGATGGGTACAGGGTCAGACCCCCCCCCCACACCTAATAAAATGGAGCAACGTCGCCTATGCACCGTGTCATATCAGACAACTAACATAAAATCGCGCCGAGTTGAACGGGCATCCGAGTCCCAAATCCCAAAAGCTTTGGGACATGTGTGGGCCAAAAAACCCCAGATCAAACGTGGGCAGAAGTATGGAACCGTGGACGTGTTCTTTGAAACACCACAGGAGGCCAGAGAACACTCCATGACCCCATTAAGAAGTGACGACTTCACAATCATCCCAAACTATTGTGGCCAGAGACTTGTGAAGATCAGGGTGACCCACGTTCCACCGGCCATCGAAAATCCCTGGCTAATGGCTGCCGTATTCGCCGGCATCGAGGCCAACACCAAAATAATAGAAATAGCAAAAGAAAAGCAGGAGAACTGGTCCGGATCTGGGATGGAGCTCCTGATCCAAGCGGACCATAAAAGCATTGAGGAGATCCCAGAGGTAACAGACCTCACTGACGGCAGCCACCTCACAGTAATCATCGAGGGCAGAAGACCTAGATGTGTCGTTTGTGCTGAAGGAACCCACCTAAGGGATTTTTGCCCTCAGGCAAAAAGGTTGAAGCCACCTCTCTTACCCACCCCAGTGACTCAACCATCAACACCAGCAGCAGCAGAAATGGCAGCAACAACTGTAGCAGCAACAACAGAAGCAACTATAACAGTAACAACCACAGCAACAGTAGCAAAACCAACACCACCACCACCCAACGCCCCAGAACTAGCACCAGCGCCTACACCATCCACCACGCCACAACCAAAACCAACGCCTGTGGAGGATTTTCCACTCCCCGGCTTATCGCAACTGGAGACAGATTGTGACGACGAGGAGTGGGAAACGGTATCAGGAAAAAAGAAAAAAAGAAGAAACCAAAAAAGAAAAAAATTCCCTTCCCTCCCCCTCCAAAAATAAAATACAGAGGGAAACAAATAAATTAGCAAACAAGAAAGTTAAGACAGATATGCCACCATCCACACCAGCATCACCAACCCCATCACCACAAACACCAACACCATCACCATCATTAACCCCAACACCACCATCACCAACACCACAAAAGTCACCAAAAAGCGAAACAGAAACAAACCCACAACAAACGCAAACAAAACAAAACAACCAAAACGATACACACTACACAGCATTAAATTTGAACAACAACCAATTATTACACTACATGCAACACAACACCAGCATCACAGAAAAAGACTACACAACAACCCAAAAGTTCACACCACCTCCACACATACAAATCACTCGCATCACACAGAAAACGTACATGACACTAAAACAAAAATTCCCCTAAGACATCGGAGACTTCCGACAAGCACTCTCCAGGAGGATTTTTAAGGACATCCTTCCGGAGGAGGCCACAAGCAGTGAAAAGGATGGACACACCATCCTTCCTCTACGAGAAGTAAGGTAAGTGGTCTTTCCCATCTTTTCCACTCCATTTCAACATGACCTCACTCAGAATAGGCAGCATAAATGCGCGTGGCTTGGGGTCGTCATGGAAGCAGGGCCACCTGCTCAACGACCTCAGGTCCCTAAACATAGATGTAGTGGCCATCAGCGAGACCAGAATCTCCGAAGCACGGACCTTCGCAGCGATCTTCGGCGGCTACGATGTGTACGCATCTCCCAGCCGTCCTAGATCGGGGGGAGGAGTTGCTGTGCTTTTTCGGAGAGGTTTGGATCTCGCCATACGGGCCATCTTCCTGGACCCAGAAGGTAAGTTGGTGGTGCTAGACGTGACCAGCGGAGACGGGCAAGCTTTCAGGCTAGTGGCCGTCTATGCCCCGATAGGAGCAGGGCGGCCTGATTTCTTCCAGCGTCTGGAGACCTTTCTTGGAACGTCCCGCTCTTTAGTGTTAGTGGCGACTGGAACGGGATCTTAGATGCACGCTGGGACTCTGTGGGATTAGCGGATAGGGGAGGAGGGTGCAAGAGTCTCACCAACCTGCTCAGGCGTTTTGAACTGTCTGAGAGGTACCGATTGGATTTCCCGAATGTGCCAATGTGGACTTGGACAAATCGAATAGGGTCATCCAGATCATATCTAGATAGAGTATTTTGTAGAGAAATAGAGAGGTCTAGCATAGGCTGTCCACAATTCAAGATAGTCAGCTACACGGACCACAAATTTGTGATCTGTGTACTTGACTTAGATAGGCTTCATAGACGAGTACCCGGCTACTGGAAGCTAAACGCGTCCTTACCAGCGCGCAAGGCCTGCAGAGATCGGATTAGCGAACTAATTAAGCGGGCGTTGACGGGGGCCATCGTCAACAACAAGTGGTGGTTTGCTCTGAAAAGAGCAATTAGAATAGAGTCCATTAGGTTTAGTAAGGCTTTAGCAATAGAGAAAAATAGAGCAGAGGGAGAAGTAGTTAAACAATTAGACGAGGAGCTTAGAAAGGCATCGCGACCGACGTGCTTGCGGCGAAATTGGCCCTTGACCAATTCTTCAATGCAAAGCACGAAGGCTGCGTTGTCAGAGCTAGGGTGCATGCTCTCAGACACGAGGGGACGAAAGCCGTTCAATGGGCCCGAGTGGCGGAGGCGCATCCTAACAATAAAGCCACGATCCGGTCTTTGGTGGACCACGACGGGCGCATGCTACTCGCTCCCGGGAAAATGTGTGAAGCTTTTCAGCGACACTTCGCTCAGTTGTTCGGGGGCAGCGCCGGGCCGGATCGAGGGATGGACTTTAGTGTCTACCTAGACGGACTGCCGCGGCTCTCGGACACTGAGGCGGAGTGTTGCGAAAAGCCGATAACAGCCGCTGATGTACGGGAGGCAATGACTAGCTGCACAAGGGGTAAATCGCCTGGTTTGGATGGTCTGCCCTATGAACTTTACGTACAGATGCCAGACTTGTTCGGAGGCCTCTTGGCGGACGTCTACTGCAACTGGCAACAGAACGGGAGAATTACCAGCTCTGTGAGCCGAGGAGCAGTGGCGCTGCTGAGAAAGGATCCGAACAAGGGGGATAACATAGATAATTTTAGGCCCATGACTCTGCTAAACACAGAGTTCAATATTTTGGCCAAGGTGCTAGTAAAGAGGTTGGCGCTTGTCGTTGGTTGTCTGGTGGGAGAGGCGCAGACATGCGCCATTCCCGACAGATCCATCCACGACAACCTCCACCTCATGCGATGCATCGTAGAGAGGGTAGCTAGGGAACCTGGCACGGGTGGGACCTTGTTCAATTTAGATCAGTCGAAAGCTTTCGATAGGGTCGACCATCGTTACCTAGCGGCAGTCCTGAGGGAGGCTGCGTTTGGGCCCGTCTTCAGAGGCTGGATCGCTACCAAGCAGAGCGACATCGGCTCTGTGGTGAGAGCGAACGGTCACCTTTCGGAACCGTACAACATCATGCGCTCGGTCCGCCAAGGATGTCCCCTCTCGTCCCTCTTGTACGTATTGACTCTCGAGCCATTACTGCACAAACTGGAGACGTTGAGGGGGTCCCGCGCGAACTAGGATGCGGAAGATCCCTGTCAGCATATGCGGACGATGTCACCGAAGTGGTGTCGAACGCCAAACACATCGAGGCGATCGGCACTACACTAAGAGAATACGAAGCGGTGACAGGAGCAATGATCAACCAAGAAAAGTCAGTGGGCCTGCAGCTAGGCACCTGGAGAGGCAGGTCCATGCCGTCCAACAGCGTCGTCGGGCGCTGGACGGACGGACCAGTTAAATTGCTCGGGGTCTGGTTCGGACCGGATCTCCAGACGGACAAAAACTGGGACGAGGTGATGAGCAGGGTAGCTTCTCTCACCCAGAAATGGGCCGAGAGGAAGCTATCTCTGAAACGTCGAGCGGAGGTGGCTAACGCGTATATCGCGTCCGTTATCTACTACCGCCTGACCGTCGTACCTTGTCCTAAGCACCGCCTGACTGGGCTGGAGCATTTGCTCTTTCGCATTTTGTGGAAGGGACGCGCTCCGATGGTCAGGTGGTCCATCTGCTCTCAACACCCGATACGTGGAGGGCTGGGAATGCCGTGGCTGATGATGCGCAGACACGTGCTCAGGCTACGACATCTCCACCTCTTCCTCGACGGTGATCAGGTGTGGTCCCCGTTTGCTAGACACGTCTTTCCCCAGCTCGTCTCCTTGTCCTTGACGGAGCTGCAGTCCTGGGTCAAGCGAAGACCGAGAGGGAGCGCTTGGAGACTGGAATGTCTTCAGGCGCTCACAGCCCTCGACCAATTGGGCAATGTGATCGGTGGAAACTCCAACTTGGCGTTCTATAGAGGATTAGTGGAGGGGAAGAGCGACGACGTACTTGGGGAATCTCTAGGCGTCGACGAAAATCAACTAGCCAATCTCTTCGGAAGAACTTTCGTGCCGGGACCTATGTACAACTTCCAGAAATCCCTGGCCTGGCAGTGCTACCGAGGAGCTTTGCCAGTTCGGGATAAACTCTACAGGCATGTAGGTACCTCAGCCGGGCATGTCCGAGATGCGCACAGGGCGACGAAACAGTCCTGCACGCACTCGTCCAGTGTCAGAGCATTGCTGACTTGTGGGTTTATGTCGAACACCTGCTGTCGCGTGTGGGAAGGATCCAGCTATCAGCTGAGTCCATCGTGAGGATTGCCCCGCCCTCTTCCTTTAGCCGGGAAGGGCAGGAAGTTTTTATCTGTCTGGTGGCCATGGCGAAAGAGATAGTATGGTGGACCCGTTTGAAAGCGCTGAAGACGAGCACTTACCTCTTCGGTGATGCCCTGATTAACTTTTTCAAATTTCATTTGAAAAGGAAAATCAGGGTAGAGAGGGAAGTGCTCTCTTTCAAGCATTTTGTTGAAAGATAGGTGAGAGAAGCAAGTATGGCTCGAGTGAATGGGACTACTCTGAGTATGTGTTTGTAAATTAAAGGTGGAAAATTGGGAGAGGGCAGTTGCCCTGGTGGTCAGGGTCACTGTGGCTTTTTAATGGGCTTTCTCCACCAATGTCCCACGGCAGTCTCCCCCCTATTGGGGAATTTTTTCATTGTTCTATTATTACTTCCTCTGTTTCTTGTTTTTTACACGCAGAAATGCCCATTTGTTACGCCCTGTATTGTCCTGTACTGTCCTTAATGTCTACTTTATGTAAACCCTTGTGGTTAATAAAGAAATCATTATTATTATTATTATTATTATTATTATTATTATTATTATTATTATTATTATTATTTTCACTATTTGTACAAATATGCAACTTAACAATATTCTACATATCCGCAATTGACAATGTATATATATATATATATATATATATATATATATATATATATATATATATATATACATATATATATATATATATATATATATATATGTATATATATAGTGTATTTTGCAATACATGTATGCTTAATTAAAAGCATTTTGAAGACCTTATGCTATTGCTTTAGAGTAGTGACAGACTCACTTACTTTAATTTTCAGCAAACAGGGGAAGATAAAGCTGACAAGGCCTTGTTTCACATTTATTGATGCTTATCAAAGCCAACTACTCCTCCTGTTTGCTGAAATCATGGATGTTTGGTTCTTATAGAATTCTAGTAAATAATCAGGAACTGATTATACATAAATATCAATAAATGTGAAATATCAATAAATGTGAAACAAGGCCTTGTCAGCTTTATCTCCCCTGTTTGCTGAAAATATAAGTAAGTGAGTCTGTTACTACTCTAAAGCAATAGCATAAGGTCTTCAAAATGCTTTTAATTAAGCATTCAGTGTATTGCAAAATACACTATATATACATTCATATAGATATAGCTATTTCAGAGCACCAATTCTAAATTTCAACTTCTGGTTGTCCGGCAACCGCTCTGTATAATCAGTTCCTGATTATTTACTAGAATTCTATAAGAACCAAACATCCATGATTTCAGCAAACAGGAGGAGTAGTTGGCTTTGATAAGCATCAATAAATGTGAAACAAGGCCTTGTCAGCTTTATCTCCCCCCTGTTTGCTGAAAATTAAAGGAAGTGAGGCTGTCACTACTCTTAAGCAATAGCTTAAAGTCTTCAAAATGCTTTTAATTAAGCATACAGTGTATTGCAAAATACACTATATATACATTCATATATATATAGCTATTTCAGAGCACCAATTCTAATATATATATATATATATATATATATATATATATATATATATATATAATGGAAAATTTGAACAGGAACAAAACAGAGAGGCAGTACAACGAATGTTTATTAATTTCACGCTCTGGAGAGTGGGGTGGTGGTGGGAACGACGTTTCGGGCATAAGCCCTTCTTCAGGTGAAAAGTGTGTGGGAAGAGAGTTCAAAGGGTGTGTAGGGGAGTGGTGGAGAGACATATAGCGAAAAGGGGGTGGGAGGAAACGGTACGAATGAAATTAAAAATAAAAGCATGATCAAAATAAAATAAAATGAAAATGGGGTAAAACAGGTGGTGGAAGGTGTGGGGTATGTAGGGGTGGTGGCGGGTGGAGTGGGGAGAGGGAGACGGGGTGTCCGAGCGGGGAGGGCTGAAGGTGGTGTGTGTGTGTAGGTGTACGTGTGTGTGTGTGTGTGTGAAAGCAAGGGTTGGGGGAAGAACGGGGTTGCATGTTCAGGAAGAGGCGTGTGTGGGGTGTAGGTCGGAGTGTGCGTGCGTGTGTGGATAGAGAGGTGGGGGTGGGGAGAGGAATCCGGAGGCTGAAGGTGTAAATATGTGGTGGAAAGCACGTGTGTGTGGGGTTTAAGCGTGTTGTGGGTATAGGTGGCGTGTGGGAAAAAGAATTGTCACGAAAACAAATATATTAATTTCAATAAAAGAAACCACAACTGATGGACCTTCAACAAGTAACTGACTCCACCTCGTACACATATATACCTACACGCAAACAATCACATATCCATGCATTAACACTATACGGGAATAACCCGCCACAACATCAAAATATGAACTAACTATCGTGAGAATCACAGTCAGCACTACAATAATAGCCAACACCAGCATTGTGGTCATTTCAAAAATGACCACAACAACAACATCAACAACATCTGACTGATATTGTTTCTACTTTTGGCACAAGGCCAACAATTAACCAGTGCATTACTGGTACTTTATTTTATCGACCCCGTAAGGATGAAAGGCAAAGTTAACCTCGGCGGGATATGAACTCAGAATGGAAAGGGCCGTAACTCTATGCGTCAAAGCATGGCGTCCGACCCTCTACCGATACTGCCAATCCACATCTAACTGATAATAATGATTTCAAGTATAGGCACAACGCCAGTAATTTTGGGGAGGAGAAAGTCGATTAAACCGAACCAGTACATTACTCTTACTTCATATTATCGACCCTGTAAGGATGAAAGGCAAAGTTAACCTCGGCAGGATTTGAACTCAGAAAGTAAAGGCCCATATCTCCAGACCGCTAAGATGTCCGACAATCTATTGACTCTACCAGGCCAACGCCCTAATATGACCGATAAGAATTGTATCTAAATTAGGCACAGTATCAACAATTTTTTGGGGAAATAAAATCATATTAGATCGACCCCAGTACTTGAGTGGTAGTTTATTTTATCGACCCCTGAACCATAAAAGACAATGTTGACCTCGGTGGAATTTAAACTTAGGACGTAAAAAGCCAGAACAAACACCGTAAATATGTTGTCGGAAGCTTCGATATTATGGGCATGTGGTTAGAATGTCTCAGGAAAGAATCGCTGGACAGATTTTACAGGCGAAACCAAAAATCAGGACACCCAGGGGTAGACACCGAGCAATATGGTTAGATACCTTCCATGACCTTGGCTGGTCACGCTTGGGGATCTAGCCGGATCAGTTGGAGAATGTTGCTTCTGACAGGACCCGCTGGAGGGAGTGTTTGAGGACTCAGCCCCCTCCAATCCTCCCAGGAATAAGTGGGCGAAGAAGAAGAAGAACAAGAAGAAGAAGAAGAAGAAGTCTTCTGATGCCACCATCACACTGATAAT
>OZ024743.1:226579006-226581506 GCA_964016885.1 Eledone cirrhosa
CTCTCTCTGTGTCCATACACACAAATACATACACACAGTCATACACAAACATATTTAGATACAAACATTCATACATACAAACACACACACACATAAATATATATGTTTGTGTGTGTATATATATCTATCTATATATATATATATATCTATATATATATATATATATATATATATATATATATATATATATAAATATATATATATATATATTCATGCGTATATATGTGTGTGTACGTGTGTATGTATGTGTTGGTGTGTGCATGCGTGTGCAAATTTTTCGGCATTTTTATACACAATCGAGCCCGCCACATATAAACAGATGCATATATATCTACATCACATATTCTACTCAAACATTTATATATAAATATATTATAGAGCCAAACATACAAAGGTCTATATCTACCTATATCATCAAGAATATGTGTATATATGCTCAGTAATTTTAATACCAGCCGTACCATTGTGAAACTTCATTCAACGTTCTCTCCATTATACTAAAGTTAAATTGTATTTAGTTACCTAAATTCAAGATACGTGTTTCATTTCTCTCAATATCTAGATATAAATATTAGTTGCTGATAAAATTCCTTTGGTTTTTTACCTGAAGTATATATGTATATAATTGGTAACATCATTACTCTTTATTCGGTCTTTCATTACCAGAACTGTGGTACCTTTTGTCAATAAATATATACATATATTTATTACCGCACCACACACACATTACCAACATCAAGTCAGCCCTGATTTTACAGACTTGTCATCATTATCATCATCAAGGGCGGTGAATTGGCAGTACCGGTGGAGGGTCGGACATCCTTTCCAGCATAGTTACGTCCCTTTACGATCTGAGTTCAAATCCGGCAGAGGTTAACTTTGCCTTTCATCCATATGGGGTCAACAAAATAAAGTACCAATAATGTGCTGGTTAATTGCTTGCCTTGTGCCAAAAATAGAAACAATTATCATCATCGTATTCAAATCTTGCTGAGTTTATATTTTGCCTTTCATTCTTCTTGTGTCTACAAAATTAATTACAAATCAAGTGTCTCTATCCACAAATTGCTGGCCTTGTACCTAAACTAAAAGTTAATATTATTATTATTATTATTATTATTATTATTATTGTTCTTTGAGTGTCAGTCATTGATGTTATTTAACTGGAAAGTTTGTTGAAATGAATATCAAGCCGATACCTAGTATTTTTTTCACCTTTTATATTCAATTATAATATACGGCTCGGAAAAATCTTTCCTAGAGGTTTTTTTTATTGTAAGAGACTATCTTGAGTTTCTAACTCGATATATACCTTTGTTATATATAGATATATATATACACACGCACCAGTTGCTTTCACTTCAATTTATTATAATAAATTTATAATAAATTTATAAATTTATGAATTTCTGGTTGGTTGGTTGGTTCCACAACCAGATAGTTGTTTATATATAGTCATAGTTCTTTCGTCACACACTCTGTGACCTCTTCAGTGACTGGGGATTCCTTTCTTTGTTTCTGTGCCTCTCCTTTGTTCTGTCCTACGCCATTTTGTTTCTGTGTGTGAGTTGTGTGCTCAGTCTGCGCATGCGCCACATCCGGATTTCTGTGTGTGTTTATGTTCATTTATTTATTTGTTTATTTACATGTTACTGGTTGGTTGTTTGTTCTATGTGTGTGTGTGTTTTCATTTTGTCCTTAATTGTAAGTTGTCATGATGCTGTTCCACTCATATTTTCTATTTAATTTTGGTTGTAATTCGTTTATGTTTATTGCCTCTGTAATTTGTCTAAACATTGCGCCTTTTCTGTGTGTATATTCTATTTTTATTTCTATGTTCTCTAATTTACCCTTGTGTTCTATTTTAGCATGTTGGTAGAGTACAGAGGATTCTTTACTATTTTGAAGGTCTCGCCAGTGTTCATTTATCCGTTCCCCTACACTACGAGCTGTCTCACCTATGTACACTATATTTTTGTCTCTACATTGTCCTTCAGTACATCTTATGCTATACACTACATTTCTAGTTTTACAGTTAATATGGGGGCTTATTTTACAGGTTATACATTTCTTATCTATACATGAGGGTCTTTGGAAAGGGTATGTCTTGCTAATAAGTGTTTTTACGGAGGTACCTGGTCTTTCTACTATCTTAATATTGAGTTTATGTTTATTTAGGGCCCTTCTAAATTTGTAAGCTAATTCACCTCTAGGGGTTGTATCGATGAACATTACACTCTGGTATTTATTGCTATCATACCATGAGTTTATTCTATTAGCCTTATTCCTAGTTCTTTCTATTCTATTCCAAAATTTGCTCCTATACAAGGGGCAGGTCCCATTTATGTCATTATTTACCATTTTTTTCCCATTTAGTTCTGGCTCCTTTATACATTCTAATTTTTCTTTAAGTTTAAGTTTAAATCTACTGTCCCACGATACCATGAATAAGTTAGCTATGTCGCCTGCAATGCTAACACCAATGGCTGCTCCTTCCTCT
>OZ024743.1:226586506-226591506 GCA_964016885.1 Eledone cirrhosa
ACTTTGCCTTTCATCCTTACAGGGTCGGTAAAATAAATTACCAGTCATGCACTGGGGTCGATTTAATCGACTTTCCCCTCCCCCAAATTTGCTGGCCTTGTGCCTATATAAGAAACCATTATATATGAGCATGGGAGATAGATTGGTAGAATCGGTAGTACGGCGGACAACATGCTTCGTGGCATAGAGTTACGGCCCTTCACGTCGTTAGTTCAACTCTCACTGAGATTAGCTTTGCCTTTCATCCTTAAGGGGTCGATAATTAAAACACCAGTTTTAACTGGATTTCACCGCCCTTCAAATTGCTGACCTTGTGCCTAAATTAGAAACAATTACATGATATGCTTCTATGAAACAATTACATGATATGCTTCCATGAAACAATTACAAGATATAATGCTAGATACACCCTTATATAAAATAAACATAATTGATAAAATATATAATGACCGGATACTGTTGGTCATCATGATTCTCAGTTAAACCTTTCTGAGGACTAATTTGCTGAATGATCTCTATCCAGTGTGTGTGCATTTATATTCTCCTTCTATCGTGGACTTCCTCTTTCTCTCTCGTTCTCCCCATCACAGGTTACTAATGAGTGGTATGCATATTGATGATAGGCGTGTGTGAGTAGATTTCACTCGGAGTTAAAAAAACCAATAACAACGACAGTATATATATTCAAATGAAGTGTACCTATTATAAACATCATCAGGAGAACACCGGCATCTTTTGTCTCATCAAACTGAGCAAACATTTTAGACCTCTTGAAATATATTTGAAATTAAACAATAACAAAATTCATGATAATTCCCTCTTCAATCCAGGATACAACACTTTTATAAAAACATCCATGGCACATACCACATCATCTGAATCCAATAAATAATACATGTTATCGCACACAGTAATCTCTTCTCATAAACTATTATGACAACCCTTCTGGTACATAGGGAAATGCATTTCGTGGGTGTGAATTGTGGTGTATTTTTAATTCAAGTAAGATTTACAACATATTGTCTTCAGAGAGATAGTTTTCGTGATGATATTAACTTGAATATGTTTTTTCATAAATAGCATAATGCTTTGACTATCTGTTATTCCATGATGAAGAAGCAGTAACTTGCAGAAAGCATCCATTTATAAACATTAATATAGAGAAATATGAAGATATTAAACAAATGTTAATTCATTTCTATAAGCATATAGTTTTGAGATACTTGAAAATGAAAAAAATATTTTTCAATATTTCATATGCTTCCTGCCCTTACACAAACATTTTATCCAATCAACACTGTTCTTATACACACACATACATACACATACAATACACATGCGCGCGCATATACGCAAAGACACACAAACACACATACATATGCATATATTTATAAATATACATACATTTTATGTATATATATATATTATATACATACATATTTGTATACATATATACGACATATGCACTACATACATACATACACACACACACACACATATATATATATACACACACACACACACACACACACACACACACACACACACACACACATATATATATATATATATATATATACCTAAGAGAATATGCATAAAGAAAGAAAGAACAAAATAGTTGTGATAGTCTTACATAGAGTTACATGATTCTGTAATAAACATGACACATACCTACATCACATAAACATTTAGAATAGAAACATGAAAAAAACCCATTAAAAAATAGAACTAAACAAAAAGATTCCACCAACCAACAAGCTTTGATAAATGCTCGTGTGTATGCACCATCCAATAATAGCATGGTTCCCTGCACTTAACTATTTATCATAAATGCTGCAGAGTGCTGCAAATTCTATGATACTGGACACATTTGGCAAACAGATTGCTTAACATAATCTTAAAGACAGAAGAATCTCCCAGTTTCAAATTACCTTTTTACACTACCCCCAACTCTCCCTTCTTTATTTTAACATTATCTGTTTAGGGGAGGAGAAGAAATTGATTTTATGGCCAAAATATGGGAAAGAGACTTACAGCAGATTAGATTTATGTTTAGTCAATAATTACATAAGGGGGAAGGGGAGGTAGGGAGCAATAAACGCTCTCTGCACACGTATCCTTCTCTTCTTCCCATTCTTCTACCCCTACCTCTCCCAGTCTCTGCTTATATGGACGAGTGTTAGCTAGATCAGTACACTCCTGTGAAGGGCTGGCCTGTTGTGGATGGACGGATATATGGCTGGAAGCGATTTTGATTTAAAGATGGAGAAATTTATGATTGTCTATGTGTATGGTTATATATATATATATATATATATATTAATATACGCGCGCACACTCACTCTCTCTCACTCACACACACACACATATAACATATATATGTATATACATACATATATATATACACACATATATATACTTATGCATATATTTATATAGATACATATATGTACATATATATTTATATATATATACACATGTATACACACGCTCATAAACATTCATTTATGGAATTATTGATGGATAACTAGATTGATGTAAGGGATGGATTGATGGCTAACGGGAAAATGGACTGATTGATTGTAATATATATATATACATACATGCACACACATTTATATATACATACTTATACGTAAATACCTGCATATGATACAATGCATATATATGTATATGTATATGTATATGTATATGTATATGTATATATATATGTATATATATATATATATATATATATATATATATATAACCATGAATGCCTTGTATTAGTGTTTGTTTTGGAAGATTTTATATGTGAAAACGTGTTTTGAAACAGATATTTTTATACTTCGAGCTGGTCATGCATGATCCTCCCAGATTATATATATTAAGAAAAGTGCTAGCAGCCAACGAGTATGATCGCGTTATATATGTATAAATACAGATTATGTAACAGAGACTGCAACAACCTATATAGTAGGCATGCCAGTAAATCCGAATTTCCTTGTAAATTGAAAAAAAATGATAAATATCTCTAATAGAATTTTGGATCTAATTGAATTCTCATCAAAAGACGTGTATATCGTCCAATCATCCACAAGGAAACATATATTCGATGTGTATATATATTCACTTTGCGTACTATTCTGATTAGGGTCAAAGTAGACAAAAAAAAAAATCGATTAAAGATATTTATCATTTTTTAAATTTAGTGGGATCTTCGTAATTTCTAGCATATGTCATCATATTCGATATGTGTATATATTTATACACTTTGTTGCAGTCTGCGTTGAAAACCCTGTATTTACAGAGATATAACTTTCTCATATACATATATATAGTGAATGTTTAAGTTATAAACTGTTTTACATGACATTTCTACAGAAACTGCCACTAAAACTATGGCCAATTCCATCAACATCACCAATAACCACATTACTTCACCTGCATTTCCCATACGATTGATGCTACTTTCAACAACTTCAGGTCAAAAACTTTAGCTCATATCTCCAATCATTACTGACATCTACATTATCAAACTAACGCATGCATTCTTCCACTGTCTTCAAAAGCAGAACCACCACCACCACCACCACTTACTTTAACAGCTAGAACTACAACAAACACCATTACATACCCAATAACTACAACCATCACCACAACTATCCGCCTTTGCCCAAATACAAACAAAACCACAAACACCATCACGTCTACAACACAACCCACAACACCATTACTACAAACACAACAGAACCACTATAAACCACAACACCACCAGTATAACCTCAATACAATCACTATAACACACATCACCTCCACTACATCCACATAATACTCTTTTCATCCCCTCCCATCCTGTTCTTTTCAGTTTCTTAACCGTCTTTGAAAGTAATCAGTCTCATAATTACTTTTCTCCAAGGATATGTTTGCTTCATAGAATTAGTCTGTGTTTCGTTAATATTTTATAGAACCAAGTAGACTTAATCTATAGCCCCCTACCCATTCCTCTTAAAATAATTTTCTCTCCACACTTCCTTTCTATAATCAAATAATCAACCGAGTAACCAATCAGCCATCTAAGCAAAACTAATTCTGACCTTTGACACCTGTTGCGATTTAAACACATTTATAAACCTTGTCTCAAATAGGAAATTTTGTTGCACTGGGTGGTGTTGCTGTTGTTGTTGAAGTAATTTCGCCCAAGATTTGTGTTGATCGAATAAACCCATTATCAAAGGCATTCCATGCGTGGTTTTTCTGATATTTTCTTATTTATGCCCGTTGTTTACAGATAGGGTTCCCTTCGGCTGCATTAACATAAATTGTTCCAAAAGACTTGCAGCTCACGCTGCAGAAGTTCTCTCCTTCCTTTGCTTGCCTCTCATGATCTAATCATCCCTAGAGAGATTTTCGGTCTTGAAATTCCGTGAATGATTTCAGTTTATTGAAGTTTTCGCCATATTTAGACTTGGAGATTATTTAAATGTACATACCTTAACAATTTTGTGAAAGCAAATAATATTTGATAATTGCAGAGGCTATATTAAATCGGCTTTAACTAGTTTTTACAGGCCTGTGGGAAGGATGCACACGGAGGGAATTTTAAGTTGAAAATCCATCTTTTGTACATAATTTTGGCCCTGTAAAATTTACTTAAAAGTAAAACTTACTACACGTGTCTATTTCATGCAATCGTCTTTTTAGAAATATATACACTTTTTTATATTAGAGAAATTATGTAAGAACATATACTAAAACATAAAAAAAACATAGATATTGCTCCGTGAACTGATTTTACCAAAGCATTCCAAACACATTTGTTCAGAAGAATAGAAATTAATAGAAAGCTGTGTAGACTAACTGAATTGAAATCAATATATGCTAATAAATATACATTTTATGTGCAATAATTTCATGAAAGATTTTGCTTATTCAAAAATCTCTAGCTAAAATGTCTGTAACCGGGAACCTTCTTCTTCTTCTTCTTCTTCTTGGTGGCTAGTTGCGACATAAACGTGTAA
>OZ024743.1:226596506-226644006 GCA_964016885.1 Eledone cirrhosa
ATCACTCTCAAGGGCTTTTGGTATATTTCAACGACCCCAAAACGTATCTCGGTCTAGTACCTTTTTCATTAATCTCTATATGTCGAATCGCTAGTTTTTGGTCATGAAAGTATTTATAGCTACCTTCCATAATCTAGAAATAAAGATCACTGTAGACAATGACCTCTCTCTTTCTCTTTCTTTCCTTCTGTCTCTGTCACTCTATTTCTCCCCCCCCCCGCCCCGTCTCTCTCCCTCCCTCTCTCTCTCTCTCTCTCTCTTTCTCTCTCTCTCTCTATATATATATATACATGTATATATATATATATATATATATATATATATATATATATATATATATATATATATATATATATGTATATATATACGTATATATATATATATATATATATATATATATATATATATATATATATACGTATATATATATATATATATATATATATATATATATATATACAGAAAAAAGAGATGAAATCGAAAATGCAACTGGAGTCTTAGTTTTTTTTTAAATATATATATTTATTTGGTTCCTTTACCGGTTTCGCAGTTCTTCTGCTTTTCAAAAGGTGAGTTGAGATGGAGGGTCTGTGGTTTTTCTCACAGATGTGAGAAAAACCACAGACCCTCCATCTCAACTCACCTTTTGAAAAGCAGAAGAACTGCGAAACCGGTAAAGGAACCAAATAAATATATATATTTAAAAAAAAACTAAGACTCCAGTTGCATTTTCGATTTCATCTCTTTTTCTTTATACTTTCACTCGTGTAGGACACCTCGGTTATTTTTCATTTTGTAAAAAAAACCTCACTTTCTAATATATATATACATATATACATATGTGAGTGGGGCGGGGTGTAGAGGTTGTTTGAGTGTATATCATAATTTTTAAGCATTGCTAACATTAGTTATTGTCTCCGAACGATTCAATCCATGTTTTAAAGTAACCCTGACGATGTGTGTGGCAAGGTACCCTCTAAAAATATACAGGGAACTTTACCCCTAAACTACTGGCTTGACGTTGGTTTACTTCCCGCTACGTTGATATAAATCAATGAAGGACCTTCATCACTTTAGACGATAAGTGGCTCCAACAGATTAGCCTACTCGTGATATTAACGAACACTTCACAGATGATTCCACAGACACATGTATCCTGAACGTAATTCTTAAGGTGTTTTGGTGTAACATAATTTGCGACGAAGTTGCATTTCTGAGTTCAGACTCCATCCCCGCAATCTCACTCGGTTAACCGGACACCGTTGTAAATGACACTTTCCCAAGATGACACGGGGTAGGATTGAACTTTAAATTGTGAAGAAAAATTCTGATACAATCGGTGATACTACGTCCAAACACAGACACACATGGAATCACGAAGCAGGATCCACATCAGGTTTTGCACATCAATGAGACAGGACAAATATTTCAAAAGAATTTTCTACATTTGGCACAAGGCCAGCAATTCGAAGGTAAAGGGAAATTCGATTAAATCGACACCATTGCGTTACTGGTACTTTATTTTATCAATCCGGTCAAGATGAAAGGCAAATCTAACTTCTGCGGAATTTGAAGTCAGAACGTAAAGAGCCGTAACTTTATGCCACGAAGCATGGTGTCGAGCACTCTGTCAATAGCATATATATATATATATATATATATATATATATAGGAACGAGTAGGACCCCGACGGCTGAGCCCAAGCCGTTTCGACGGCTAATTCTGGACTAAAATTTTAGTCCAGAATTAGCCGTCGAAACAGCTTGAGCTCAGCCGTCGGGGTCCTACTCGTTCCTATTACCCACTCTACTACCCTACGTATTGAGTACTTTGGTTCGTTATGGTCCACCTGGTTCCTTACCACATTTCCTTCGTTATATATATATATATATATATATATATATATGTATATGTGAGTGAGTGTGTGCGTGCGTGTGTTTGTACGCATATATATATATATATATAGAGAGAGAGAGAGAGAATTTCTTTCACCGTTGATATAAACATTTAACAACAAAAGTGAAAAATCAATGCCCTATGAAGGAAGTCCCTTGAAACGTGTTAGTTGTCATATAACGTGTTAGTACGTATCATCTTGTCATTGTCGCTGTTAGAAGAAATGGGAATCAATGATCGGACAATTGGAATCTAATGACTAACGAAACTCTTCTCGATTTGATATATTAATTAATATTAATACATATATGTAAATATATATATATATATGTATATATATCTAAAAACAGTCACGCATACACACACACGCACACACACACCCACGCACACACACACACACACATATATATATATATATATATATATATATATATATATTTATTTATACATGTATAATATATCAATATATATCCATATATATATATATATATACATAAATACACACACATGTGGTATATATGAGTCTGTGCGTATGTGTGTTTGTGCGTGTGTGTGTGTTTGTGCGTGTGTGTGTGCGCGCGCGTGTGTGTGTATTCGTTCGTCCGTGTGGGAGTGCGTGTATGCTGTTTGTGTTTATGCAATGGTTATATAAATGTATACATGTGTATTTACTCTGTCTTGCTTAGTCAGCTTTTCCCAAAGATGCTGACTCACTACAATATATCCTTTTTAGTAATTATTTGGATCTTTGTCAGTTTTTGATGTAAGATTCAAAATATTTCTATTAGACATTGACAGTTGTTCCTTGTAAAGCTAATAGCACTATTGTATTAGATTGTTTTCAACGTCCAGTGTACATCATACTATGACTTAACTACAGCCAGAGAAATGACCACTATGAGATCGCTCGTCCTTTCAAAAATTTACACACACGCTTCACTCAGATAAAGGGGATTCAAAGAACATTACGACGCATGTAAAATCCAAACAAAAGAGAGCATAGCGATCTCCATTCCCTCCTCTGATAAAGAATATAACATCCTAGTTACTAGAAAATATTCTAATATTGATACTATAGATAGATACATAGTTAGTGTTAGCTAGAATGTTCTATCGAACAGATAAAAGAATGAGAGCGCTCTATGCGAAAAACAGTCCTAAAATGTTATGATTATTACTAATATACATATATTCTTGTAGGGTGATGGATTGGTAGTATTGATAGATCGTTGGACAACATGCTTCGTTCTGAGTTCAAATCCCGCCGAGGTTAACGTTGTCTTTCATCCCTACAGAATCGATAAAATAAAGTACCAGTAATCAACTGGGGTCGATTGAGTCGACCCCCCCCCCCCACACTTCACATGCTGACCTTGTGCCTAATGTATAAACAATTATATATATATATTCTTAAATTCTCTGAATGATAGAATGATATGAGAGGATATAGTTTAATATACAGTTTTTCCACCGTTTTTCATTATTAGTTCTAGTCTCAAAGGTTATACTAATCACATGTATTTTCTTTTATAACGAGATACTGTTCGGGTTAAAGAGACGTAAATGGTAATACATTTCAGAATATACCAAGGGGCAGGGGGAAAAGCTTGAGTTATTATACTGAATACGCAAAAATATTCTCTACAAATATACATACATTTTCTTCAAAGATAAATAAAAGATAAAACTTTTTATTTTTTGTCTAAAATATATAGCAAAATTTGAGCGAACGATGTATCATGTACTTGATTAATTCGAATAGCAGCGAAATATCCATGGAATAGCATGCCTGAAAAAGAATAGACATATTAAATAACCTGTTCTTAGATATACTTCATCTGAAAAAATACATGTGATGATTGTGGTTAGAAGGTTTATTTATAATTACTTATCTGCTGGATAAGAGATGGGACTAAACTATAACAACAACATCGAATCGAAACGAGCCCTGTAAATGTGAACTTCAAACTACATACCATTGATTTTATGATAGATAAAAATAAATTCATGAATATAAAGGTCAATGGCACTAATCGTAACAATTCACTGAATAAAAACGGGAACTATCCTTTATAAGGGATTTCAACGGTTAATTGGAAGAGTCATTAGAGCGTCCGATAGAAGGTTTTGTCGTATTTATTCCGACTAACAGAGCTCTGAGATTAAATGATACTAAAGTCAACTTTGTTTTTCGTCTTTTCAGGATCGATAAAAAAAAGTACTATTATAGAACGAGGACGATATTTTCTCTATGTATCTCTTTCGCATTTCCCCTCTCGTGGTCTCTCTTCCTGAGAAAGAAATCGGCTATACGACTATATTCAGACCATATGTTCTCTTGGGTTTGAAATGAACAACACTGACAGAATGTCATAACGGTGCCTCTATAAATCCTCCATGATTTAAAGTTCCATCGCATGGCACTGTCTAAACGTGTAATAGTCTGGTGACAGGAAGAAGGATTTAAAGGACAGGGCCAAATCCTTCGTAACGCAGCTACAACCACCAATCATCTGTTTTTCTAGTTTCTCTTAATCTCAGCAATGCTGGAATAATTCCAATGTAGCATACTTTATGCATGTCATGATACAAAGATGGGAATGCATGAATGAATATATTCAATTTTTGATAGAAAAACATAAAAGCGTTCAACAGACTCGTGTTAAAAATGTGCAGACACTTTTGTATGTTTCTTACCACACATATATAAATACACACTCACAAGGACACACACACACACATAGACACATATGTATATATATATATATTTAGCCGAGAGACAGAGAGAGATACATATATATTTATATTTATAGACACATTTCTATATATATATATATGTGTATGAATATATATGTATATATATCAAATTGAATAAGATATTAATATATGAACGACTTGTTATAGCCTGGCACCCTGATACACAAACTCCCACTGATACATACATGCATACACATACACACATCTATTCATCCACCCATACATATATACGAACAAACATTCACACATGAAAAGAGTGATACAGCTCTCATTTTATTTTTTCATCTATTTCAGACACATGTTATATTTCTTTCCATTGTTCTCAAGAACATTCTAGAAATCTATTTTGTATTCCAACAGACCAGGCTAACACAGGCGTAGAAGATATTAATAACACGAAAATGGCTATTGTGTTGTAAGAAAAACCAGTGAGATATTACATATCGTGTTGTTTGTGGGGGATTTTATCCTGCAATGATATCTCCTTCTATATTATGTATACACCCACACGCACAAGCAAACATAGACGCACACACACATACAAACACACACACACACACATATATATATATATATATATATATATAAGTGTGTGTGCATGTATGTATGTTAAAGTAGGTAAAAGGATGTATGACATGTTTCAGTTATATATAGATACGTGCACTCACATGCATATATATATATATATATATATATATATGTATATATATATATATATATATATTTATATGAATACATGTATTTATGTATGTATGCATGTATGTATGATGTGTTTATGTATGTGAATGCATATTTCCGGGATCGAGGGTATGTTTTTGCTAAGAAAAGGGTCTGTAAATGAGCACAATCGGTCAAGTACTCAAATGTGGATAATGTAGTATGTTGGCATTCTAGTGTAATCACATTTGCAAGATTTATTCCATTTCTTGTATTTGATACACATATACATACAAACCTACATTTGTATATATATATATTTTTTTATTTTTACATAGATACATAGATACATACATACATCACACGCACGCACACGTATACATATATATATATATATGTATGTATATATGTCCGTGGGTTTGATGGCGGGTGTATATATATCTATTTCTCTCTCTCTCTCTCTCTCTCTCTCTCTCTCTATATATATATATATACATATATATATATATATATTTGCGTGTCTGTTGTGTGTAGGGGTGTTTGTGAGTGTGCGTGTATATGCGTGTGTGTACTTGTATATCTGTGCGTTTGTGTGCGAATATTTCAAAACAGAAACGAATGATCTACGGTGCATAATAAAAATAATAAATAAATAAAATAGTCCATTCTTGGTGTTCATTATAGTCATCTAACACTGCGAGATTTAGGGAAATTGAATAACTTGTATACAATTTCCTATCTGATACATTGCGATTAACAAAAATTCAATCTCAAAGAAACTATTTTGGAATGATAATCATAAGTTATAGATTTTGGGGGGAATTTGTCAAATATAAGGAACATATCCCACGTAGCTATAACATTGAAAAACTAAGGAAAATATATATATTGTATTTTGTATTTTTAGCTACAGAATATTTGAAATAAAAACGCGATGGCCGTGGCTGGAACACTTTTCATTGAACGTTTGTTTGTTAATGGATCGCAAAACAGCAGGACCAAATATAGAAGGTGCATATGTAAAAGCAATAGTGTACAGATACATTGCGAGTGAATTTCATGTTATTATTATTTTTGTTTCTATGATCATATCAAATCTATGATCAAAGACATTCTACCTGTGATCGCCACATATATTTATATCCCAATGTGAACATTCATTTTTAAGACAGTGGGAGGTTATTTTACCAACGTTCACCTTTGTCTGTCTCCCGAGGTTATAGTGGTGAAACAAAAGAAATATGCGGACAAAACAAAACAAAACAATTTAGTTTGGGTTTCCTGGAATGTCAGAACAATCTGTGGCAGCAGTTCAAATCTGGAACGAAGATTAGCCCTTATGAGCAATGCATCCAATTGGTATAATATAGATATCTACGCCATAAGTAAAAACCAACTCCTTGGTGCATCTCAAATTGAAGTAATAGAAGAAGGGTACATAGTCTTCTGGTCCGGGAAAAAGTGAAGAAGATCAGTCAATTTATCATTATATCTGACATTGTTAAATCCCTAATATCATTCTCCAAAGGTGACAATGATCGTCATGACTCTATGGAACTACCAAACAATACCTCTGTTACAATAGTCAGTTGTTACGCCCAAACTCTCTAGTCATCTGAACAAGATATTGAAACATGCTATGTTTAGCTTCGCACAGTGGCTTCAACTGTCCCATACAAGAGCTGGTTATCATAATAGGAGATTTCAGTGCAAGAGTTGGTAGTGATAATCCAACATAATATGACGTCCTTGTGTTTAATAGAGTTGAAGCTATGAACTAAATAGGGGATAGGTTGCTTTCACTCTGTAAGGATTTGTACTTAGTATTACTAATAACTTTACACTTGATAGGTTTGATGCCGAGTGCTGCATGACAGGATTGGAAATCAGTGCTGCACAGTGAACTTTACATGTGAATTGAGTACAACTAAAGCAAGTGGATGAATTCAAATATCACGGCATCGTGTGTCTAAATAACAACACTTTAACCGTAACATATTTGTTCTATACAAAATTCGGATCGCATATTACATGATTGGTTCGAAAGCGACAAACGGAATAGTCAAACAGAAAATTCCTTTAAATTTCAGCGTCGATCTCTGTACTCTTGGTGATGTCTGAATAATCATGATAGAGTTTCGTTGTTTCGCTTGAAATCAATAGAGTGGCAAAATAGAAAAAAAGATGTTTACACACACACACACACACACACACACATATATATATATATATAATATATATATATTTATTAAAATAACAGATCAAAGTTTAAGCAAAGAATCGTTGCTTTCACCCTTAACGGGATCTTCTGAAACTCTGTATATATATATATATATATATATATATATATATATATATATATGTGTATGTGTGTGTGTGTGTCTGTGTGTGTTCATACACACACACACATATATATAATATATATATATGTATATGTGTGTGTGTGTGTGTATACATATTTACATATATATATATAGATAAATATATACTTATATATATAGGCTTATAAAATATTCATACAAACACACCACTATCAAAAATATATATCCATATATATGTATTTGTTTATTTTTTATCTATTATGTATGTGTGTATATACGTGTGGTTATGTAATATCCGTTCTTCGAGTTACCATAAGAGATAAATGCCTGAAACTCTATTAAAATTATATATATATGTATATATATGTATGTATATATATATATATATGTATATATATATATGTATATATATATATATATATATATATATATATATATATATATATATATATATATATATATATATATATATATATATATATATACATATATATATGTGTGTGTGTGTGTGTGTGTCTACATATGAATACATAAACACACACACACACACACACACACACACACACACACACACACACACACACACACACACACACATATATATATATATATATATATATATATATATATATATATCTATATATATATATATATACAAACACACATCTTTATGTATATACATACATATGAATATAAATGTGTGTAAACACGCACACACAAGCACGCATAAAACAAATTCTGTTGCAAAAACAAAATTATACAAAACATGAAAATCAAATGAACGAGAAGACTATGCATATAAAATACCATAAAAAAGAAATTGTTTATTGCAGTTATTCCGTTATCAAACATCATCTTTACCGATTTTAACCAATATACTTAACGTTACGTAATTCCAATCGAAACATTTGTTGCTAGTTTCCATTTGGACGTTTCGACACCAATCTATAACTATGGTGCACCAAATCTTATAATTCCACCAGCCAAAAGCTATTGTAATGTGGTATGAATAAAAAAATGTTTTTTTGAATCTTTAGATAATAAAATTAATAATGGTTTTTGATTTAGGCACAAGGCCAGCAATGTTTTGTTGGGAGGGGAAAGTCGATTAAAAGACATCAGTGCATTGCTGGTGCTTTATTTTATCGACACCGTAAGGATGGATGACAAAGCTTACCTTGTCGGGCTTTGAACTCAGAACGTAAAGGGCCACAACTCTATGCTACGAAGAATTTTGTCCGACGCTCTAGCGTTACTGTAATCCACCACCCTCAATAATAATAATAATAATGTTTTCTTATTTAGGCACAAGGCCAGCAATTTAAGGCAGGGGTTGATAAAGATGAAAGGCAAAGCTAACCTCGACAGGATTTGAACTCAGAACGTAAAGGGCCATAAATCTATGCTTCAAAGTATCGTTTCCAACGATCTACCTATACTGCCAATAATAAAAAAATTATAATGGTTTCTGATTTAGTCACATAGGGGTTACAGGAAGAGGACAATAAGTACAATATAGGACAGTACATTGTGAGGGGAAAGGTTTATAAATAAGACAGAAAAAAAACCATTTCAAATAAAAACATAACAAATTCCCCAAAAGCCCGGATACCTCAGAGGGTCACTCGGGAAGAAAGCGCACAAAAGCCCATGGTAACCTTGACCACTAGGGCATGTGCCCTCTCTAAGATATTCTCATCCAAATTACAGGCACAAATTCAGAACGATCCCATTCACTTGGACCATGCTCGCTTTCTCTCATCCACATGGCAACTAATTGGTTGGAAGGCAGTATTTCCCTATTCAAACTGACTTTGCTCTTCAGGTGAAACCTGAAAAAGGTAATCAGAGCTTCACTGAAGAGGAATTGTTGTTTCGCCATGGCCACCGGCCATATAAAAACTGCCTGCTCTTGCCCTATAAAGTATGACGGTTGGACGATCTTCACAATGGACACAGTTGATAGCCGGATTCATGGCAGCAGGTGTTTGATATAAAGCTAAAGGTCAGCACAGTGAGGGAATGCAGGACGATTTCGTCACTTTGCTAACATCTTGGACAGGCCTGGCTAACGGCACTTCCATGCCTGAAGAATTTATCTCCAACTGGCAAAGCTACACTGTAGAACTGCCAAGCCCGAGATTACTGGAAGTTATCCATTGGACCAGGACTGTAAGTTCTCTGGAAAAGAGTGCTTAGATGGTTTTTTCGGCACGACGGTCAGTCGGTAGTAGATAACGGACGTGAAGTACGCGTTCACAACTTCTGCCCCAGAGATTAGCCACCCTGATTATATTGTATTGTATAAGGTGACAATCTGGAGGTTGTCGTGAATGGGTCTATCCGGAATGGCATATGTTTGTGCCTCTACTACCAAAACACCAAGTGCCACTCTCATCGCTAACACCTTGGCCAAAATCTTAAACCATGCCTTTAAACTGGGCCTGAAATTATTCACTTATATTTAATACGTTACTTATTATTTGTGAGAGAGAGTGGGAGAGGAAAAGAGAGATCAATGGAAATCAGATGACAAGATGAAAATGCATGATACACAGGGCTGAGGCGTATTGCTTAGAGGTGTTCGGCTTAAGTTATACTCGAAAGCATGTATTCAAAGGGACGACCTTTTCAAATAGTCTGTCGCACTGACCCGCTCTCGAGAAGTGCCTTAAGGGTACATATGCTTGTGGGATGGTCAGCTACTTAAGCGTTAATTCACAAGCAGTGTGGACTGTTGCGTTGATAAAACAACTGGAACACGAATCATGGGGACTGACGGAGGACCAACATATATAAAACTTACCATGCCACTCGTAAAACAAAACTGCGTCAGATGTACTCATTTATTTCCTTATTTGTAACGGTTTTATTCTATATAAGTTATTTCAGAAAATTAATAATTTAATATTGTTTTTCAATGTCTAGTCATCAATCAGTAGTTTTGTATTTATATATTTGAATGTTGTATTTTAGAATACTGAGGTTTTCTTGTTGCTCGCACTGCCCGCAGTAATCTTTGGAATGATGTGTGCATAGCAAATAATAGTCACACGTATACACACATGGACATACGTACAAATACACACACACACACACACACACACACACACACACACACACACATATATATATATATATATATATATATATATATATATGAATACATGGATGCACAAACAGATGCATACATGAATATGTATATATTTGTGTTTATATATACATATATGTGTGTGTGAACATGTGTGCACATATCTAGTATATGTACAAACATACGTACATACTTACACACACACACATACACACACATACACACACACACACACACACACACACCCACACATATATATATATATATATATATATATATATATACATACATACGTATGAACATACATAAACAGACATAAGATATTTAAACTTTTTATCATATATATTTTCCTACTTTTTTCTATATTTTCTCGTTATTCCTCTTACGAAAATCCATCGAAAGATAATCACTAAAATGGTAAATAATTCAGTAGAAAATAACAACAATAACAACAAGAGCTCTATCAACAGACAAAACCATCAACTGATTTGATGAAAGTCACTTTCAGCAATTTACCCAAAACCAAAACCAAGATCACAGATTTTCTTAACTTTCTGAACCAGAATTTTTCCTTTCCTTTCCGTTTCACCAGGTTTGTTCTTAAACTTGGCTTCTAGTATTCTTGTAGATGTTATTGTTGTTATGTTTGTTGTAGATGTTGTTATCGTTGTTATATATATTGTTATTGTTATTGTTGCTGGTGGGGATCGTGGTGGTAATGGTTTGCTGGTAGTGGTGGTGGAGTTGGTGTTGTTGTTGTTGTTGTTGGTGGTGGTGGTGGTCGTGGTAGTGGTGTTGTTGTTGTTGGTGATGGTGGTGGTATTGGTGATGGTGTTGTTGTTGTTGGTAGTGGTGGAGGTATTGGTGATGGTGTCGTTGTTGGTGGTGGTGGTGGCGGTGGTGGGGGTTTTGTTGTTGTTGTTGTTGTTGCTTTTGTGGATGTTGTTAGTGGTCGTGGTGGCATAGGTAATGGCGTTGTTGCTGTTGTCTTTATTGGTGGCGGTGGTGGTGGTGGTGTTATTGTTGTTGTTGTTGTTGTTGTTGTTGTTGGTGGTGGTGGTGTTATTGTTGTTGTTGGTTTTATTGTTTCTGTTGTTGTTGGTGTTGGTGGTGGTTGTTGGGGTAATGTTAGTGCTTTTATTTTTATTAGTCTCTTTATTTCTAAGTATTGTACACGTGATTTTTTGTTGTTGTTATGTTGATTGCTTGACTGACTGTGAATGTGTGTGTTTCTTCTTCTTCTTCTTCTCCTTCTTCTTCTTCTTCTTCTTCTTCTTCTTCTTCTTCTTCTTCTTCACTACTACTACTACTACTACTACTACTACTACTACTACTACTACTACTACTACTACTACTACTACTACTACTACTTCATAACAATGTCGTTCCATTTTTGAACTTACATACACAATTGGTGGTATTAACAATACGAAAAAATACCTTTCGAAAATAACAGACCGTATGAGCAATGCGAAAGGATTCGGATAATTATATGTTTATTTTCTCTAACAAATAGGTAGATGAAGGCGATTCGTTTTTTTTTTAAGCAATAAAAACTTCGCAGACCTGACCAACGAAACAGATTTTTTTCCATTGGTCTTTCAATTGCTGATAGTAAATGTCGATCGCAAAATCTGACAGAAAGATGTAAGATTTGAATTCAGAACATATAAATCCGGATAAAATAACGCAAAGCACTCGTTCATCTCTGAACTACTGTTGATTTGACTGGTACATTTTTCTCGATTCCGAATGGATGAAAAGCAAAGTCGATCTTGGCATGATTTAAAAACAAACACAGTGAACTTTTGCCCATAAAAATTCTGCCATTTTTTGCAGGGTATTAGAGCTTTACTCAGAATAGCAACTGAGCATAGGTGTTCAGCACTACGACAACTTAAATTTAACAGACAAACTTCAAAGTTGTTGCATTACTCATATTGTAATACGGTGATATGCATGTATTGGTACAGAGAAGGTCTTCGTGGATAGAACTGCTAGGTATCTTGCAGGATTATGCTACCGACGGCACGTGACGAAGTTTGAGGCCAGTCAGTCCTGTTTCTTCGTCTCCTACATATTTAGCTGGCTGCCATCGAAAAATCGACTTCCATCAATATAATTCATTCCGCATATCTGCAGCAATTCACAGTCATTAATACATAAATGTATCGCTCTCCTCCACACTGCACATACACTACACATTCCCCAATAACATACAAGTGTCACAAACCGATATTCTCTAACGTAATATTGTACATGGTGCAGTATATGAAGTAGAACGTCTCTGTTGAAATCGGGATAGAAGAAGAAGAAGAAGAAGAAGAAGAAGAAGAAGAAGAAGAAGAAGAAGAAGAAGAAGAAGAAGAAGAAGAAGAAGAAGAAGAAAAAGAAGAAGAAGAAGAAGAAGAAGAAGAAGAAGAAGAAGAAGAAGAAGAAGAAGAAGAAGAAGAAGAAGAAGAAGAAGAAGAAGAAGAAGAAGAAAATCATTATCAGTTATAATAACAAAGCAATAGTAATATATATATATATAAATAAACGTTAAAAGATAATATAAATGATCTGCTTGATATTTATTCTATAAATACTATACCATTATATGTGAGTATTGATATATCACGCTATAATTGCTATAGCACGCTATCAATATGTAAATATATGCTGTATAATTAATGTATCCCGTTCCAAAAAACAGGGGAACATATCTGGGCAAAGGAAAAAAACATCGGAATTACAAAGACCTGAAGATAGATGATATGATAATGTGGCACGAGATACTGCAGGCAGTATTTGCTATCGTAATTGCGGATGATGAAACAGTAAATGAATTATACAATAAATATTTTAATTGATTTATTATTCATGAACAAATATCAAGGCTAACTTATTTGCGAATGTATGAAGATGTATAAAAACAGATACGAAAATGCCAAAACAGAAAGAGAACACCTCATATACAGAGTCACACCGAAAATATTGCAATACCAATAACGTCACATAAAATCAAAGATGACCTACAGCAATCTAAGGAAAGCATTAAACCAGAATTTTTGTTTTTTTTGTTTTTTGTCCTGCAGGGCCTCCAAAATCAACTACATACAAAATACATATGTCATTAGAAAAGAAATATATCATCACAATAGCAGCAAACAGAAATACAATGGAGGAAACACACACAAAATAAAAATGACAATATTAAGTAAAACGCAACGCAAAAAACAAACAAGACATTACGACAAACATAATAAAACAACACAAATCCATTATATAAATAAATATAACAATATATTGCTGACGAAGTAAATGCCTTATTTTATGGCAGAAGTATTCGCACATACTAACGGATTGAACCTTGCACCTGTTGCCGTAGTATATGCATTTGTACAAACCCATATTGGGTTCCGGATTCTTAGTGCTACTGCTTCGTTATGAATATACATTTTGTAAACACTCCGAGTGTTTTGATCACAACTTCGTAGCCAAGACTACGGAAAACAGTTTCCTATCGTCTTAGTATATATATATATATATATATGTGTGTGTGTGGGGGGGGGGGGGGGTTAACCACAGTAAGGTACTCAATACATAGCAGGGTATATAGAAATGGCTTCTACAGGACTAGATGATTTCTCCCGAATGAAACAATTCTAGTCCTGTAGAAGCCATTTCTATAATGTATATATATATATATATATATATATATATATATATACATTATCGATAATGTATATATATATATATATGTATATATATGATGGCTGCCCCCTCGTTATCGAGCATGGCCATTGCACGATATACCATTATTAATAATAATTAATTAATTCTATAGTGCAATGCCTGTGCGTGAAGATATTTTTTAAAGTGAGGAAAGGCTGAGCCAATCCCACTCTCTGAGCGACAGTAACTATAACCAGAAAAGAAGAAAAGATCCACATAATCGATAACTACTGAGCCGCAGGTATTATTTGGGAGTTATCCCAGTTTCCTGAGTTGCCTCCTCCTACATGAATGCCCTGACAATTGCTATGGACCCTTCACTCCCAGTAGTTTAACCGCGCGATTGGGTGTCCAGACCGTCTATTTCTATGTCCCCGCGCATATACACACACATGCCCCCTGTATATACACATATACATACATGTGTATATACATATTTACACACTTTTGGATGGCCGTTGACTCTTATGAGTTCTTCCGCCCTTTGTCAGGTTTTGTTTTTTGTCCTGCGGGGTCTCCAAAATCACCCTCCTCACTAAGTAAACTTGGGGAGGTTGCCGGGTTAGTCGCTGACGAAATAGCTTCTACAGGACTAGAACATTTCTCCCGAATGAAACAGTTCCTTTTCACGTAGAAGCTATTTATTTATATACATATATATATAAATCGTATGGGGAATGAGATTTTAATATATTTCATATAAAATAATGCAGCCGATTATCCACACAACGTTTGATTGGGAATATACTCCGGTATTTCCGAACGTTTGTTGAGTGGGGGAGAAATTGGTCGGTGTATCGCTGATAGCTTTCTCCGTTGATGTATTTATGTATATATATATATATATATATATATATATATATATATATATATATATATACATACATACATATAAATATATAAATATATATATATATAAATATATATATAATATATATATATATATATATATATATATATATATATATATATATATATATATATATATATATATATATATAAAAACCCGTATGACTTTAAAACCCGGTTCGTCTGTGTGTTTACATACAGACTAGCTGGACACTCACTGCAAAGTGTCTAGTGAAAAGCTCGGTACATGTACATATGTATACATATGTGTATTTATATGCATACTAATAATTCCGTATACATATGTAGATGTACACTTTAACTTAATTATATATATATATATATATATATATATAGAGAGAGAGAGAGAGAGAGAGAGAGAGAGAGAAAGATGAAATCGAAAATGCAACTGGAGTCTTATTTTAAAAAATATATATATATTTATTTGGTTCCTTTACCGGTTTCGCAGTTCTTCTACTTTTCAAAAGTAGAGTTGAGATGGAGAGTCTGTGGTTTTTCTCACATCTGTATATATATACAATATATATATACAATATATTAATTGTTTCTACTTTAGGCACAAGGCCTGCAATTACCCAGTGAATTACTGGTACTTTATTTTATCGACCCTGTAAGGATGAAAGGCAAAGTCAACCTCGGCGGGATTTGAACTTAGATCGTAAAGGGACGTAACTATGCTGGAAAGCAAGGCGTCCGACTCTCTACGGATACTGCCAATCCACGGAAACTATAATTATAAAACCATAATTATGTTATTATATATATTTCAAGGGCAACCAAGGTAATCTTGGTGCGCTTTCATCAGATAAAATACAACATTTGTTTAATAAATAGTGACATAACTGCGAAAGACAACCTTGTCGGTTGAAAATTCGGTGGATAGTGAAACATTTTATTAAGGGTAATTCAAAGTTCTGTGTGAATATGCAAATGAATGTCCGAAAAAATTGAAAAAAAAACAATCGTTTATTTAAATTACGCTGTGGGAAGAAGAGAGAGAAATGAAAAGAAAAGAAAATATTAGTATATGTATAAATAGAGTGAAGAAATAGAGTGAAGAAAGAGCGAAGAAAAAAGCTTATCCGAGGATGAGTTCATATAACGTAAATAAGTCTTATGTTTATGTTACATATTTATGTTATGTATATTTACTAATAATTAGTAGAATGCTATTATAATAAATATTTATTTACTATTATAAGTATATAGAAAATTAGATATATAGAAAAATATATTAAAATATATTAAGTTATATTAAAATATAGTAAAATATAGTAAAATATATAAACAAATATATTTAAAATAAATATGAAGTAGAAGCATAGGATAAACTATAGATATAAGAATAGATATAAGGATAGATATAAGGATAGATATATGAGTGGATAGATGGGTATATCATGTTATAGATGATAAATTATGAGGGATACTAGTTTATATTTAGTGTAAGTATTTAAATTATATTAAATTAAATTAACTGAGTTAATAAGATTACCTATATGTTTTTAATGTTTTACATTGGAAAAATATTGAAAAACCCAGTTTTGTTTATTTATTAGTTATTATGAGATAATTTTGACAAAGATATGTTTTAAAATATATTTAGCCAGAGTTAGTTATTGGTTATAACTCTAATATTAAATAATTATTAAAAAAAAAAAATTTAAAATTATTAAAAGAATAAGCAAATACTAAAACCATTTAAAAATTAAGACTATAAAATATTAACAATTCTAGACAAAATTTTTGAAAATTCCTGGAAAAACTTTCCAAGAAATTTTTAAAAGATCTCAAAAAATCTCCGAAGATACTCAAAAACCTTTTAAAACCATATAAAAGGTGTTTAAAATTAAAAACCTAAACTTATTCAAGAAATATAATTAAAAACCTATAATTATTAAAAATATTAAGAAATATTAAGAAATATTTAAAAATACTTAAAAATAATTAAAATATTTTAAAATATTTTAAAATATTAGAAAAATGGTAAAAAAAAAAAATATGTTAAAAATATTAAGATGACCCAAATAATAGTTTTTTGGGAAAATAAGTAATTTAAAAAAAAAGTAATTTTCCTGAAAAGATTATGAGATATTTTGGAAGTAAGATAAATAAAGATAAAAAATAAAGATATTTAAGAAGTAAAAATATTAAAAAATAAAGATTTAAGAAGTAAATTATATATATTTAAGAAAGAAAACGTATTAAAAATTAGAATTACATTAAATTTAAATTTAAAGATTTAGAATTTATGAACATATATGTATATAATTTAAGAAATGAGATTATAGTTGTTTGGATAAAGTAAACATTATGTAGAGACGATTAAACGAGTAATTATATTTTATATATAGATCTAAAGTTGAGTCTTGGCGATGTTTACAAGAACAAAATAAATTGTTACGTAAATTAATAGAATTCTTACATTTAAGTATGAAGAAAATTTCCTCAACATATAAATTGCAAAATTTGGATAAAGCTATGTTTCTGTAAGCGGGTCCTTTTGAAATTATATTCCAAGTTAAAGAGTATTCTCTATTTTTGGATTTTAAGTTCCATATCAAGTTGGATAGAGAAGTTGAACATTTTTTACCAATATTATTAAACGAGCATTTACGGTTATTGAAACGAGATTTAAAGGCTGTAGAAGTTGAGCCAACATAGTTAAAAATATTATCTTAAAAAAATTACTTATTTCCCCAAAAAAAGCATTTTTGGGGTCATCTTAATATTTTTAATATATATATATATTTTTTTTCTAGTATTTTTCTAATATTTTAAATATTTTAAAATATTTTAAAATATTTTAAAATATTTTTAAATATTTTAAAGTATTTTTAAATATTTCTTAATATTTCTTAATATTTTTTAAATAATTTTAGGTTTTTAATTATATTTCTTGAATAATTTTAGGTTTCTAATTTTAAACACCTTTTAAATGGTTTTAACAGGTTTTTAAGTATCATCGGAGTCTTTTTGAGATCTTTTAAAAATCTCTTGGAAAGTTTTTCCAGGAATTTTCAAGAATTTTGTCTAGAATTGTTAATATTTTATAGTCTTAATTTTTAAATGGTTTTAGTATTTTCTTATACTTTTAATAATTTTTAATTTTTTAATTCTTTATAATTATTTAATATTAGAGTTATAACCAATAACTAACTCTGGCTAAATATATTTTTAAACATATCTTTGTCATAATTATCTCATAATAACTAATAAATAAACAAAACTGGGTTTTTCAATATTTTTACAATGTAAAACATTAAAAACATATAAGTAATCTTATTAACTCAGTTAATTTAATTTAATATAATTTAAACACTAAATATAAACTCATATAACCTCATAATGTATCGTCTATAACATGATATACCCATCTATCCACTATATAACTATCCTTAAATCTATCCTTATATCTAAAGTTTATCCTATGATTCTACTTCATATTTATTTTAAATCTATTTTTTTATATATTTTACTATATTTTAATATATTTTAATATATTTTAATATATCTTCATATATTTTAATATATCGTTATTTTTAATATATCTTTATTTTTTCTATATATCTAATTTTCTATATACTTATAATAGTAAATAAATATTTATTATAATAGAATTCTAACAATTATTAGTAAATATACGTAGCATAAATATTTAACATAAACATAAGACTTATTTACGTTATATGAACTCATCCACGGATAAGCTTCTTTCTTCGCTCTTTCTTCACTCAATTTCTTCACTCTATTTATACATATACTAATATTTTCTTTTCTTTTCTTTTCTTTTCTTTTCTTTTCTTTTCTTTTCTTTTCTTTTCTTTTCTTTTCTTTGCTTTTCTTTTCTTTTCTCTCTCTTCTTTTTTCTCTCTCTTCTTCCCACAGCGTAATTTAAATAAACGGTTGTTTTTTTCAATTTTTTCGGATATTCATTTGCATATTGACACAGAACTTTGAATTGCCCTCAATAAAACTTTTCACTATCCACCTAATTTTAAACCGTCAAGGTTGTTTTCCACGGTTATGTCACTATTTATAAAACAAATTTTGTATTTTATCTAATGAAAGTGCACCAAGATTGCCTTTGTTCCCTTGAAATATATATAATGAAATAATTATGGTTTTATATATATAGTTTCCATTTATTAATATATTGAATATGGCGGTGGATTGACAGTATCGGTAGGGGGTCGGACGCCATGCTTTCCAGCATAGTTACGTCCCTTAACGATCTGAGTTCAAATCCCGCCGAGGTTGACTTTGCCTTTCATCCTTACGGGGTCGATAAAATAAAGTACCAGTAATGCACTGGGTAATTGCTGGCCTTGTGCCAAAAGTAGAAACAATTAATATATTGAATATTTACTCCAGTAAACTGTTGAGCTTTCTATATCAGTTATAAACTTTTAAGTTTGGTGGAATCCCAACAAATTAAATATAGCTTCTGCATATATATATATATATATATATATACGGGGTAACATATTATTGTTATAGGTAGTCCACTTAGGAGTAGTCAGTTAGGGTCCTCCGAATAGTGGATGATATCAACGCTTGGCTAAGTTTGACTCAACAAGGCGTTTCCATTGTGATGCTGCAAGTACGCGGTGATTTCTATGTTGTTAACACTTCGAGTAATGATAAATCAGGAAAGAAGAGTGACATGGTTTGCTATACAAAAAAGGTTTTTAATCTCATTGCTGACAATTGTTTCTCTGAACTGGTAGGTCTAGATATCGCTACCCCCTTGTTTTCACGTCATTCGATCACCAATACATAGTTGTAACGAATCAATTCATCAGAGCTTGCGAGAATGAAATGAATATACAGGCAAGTCTACTATATATAGTAATGGCATTCAATCAGAACAATAACAACAATACTAACAATACTAGCAATAAATTATTTGAAATTATCATAACATCAATCTAAGTAGGAAACATAGTATATCTACGACTTTAGCGTGTAAAACTAGCTGACATGAGGCAGATGTATGAAATTGACATGTAAAAGCTGTCATGGGGTGTATTATATAGAGTACACCCCATGACAGCTTTTACATGTCAATTTCATACATCTGCCTCATGTCAGCTAGTTTTACACACTAAAGTCGTAGATATACTGTTTCTCACTTAGATTTATGTTGTGATTATTTCAAATAATTTATTGCTAGCATTGTTAGTATTGTTGTTATTGTTGTGATTGAATGCCATTACTACTATATATAGTAGCCATGCCTGTATATTCCTTTCATTCTCACAAGCTCCGATGAATTGACTCGTTACAACTATATATTGGTGATCGAATGACGTGAAAACAAGCGGGTAGCGATCTCTAGACCTACCAGTTCAGAGAAACAATTGCCAGCAATGAGATTTAAAACCTTTTTTGTATAGCTAACCGTATCACTCTTATTTCCTGATTTATATATAAATATATATATATATATAATCATAAATATATATATATATATATATATATATATATATATATATATATATATATATATGCACACAGCTCAAGAGTAACCAGTCTAAAAGAGAGAGATGGAGATAGGTGAGGAGATAGGAGAGGAGAGATTGGTGAATTAGTTAGAAGCCAAAGCGTAAAGGCATGTGCTCAATGTGCAATATGCATTGGAAAGCAGCTAGATGGCTGGGTTCATGCAGAAGTTAGGCGCGCAGAGCTGGAAATATTCATTAGTTAAGCAAACCAAGAGCACACATTTCACAAGGAAGACATTATTAAAAGATTGTCAACATATTTTAGTTTGATGTAAGGAATGTAGAGAATAATAATAATAATATTAATAATAATAATGTCCGTTTACAATTGTTTCGCTACTCCATATACTATTTCTGGATCAAATGACTATATACCATTATTGATCTGGTTCAGTTGAAAATAATTAACATAATTAAATATAGAGTGGCTCATCGGAATTTCAAAGGAATATAAATTAAAATAAGGAAAGAATGTTACATAATGTAATGTTCCATATATTGGTATTACACTATGGTGTCCTGGGTGTATCAATTGTCTGCCATAATCAAGCAGTATTCTTCTGTCGAGGCTGCATTGTGTGAGATCTGCCTATGGGTAACAAGATGGCCGCCAATGGACATATTTACCTTACTAATTAGAGGGTGGTTTCAGGGGAAGTAACTCCTAGAGAGATTAGAAATTGTGGGTAGTTTATAGTTAATTGTTAATTTTTTAATTGAGAGACAATATAGGGGAGGTAACTTATAATTATCTAAGTTAGTTATATCTATTTAACTTATTAGCTACAAGCAAAAATGGGGCTAGATGACTATGTTGGGTCAAATATTCTGTTGGCGAAGGAATTAGCCCTTCGATGTTGACAGTTAATAGTTACCTCCGTTTTATCATTAATCGGTAGAGGTCATGATAGAGTTATGTAATAGGCTTCGGTAATACAGAGATCACAAGATTTTCTTCGTCGAATGAACGGTTGGGCCTTAGCTAAGATATCCCATGTTAGTAAGTGTTCAATGTTGGTTAATTTAAGGTTTTTAATGAGCCTAGCTAGAGATGTCGATCATCTGTTGTTAGGCTCTCGGAAGGAACAAGAGTGCGCGTTATAGCGTACCTTAAAAGGGTTAGAGGTAGACCCGATATAGGCGCTGGTATTCGGAGCAGTTTTAACCGTGCACCTATAGACTATGTTGGGTGTCAGGCAGTGTCCATTTAGTGAGCATGCATTAGGATACCGGCAGTTGCAGTTGCTTCTGCGGTTAGTGAGAGTAGGGTAGTTTAACTTAAGCGGTTGGTCAGTGTTAGAAGGATTAGATGGGGGAGGTGTGCTACTAGAGTAAGTATTGGTGTAGTGTCCTGGTGTATTTGATAGGGATGGTGGTACTGCGGTGTGGGAGTTATACTGTCTTAGTTTATGATCGTCTCTGTATATTCCGCCTTGCAAGGGTTGGATTTCGGCTTTGATGTTATGTAATAGGTAAATTCCAACTAAATCGGTGATTTGCGCAGAGTCACTTGAGCCCATCGTGATGTCAAAGTTGTATGTTCTGTCTTTTTAAGTCCAGAGTGCTCTGTTGAATTCAATGATGGTCTGCCTAGCCATAAGTATGATGTCAGTCTCATTATTGGTTATGTCCGAGTTGGTGCTGGCTAGGGTTAATGCTTTGTTGAGCATGCCACATCACATTCAGTAACCATCATAAACTAAGACAGTATAACTTCCACACCGCAGTACCACCACCACTATCAAATATACCACGCCACTACACCAATACTTACTCTAGTAGAACACCTCCTCCATCTAATCCTTCTAACACTGACCAACCGCTTAGGTTAAACTACCCTACTCTCACTAACCGCAGAAGCAACTGCAACTGCTGTTACCCTAATGCATGCCCACTAAATGGACACTGCCTGACACTCAACATAATCTATAGGTGCACAGTTAAACTGCTTCGAATACCAGCTCCTATATCAGGTCTACCTCTAACCCTTTTAAGGTACGCTATAACGCGCACTCTTTTTCCTTCCAAGACCCTAACAACAGATGTTCGACATCTCTAGCTAGTTTCATTAAAAACCTTAAATTAACCAACATTGAACACTCACTAACATGGGATATCTTAGCTAGGGTCCAACCGTTCAATGGACGAAGAAAATCTTGTGATCTCTGTATTACCGACGCATACTACATAACTCTATCACGACCTCTACCAATTAACGATAGAACGGAGGTAAATATTAGCTGTCAACATCGAAGGGCTAATTCCTTCGCCAACAGAATATTTGACCCAACATAGTAATCTAGTCCCATTTTTAGTTGTAGCTAATAAGTTAAATAGATATAACTAACTTAGATAATTATAAGTTACCTTCCCTACATTGTATTTCAATTAAAAAATTCGCACTTAACTATAAACTACCCACAATTTCTAATCCCTCGAGGAGTTACTTCCCCTGAAACCACCCTCTAATTAGTAAGGTAAATATGTCCATTGGTGGCCATCTTGTTACCCATAGGCAGATCTGACACAATGCACCCTCGACAGAAGAATACTGCTTGATTATGGCAGACAATTGATACACCCAGGACACCATAGTGTAATACCAATATATGGAACATTACATTATGTAACATTCTTTCCTTATTTTAATGTATATTCCTTTGGAGTTCCGATGAGCCGCTCTATCTTTAATTATGTTAATTATTTTCAACTGAACCGGATCAATAATGATATATAGTCATTTGATCCAGAAATATTATATGGAGTAGCGAAACAATTGTAAACGCACATTATTATTAATAATATTATTATTATTCTCTACATTCCTTACATCAAACTAAAATATGTTGACAATCTTTTAATAATGTCTTCCTTGTGAAATTTGTGGTCATTATTTTCTTAACTAATGAATATATATATATATATATATATTGGACACATTAGACATGTCTCCAAGCAAGGATTGAACCCGAATCCTGGATTGAGCTTACAGACAAGGATCTCACCATCTCTGGTACTTCCCACTAAGCCACCAAGACTGCCATATATATATATATATATATATATATATATATATATATATATATATATATATATATATATATATATATATATATATATATATATATATATATATATATATATATATATATATATATATATATATATATATATATATATATATATATATATATATATATATATATATATATATATATATATATATATATATATATATATATATATATATATACACACGCACACACACACACATATATATATATATATATTATAAAAAGTTAACAAAGAAGCCTTCAATACATCAAAAGTTTTTATTAGCCGACAATGTTTCGTCCTATTTAGGACTCATCAGGGCAAGTAAAGCTACAAGAAGCACTAACAGCCAATACAAGCCAAAATCTCAGAAGAATAGGGAGTTTACATCTATTGAACCCACATTGCAAATACTGTATAATGCAAAAACGTTTTGCATTATACAGTATTTGCAATGCGGGTTCAACATGTTACTCACTTTCTTGCTATTTGGTCTATATCTATATTTGTAACTGCTCACTCACAATCTTAGCAAACTTTTCCTTGATATCTTTCCTAAGTTTTAATAGATGTAAACTCCCTATTCTTCTGAGTTTTTGGCTTGTATTGGCCGTTAGTGCTTCTTGTAGCTTTACTTGCCCTGATGAGTCCTTATTAATAGGACGAAACATTGTCGGCTAATAAAGACTTTTGATGTATTGAAGGCTTCTTTGTTTATTTTTTATAATTCTTCGGCTCCGTTTAATTACATTGAGCTATATCTTATACTGTCATTTCTATAATACGACGAGGGTGTTTAACTCCAACCCACTCTAGTATCTTAATTCTTATTTTAATTCTTATATATATATATATATATATATAAAGGAGTTGATGGATCCAGCATGTTTAACAATGCCAGGACCAGTTGTATTTCAGCGTATTCAATAGATAATGTAGAACACATTCCAGACACATAGTTATTCGTTTCAATACAACACACACAAACAGGTGCCTATATTAGTTCCGGCACTCGAGTTTCGCCCACAATTAATGCAGCAGTAGGGTGCACTGCACACTCTGTCCGCATATATTATGCAAGAATGCATAATCAGCGCATGTGGATTCATCAGCGTGTATCGCTTAATCAATAACCAATCGATAGACAGAATTCAAACTCCAGTCCATGCTGGTCATGACTGTATGTGACGTTCGACACAGTAAAGTGATTAGCAACTGGAATCTGATACAATATATATAGAGAGAGCGAAATGGCTTCTACAGAACAAGGAATAAACCATTTCTATATTAAATACTTACACCCTGCTATGTATTGTGTACCTTACTGTGGTTAACCCCGATTGAACCCGGGATAAACTTATTTATATATATATAATCGTATATATATATATATATATATATATATATATATATATATTGTTATACTTTGGGAGGGTCATGTTGCCAATAAGAAACACACGCATCAGCTGCTTTCACTTCAATTTATTATAATAAATTTACAAATTTAGGAATTTATAAATTTATAAATTTCTGGTTGGTTGGTTGGTTCCACAACCAGATGATTGTTTATATATTGTCAAAGTTATTTCGTCACACATTCTGTGACCTCATCAGTGACTGGGGATTCTTTTCTTTGTTTTTGTGCCTCGCCTTTGTTCCGTCCTACGCCATCTTTTTTTTTTTTTTTTTCTTAGTTTGCGCATGTGTTACATCCGGGTGTCTGTGTGTGTTTATATTCGTTTATTTATTTGTTTATTTACATGTTACTAGTTGGTTGTTTGTTCTATGTGTGTGTGTGTTTTCATTTTGGCCTTAATTGTAAGTTGTGATGTTGCTGTTCCCCTCATGTTTTCTATATAATTTTGGTTGGAGTTCATTTATGTTTATTGCCTCTGTGATTTGTCTAAACATTTGTTTAGACAAATCACAGAGGCAATAAACATAAATGAATTACAACCAAAATTAAATAAAAAACATGAGTGGAACAGCAACATCACAACTTACAAGTAAGGACAAAATGACAACACACATAGAACAAACAACCAACCAGTAACATGTAAATAAACAAATAAATAAACGAATATAAACACACACAGACACCCGGATGTAACACATGCGAAAACTAAGCACACAACACAAACACAAAAACAAGATGGCGTAGGACAGAACAAAGGAGAGGCACAACAAACAAAGAAAAGAATCCCCAGTCACTGAAGAGGTCACAGAATGTGTAACGAAAGAACTTTCACAATATATAAACAATCATCTGGTTGTGGAACGAACCAACCAACCAGAAATTTATAAATTCCTAAATTTATAAATTTATTATAATAAATTGAAGTGAAAGCATGGTGCGTGTGTTTCTTATTGGCAACATGACCCTCTCAAAGTATAACAATATCGGTTTCAACACACGTTTTCAGATAAAGAATCTTGCTAAACAAATTCAGAAACGGAATATCTATATATCTATATATATATATATATATATATATATATATATATTTATATAACGAAGGAAGTGTAGTAAGGAACCAGGTGGACGATAACGCACCAGAGTACTCGACACTATTGGTAGTAGAGTGGGTAATAGGAAAAGAGTCAGGACCCCGACGGCTGAACTCCTGATGTTTCAACTCTTTTTCTACACACACACACACACACACACACACACACACACACACACATATATATATATATATATATATATATATATATATATATATACTTTTGTCATATCTTGATATTTTCGGAGGATTTACCAGGATTTTGTGAGGTGATATAAATACACCGAAACATCAACTCATAATATAATTTTATTGAAATATAAAGAGAGTAGAGAGAAAGAGTTAGACAGATATGTATATATATATATGCGTGCGTATGTGTATTATATATATATATATATATAGACATATACAAAGAGAAATGTATAATACCCCCATACAAATACAGACACACGTAGTTATAGTAGTTATATACGCATATAAATACGCATACAATGCCCAATACTTGACTAGAGACTCGTTTAGACACAATAAAACTGTCCAGCACTGTGTATGCGTCCATGGCCATAATTACATCTATACATAATTTAACAATATTATTTACATATATGCAAATTACTAAGCCTCATTAAATTTACATAAATTCACAATTGTCGCGTGCACATATCGGTAAATTTTTCGCAACAACAGTCCATCGTGATTACGACGCAGCATTCTGTCAAATATTTATGTTTTACAGACAGCAACTGCTCAAATCTTTGTATATTTTAGTAATTGTTCTTTTCTATTTTGAAATGTTCGTTTCTGCCACCGAAATCCTGTTGCACAAAATTTTGTTGAATATTTTAGCAAATGCAACGGTTTCACGCTAATTTCTCGAGCTTTTGTATTTAATTTAAATATATTTTGTATTATTTTACATTATTTTTTTTGTATTACTATATTTATACAGTTTCTTTCGTTTCTTTAAAGTTTTCAGTTGGATTAGGGCATCATAACTACGGATATGTTTGCTGGAGCGATTTCATGTGTTGCGTACATGCATTGTTGAGGTAAGTCGAGCCTGCTGTTCATCTCCAGCTCTATAGGTTTCAGGCTTTTTATTATCTTGCTTCTTGGTTCCTCATTACCGAAGGCAATGCATCAACGAATTTCATGTTCATTGTGTTCGTGGAGCCTGCTCTATAATGGTTACAGAGCTCTTTGAAGTGGAGGTCATTTATATATATATATATATATATATATATATATATATATACCCATATTTAAGTGTGTATGGGAGCGAATGTGCGCATGAATAGGTGTGTATGTGTTTATGTGAGTAAGTTGATTTATTCATTTTCTTGCAACATGGATTACATTTAAATTGATGCAACGGTGTGCTTATTTGTTTCACATAATCTACATCTTTAGGTACACCGATCATTGATCGACACTATATGTGGAATTTAGGGCCCCGGGTGGTTTGGTTAGCAGGAAGTAGAGGCTGTGGTTTCGCGAAAAGTCACTATATTCAATCAGCTAGGTTTTGGTGCTGATCCGCTTTCAGTATATTTGGTGTCATTTGCTCTTACATGAATATATTGGTTATCATGGTTACAAATGGTTTAACTCTTATGTGAAGGTACTATGCATAACGTGTTGGAATCATGTTCGTAAATCCATAGGTTCAATTCCATGGCATGGCAGTACGTTGAATTTTTAGCAAACTATTTTGTTTCACTTTACTTTTTCTGCCAGGAGTTGCAATCGGCAGATATTGGCAATAGAAAACTGTTTCCTTTAGTCTGGCTTGACAATCGGCTCTTTCCCTTTTCCTCTTTTCCTACAAGTTACTGTGTTTGTGATATTAGCGTAACGATTCTACTATCGGATTATTATAGCGATAATATTCATGACTGCATATCAATGCAAATATCAAATTTTATAAGTAATATCAATATAATATGTTTATATGAAACATCAATGTAATATGTTTATATGTAATCTAAAATGTAATGACAAAACTGATATAATAATAATACTAATAGTAATAATAATAATAATAATAATAATAATAATAATAATAATGTATATATATATATATATATATGAATAAAAACGGCCACACTGAAATTATCAAATATTACAAACAGCCGGAATGTATGTACATGTGTATATTTGTGTTTAGCTACGTAACTTTGTTGGACGTATGTATATTTGTATGTATTAAACTGTGTATGCATTCATGCATGCATGTTGTGTGTGGTGCATACGTACAATGTATATCTCTATGTATGTATGTATCTATGTATATGCGTATGTGTGTATGTGCATGTGTATAGATGTATATTTATATATGTGCATGAATGCATGAGTTTATGTGTGTATATATATTTCCTTGTCGTAACATACCTCTCTCTTACTCCCCCACTCTCACTCTTCCTCTCTCACTCCAACTCTCTTACACTCTCCCCATCGTCTCTCTGTCAATATAAGTATTTGAATTTATTGATTATGTGTGGGTTTCTTAATGTATGTGTATGTATACATGTGTGCATCCACATATGCACGCCCATGCACACGCATACTCCCATATTGATATAAGTGATTTTAAGAGTACACGTGACCCTAGAAGCTTAAAGATTAAAGAGAATTCCAATTTTTGTTTGATATCCACTAGACTGCTCGAGATCATAAATATAGTAACGCATACTTACATAAGATATATTCTTAATTTTTTTTTTTTATTGGGACATTTGCATATTGTTGGGGCAACTACCTTAGATATTTGTTTGATTTTACATTTATTTTACAGTCGGATGATTTTGTTATTGCTAATTGCTGATCCGTGAAGCGGGAAGTCTTCTCTTGGCAAAGCGATACAAAGGATAGAATCCTACATTGCCAAGCAGACAACGAAGAATGTTGCCTCCTTGTATTATCAGTGGCTCGGTGAGACACTAAGGCTGCTGTATCTTTTGTGTAAAATGTCTTAAACCGCTATAGACCACACACACCGCATATAAACAGATAGATAAGTTGTAATTGGGGTTTTGCTCCATGAACTCTTTTCATACCAGCCCACTCAAAACCTGCTCTTGGTCCATCAAACAATGCCACCTATTTTTAGTGTGTTCTGTGTAAATGAATATTTTGTAACATGACTGTGATATCTTATAATAGTAATCAAATTGTTAATACTTTCCGTAACTCTCTCAAACTCGTTCATTAATTTATTGAAATGCAGTATCATTCATTAAAAATACGGTCACGAAAGGGTTAAACGTAATAGAGCAGATCTATAATAATAATAATTCCAGTTGTGACCATCAAATTCTTTTACAGATAACTTAAACAAACAATCAATATACATGATTTCTGAAATAATTTGACAACTAGAATAAAATAACTGTGTTAAGGCTACTAGCTGTATAGCTTTATATTTGGTATGAATCTTTAATTTTAAAAATCAAGTAAGCTTTAAAATTGTCGATGAATAATTAGCAGTATTTAATGTGTGAATTGTCCCTACTTTGCTGCTAATCTGTTTTAAAATATTGGCACCCAAGAGATTATTAAACAAATGAATGTATTAATTGATTTGTCAGGAAAATGTTTGTATTATTTATTTTAATTCCGATTAAACTGAAAATTTACATATTTTTGTTCATTTCTATTTTATTTTTAAATTTAGCAATTTCTTTACGACAAAGACGGGGTATTGTTAAAATCATTTGAACGTCCGTGAAAATTCTGGAATTTTACATTCCAATTTCATTTCTCACTAGGGGCAAATCTCATCCTTTCGGAACCTAATAAATAAAGTACCAGTCAAATATCTCATATGTCCCTATTAAATATATCAATCAGAGTTTTCGAGTAATGTCTTGTGCCATTACTTACCAATTTGCTTTTGCAGATTCTTGACTATTTGATGTTCTCTTGCTATGATTTCCCACATTTCATAAGTTATTACGTTTATTATTTTGAGCAATCAGTCGTGGGTCCTTTCCTTTCCATGCTATCTCCATGAATTCTGATATATTTCTTGATGTTGCTACTCATTTATTTTATTTTTACTAACTTCACGACAAAATTATTTCAGGTTTATGCTAAAATATTGTTCCCTACAAATTATCTTTATCCTTTTTTCCTAATTACTGATTCTTGGAAATTTAACACATTTTTATTTCAGACATTCTCTGATTACACATATTTTATTAATTTCAAAGTTAAATTTCTGTTGTATTTCTGACTTCTTTTTGAGTTCTATTGTTTCGTTAATAGTTTCATAAAGTGTTGAGAGATGAAATACTCTTTTTTAAAATCTATTTATGCTAGCTTGTTTTCCATGATACATGCTTGCGTTTTGGTATACCTTTATGAGTACAGAGAAAGCAAAATTCCTGTTTTCTTTGAAACACGACAATACCATGACCAGACTGTTGTGGGTTCAAAACCCATGGCCAGTTATAAGTCAAGGAGGAGGTCTTTTCTCCCTTTCTTTCAGCGATACTTGAGGAATGAAGTATGGCGCTATGTTTAAAATGTCATTATTTGAGGCGGATAAAGAATACATCACAATCCCCATTTTTTGTACATTATTATGCAAGAGAATCAAGGTACACATAAGCCCTACAGCAAAAGAATAATAATTCTTTGTATTATTAATTCTTTTGGGGTGGATTAGCAGTATCGGCACAGGGTCGGACGCGATGCTTTTCAGCATAGTTATGTCCCTTTACGGTCTGGGTTAAAATCCCGTCGAGGTTAACTTTGCCTTTCATCCTTACCGGGTCGATAAAATAAAGTACCAGTAATGTACTGGTTAATTGCTGGTTTGTGCCAAAAGTAGAAACAATTATTAGTTCTTTTGGGCTTCGAAATGAATCGGTCTGGTGCTGATATGAACCGTCTTCCTAAAGCTTCATTATTATTATTATTTTTGTCAAGAAGAAGAAGAATTAAAGTTTTAACTATTTTGGTCTTCTTGAGAACTTGATTTTTTGTTTTAACATATTACCATCATGACAGTTATCATTTTTCCTATAAAAGAGACCACTTTTATTATTATTATTATTATAGTTGCTGTTGTCACTGTTGTGTTCTTGCTGTTGGTGTTGTCGTTCTCGTTTTAGTTGAGTTGCTGTTATTGTTGTATTCGTTGTGTCATTTTATAACATTCCGTTTAGTATTTTCTTCACTTTTTTTATTTTTGTTTTTACCATATGAAAATTTCCACTCCACCTACATTGGCAATAAAAACATGAAAACGAACACCTCCTCCCTATCCCCGCCGCTTCGAAGAAAAAAACGAATGAATGAATAAGAACTTGGCTAGCACACAGAGGGAATCTAAGAAGACAACCTTCATGCACCTCTGAATGGAACCAATTTTTCAGCATTACTTCCAGTCAATGACTAACTTGAAATTTTTTTTTTTTTGTATATATTTCTTTTTCAAATTTCAGATCCCAACAAACTTCCTCATACATGTTTTTCCCCACCTAGATGCCGAAGCCATCACCTATGAACTATCAATTTCCCTCCTCCCTCGTACAAAACACACTGAAGAATATGAAACATATAATTCATGGGTACTATTTCTTTACGAATGCATATAACCATCATCCAATGAGCGGCCTCATAGAAAAACCTCTATCATTTTACGCTCTTCTGATTCGCGAACAGATTAACCAACTAGAAGATGGTAACATCGCTTGGCTGTTTCAGTGACGTAAGGCTCAATTCATTTATTTGTTATCATTAACGTTGTTGTTGTTATTGATGTCGTTGTTCTTGTTCCTTGTTCCACTGCGCTGACAGAGGTACCGTTGATGGAAACTTCTTCTTCAGATTATACTAAAAATAACAAACCAAACCAAACGAGACAAACACCAAACACCCATATATATATATATACATATATATATATATACATATATATATATATATATATATATATATATATATATATATATACATACATATATATATACATATATATATATATACATATATATATATATACATATATATATATATATATATATATATACATACATATATATATATATACATATATATATATATATATATATATATATATATATATATATATATATATATATATATATATATATATATATATATACATATATATATATATACATATATATATATATATATATACACATATATATATATATATACATATATAATTATATATATACATATATATATATATATATATATATATATATATTTATATATATATATATATATATATATATATACATATACATATATATATATATATATATGCGCGTCTACACACATACGGATACATACACGTATGTTTATATATTATATATATATATATAATTCTACTTCATCTCTGTCATGGTCCCAATATCTCAATACCCACCACCACTACCACCACCACCACCACCATCATAACATAGTATGGTATCAACTCTTTCCACCATCTACAAATCTAGATAAGCGCGTCGTCTTTCATTCAGCCAATCTCTCTGCCTTCCTTTCGTTCTTTTTTCTCACTTTCTTTCTTACCGTGCTTATTTCTATCTTTGTTTTTTCAGTCTTTATTGCTTTTCTATATATTCATTTCGTTTATTTGTTTATCTATATATTCATTTCGTTTATTTGTTTATCTATATATTCATTTCGTTTGTTCTCATTGCTTTCGTTAATTCTCACATTCTACTTTTCTTTCTTTCTCTTTCTTCTGCCTTTTATACTCTATTTTTCATTCATATGTTTTCTTAGTTCATCTATTTTTATCGTTAATTTCATTTACCGTTCCATTCTTCCTTTCATTTGTCCTTTCATTTGTCCTTTCTACGTATCTTTCTTTGTCTTTCTATTGTATTTTCCTTGCACACATGCACAAAGACATACACACATATACACACACGCACGCACACAGACCCCCCCCCCCTCATATATATATATGTATGTATATATATATATATATATATACACATCCATAAATACATATATTCTTATATATATACATATATATACATACATATATATATATATATATATATATGTATATGTGTATATATATATATATATATATATATATATATATATATATATATATATATGTGTGTGTGTGTATATATATATATATATATATATATATATATATATATATATATAGAAAGATACGTGTGTGTTTATACATATATATATATATATATATATATATATATATATATATATATATACATAGATATATGTGTGTGTATAGGCGTTTGTGTGTTTTCATCTACTTTTTCTTTGGTTCTATGAGTTGGGTAGAATACAAGAACACAAGACATGATGAAGCATGTGAAGAAACTCCTCAGATCACTGACCCTACATGAATTATTGCCATCTTTAAGGGAAAATACCTGAAGCTGAACACTGCTGCGTTCTTTCTTTACTTTACAGCTCTGCTTATTTTATATTTATTTCATATATTTTAAGTTTTATTTTCATTTCTTTTTTATGCAACATCATTATTCTAGGGAAAAAAACTTTTAAACTGAAGCGAAAAGGTTATTAATAAAAAAAAAATAATAAAAATTAAAATACTATCACTATCATCAACAAAAGTAGCAACAGTAATAATTATTATTATTCATCACCATCATTATCATCTTCATAATAATGGTTTCTACGTTAGGCACAAGGCCAGCAATTACCCAGTGCAAGTATCAGTAATGCACTGGATAATTGCTGGCCTTGTGCCTAACGTAGAAACAATTATTATGAAGATGATAATGATGGTGATGAAGATGACGATGATGTCAACGGAGATGAGAATGAAGATGATAATGATAAACTAATAATAATAATAATGGTTTCTGATTTAGGCACAAAGCCATCAATTTTGGGGGAGGGGAAAGTCTATTAAATCGACCCCAGTGCATTACTTGAACTTTATTGTATCGACCCCGTAAGGATGAAAGGCAAAGCTAATCCCTGCAGAATTTGAACTCAGAACCGTAAAAGGCCATAACAATAATAATAATTGTTTCTATTTTTGGCACAAGGCCAGTAATTATCGCAGTGTATTACTGGTAGTTTATTTTATCGACCCTGTAAGGATGAAAGGCAAAGTTAAACTCGGCGTGATTTGAACTCAGACCATAAAGATGCGTAACTCTAGGCTGGAAAGCATGACGTCCGACCCTCTATGAATACTGCCAATCCATCGCTGATACTGACAATAATAATAGTTTCTACTTTTGGCAGAAGGCCAGCAATAACCCAGTGCATTACTGGTACTTTATTTAATCGACCCTGTATGGATGAAATGGTTTCTTTATTAGCCACACAGTGCTCCCATTAATAGAACAATAACGTACAGTACGGTGGAATGTGGGTTTAATGTGTAAAAATATTGTTTTTGAAAAAGACTAAACAGATAAACATTTAAAAACATCAAACATAAATTCCTTAAAATTGGTGATATCTCATGGGTCACTCGTGAACAAAGCCTACAAAAAGCCTCGTCAAGCTTCGTCAGAGCAAATCTATTAACACGTACAATCCTTTCCCTTCTCACCCACCTTTTAACAAACTGTATGGAAAACAGTACTTCCCTCTCCGCCCGGAATTTTCTCTTCGGGTTAACCCTGAAAAAGTTAATCAGGGTGTCACTGAAGTGTAAGTTGCTTGTCTTCAACCCTTTCAAATGTGTCCACCACACGACCTCTTTCGCCATGGCAACAAGGCACATAAAAACCGCCTGCTCTTCCCTTCTAAAAGAAAAAAAGGTAAGGTGATCTTCACAAGGTGACAGAAGCTGTTCTAATAAAACCCATAAATCAGCAATACACGGAGATACGACGAGTGCATGTAGGACGGTTTCGTCGCCCTGTGCACATCTTCGACAGGCCCAGCTGATAGTACATCTATGCCTGTACAGTTAATCTCCGACTGGCGAAGCTCCTTGGTTGCCTTGAGAGACCAGGGATTACAGGAAATTATCCATGGGATCTCGACTGCAAGTCTTCTGGATAATAGTGGCTAGTTAATTTTGATCGGCCCCCAGAGTTTCCCCCAAGAAGGTCGTCGTCTTTACCCGTCATTAAAACTCTTTCGAATGTCATAGTTTATTTTCCACACTGCCCGATTAGATGAGGATTGTGTGCGCTTGAAGTCATTGCAACATCCAAGCGCTTCCTTTCGGTCTTTTCTCAAATCTTCGTATTTTTCAAGCTTTTACCTGGATTTTTGTTTCAGTATTTCCTTTGTTGATAACAGCTATTCTCTTGGTGAACATTCATATTTTCTCTTCACATTTCTTCCTTTTCTGGATTCTACATTATTTTCAGAGATTAGATCATTTAATATTGATATTTTCCTTCCCATTAATTCAATCTCTTTCTTCTTGTCAAGTAAAATTGCTTCCAAACCCTTCGGGGGAGTCCTATATCGACCACTTGTATTCGTGATCGTATTCTTGCGGTAATTTCCCAAGATTCATGACCATAGGTAAAGGTTGGCTCGAACACTGAATTGAAGGTAGTGAGTTTGGTTTTTATGCCTGCCTTCTTTCTTCTGATTACTGAATGCCGAAGCTGGCGTATTACTGCACCAGCTTTTGCAATTCTTGCACTTAATTCAGCCTCTACGTTCCATCACGACCCTGAGATACTTGAACTCTACCAGCTTCAGTGGGACACCATTCATATGAAGCCATCATCGAATTGTAATTTTCGGCTTTCCAGCATATTCAGTAGGTCTCTCCACATACTGTTACACATAGATTGTGAATATGTTCCTGAATGTTTGCATTTTTGTCTACTTTGTTCAAATTCTACGGTTGTATATTATTACTTCGTGATTCACCAAGATTATTTTCATTTGTTATATAATCAAACAAAATGGATAGATACCTAAGAATATGATTATAAATTTCAATATTCGTCGCATTGTATATTTGTTTTGACCCTACAAATGTGATGACAAATCACGCGTCAACGTTAGCATGTCTCTGGTATGTGATTTTTTATTGTTTGTCTTGCTATATATTTCATCATGAGTCTGTGAAGTACATAGTGTCGCACGAGTCGGTCAGTTTTCACACCTCATGCTCAGTATTAGAGACAATATACCCATTTCAATATTCCGTGTCTGTTTATGTGGCAGACGTGATACAACTCATCAGATAGAACTTCTAATTACTCAACTTAGAATGTAATAAAGACCCTTCCTTCAGGTATACAACGCTTAGAGGTGTTTTTTTTTCAACGTAACCGACTTCGTCGTAATCATCATCATCATCATTATCAACATCTTCATCGTTGTCGCTGTCATCCTCCTCCTCATCGGCGCCGGCATATTCTCGATATGTTTCATCTTCACCAGTATGGCTATAATCATCCTCATAATCCTTCACATCACCATCTTTATAGTAATGACAACAGTCTCTGTTGCCATGTTTTCCTCATTCTTTTTAATCTTTATTTTATATAAATCAATCTATATGCTATTATCTTCCACTATATCATCTCCTCACTGAAACGAAATTTATTTCGTGATATGTAAAATATGAAATTATATTTCTATGGACGGTTTGTAGTTGAATGTGGACTACAGTACAGAATGATGAACAGACACGAACGAGAGCATATTATTATCACACTGTGTAACGTAATATATATATATACATATATACATAAATATATATATATATATATATGTATATATATATATATATACATATTTATATATATATATATATATTTATATATATATATACATATATACATATATATATATACATATATATATATGTATATATTTATATATATATATATACATATATACATATATATATATATATATATATATAAATAAATATATATATATATATATATACATATAGATATGTTGTCGATGTGCGCGCACGCTTATTTTTGATCCTCATTTTATATGCACGCAAACACACACACACACATATGTATATATATATATATATATATATATATATATATATATATATATTATTATGTAATAAACAACATAAGGCAATTATTCCATTTACCAGTGGTTTCTTAAAAGCAAAAGGTTTTGCTTTCAATCCTCAGAACAAGGTTCTGAGGATTGAAAGCAAAACCTTTTGCTTTTAAGAAACCACTGGTAAATGGAATAATTGCCTTATGTTGTTTATTACATAATAATAATTAAGCTCTGTTGCTTACATAGAGCACTCTTTTTTCCTGGACTTTTCCGACGGAATTACTTCATTCATACACACACACATATATATATATATATATATATATATATATATATATATATATATATATATATACTACGTGTGTAAGTATGTGTGAGGGTTTAATTGTGTGTATAATTTGTTTTACTGTAGTACTTATTAAAAGCACATAGGGTGATAATAGGTTTCCGAATACATGGATTATTAACAAAATATTGTATTGCACAGCATTATAGATCAATATTTGGCGGGGGATTGGCAGTATCGGTAGAGGGTCGGACGCCATGCTTTGCAGCATAGAGTTACGGCCCTTTATGTTCTGAGTTAAAATCCCGCCGAGTTTAACTTTGCCTTTCATCCTTACGGGGTCCATGAAATCAAGTACCAGTAATACACTGGGATAATTGCTGGCCTTGTGCTAAAAGCAGAAACAGTTATAGATCTATATTAAGGGTTATTGGTGTGTTATTTCAATTCTTCTTTACTCGCCGCTAAATATTATTGGGTTCCCGTAGGTTCCAACGACGAGCGTTCTTGTTCGAGCAACAATAAAACCTGCCAGTGAAATTAAGTGTATGTGGTTTCGCATGTAACATATTTGTGTAGCCTTGAAGAAATTTCAGGTACGCAATGTGTGACAAGGACGGCCGTTTTAATTTCAGGTACACCGAAATTTAGACGAGTGAATTGCAACAACGTGAACTATAACATCTTGTTCATGGAAAACTTGCCGTTAGGAATCGAACTCACGACCTTACAACCATGAAGCACTTTCGACGCTATTTTCAACGCCTTAATTAATATATACATACTTTAATGACAGACCAATAAGAAGGAAATAAGGAAGAAGCTTTGTCTTTAGCTATAGCCCTAGGAATGATTGATTAAACATGGGGTTATCATCAAATATCAATTTAAAAGTGCATCTTAACCTTTGTGAGAGATGGCATATATTTCTACTATCACTACAGTTACTGAAATCAAGTAGAGGTTCGAATGAATGTATACATATATACATACATACATATATACGCACATAAATACGTGTATGTGTGAGTGTAAGTGTATGTATACAATTATATATATATGTGTGTGTGTGTGTATGTGTGGGTGCGTATATATATATGTCTATATGTATGTATATACGTGTGTGTGTGTGTGTATGTATATATAAATATACATATTGAAGTTAATACGATGTATGGAGGAAGTCACGAATTGCAATTCGCTGTTAGGTGAGAGAAGTAGGGTAGCCGTCACCTGTGAGAACTTCCTGGAATTCCACCCTGCATCTGTTGCGCAATTGGAATATATCAGTCCATGTTTAGCCAGAGAGACTTATACACCTGTTGCTCTTTTACCGCAAATCAATACCAAAATATTTAAATTTCGACAAGCATCTTTTATAATAATGTAGGTCAATACTCTCAGATGATTCCTTTCTATATTTAAGACAGTAGTGAAATGAGGGTTTACATCAATTCAAATACATTATGCAAATTAATATGCCGATGCTATAGAGAATCTCATCTTCCAAAGTATAAACATGTCTCTACTTCGATTATTATTATATGTGTTTAACATTCTGGGAGGGTACAAATTGTAACTGCTGGTCCATGGAAATATCCATTTACGTAAAAGGCGCCCTATATAGTGAACATTATCGGAAAAACTGCTTTAATTGCTAATTCTCTTATTTTGAGTGAGTGGTTTAAAGCATCTTTCCGTGGTTCGAGAATACAGAGTTGGTATAAACGTGAGAAAATTTGATAGTATAATTTACTTCATTTTGTTTCATATCTATATTTATGAGTACTGCTTTTCAAGACTCGGGTTTGTCTCTGTCTTTCATCCTTTAGATGTCGATGGAATAAGCACCAGTTATAAAATGTTGTCATCATAAATTGCCATAACCTTTCTCCATAATCTCATGGCTATTGCCGATATTATAAATCTACACTGTATGAAACTCTAACGATAATCGCTTAAGAAAAGAGGTTATTATCAAGTAATAAAATACGAAACAAAACAAATACATCACAATGAAATATTAATATTATTAACACAGTCATAAACACAAAAGATAATATCATTAAATAATAGATTTTTTCAAGTATTTAAAAAGAAGACATACATTGATGATGAAGAGATATCAAACGACAAACAATAAAAAAGATACTTGATATGATAATATAAACACGAACCATATAGATAATAGTATAAAATTATAGGCTATTACCATGTATTAGACATAGCATATCAACATAGAGAAAAAATGAGAAGCATAGTGGTATTGTTAATAATATCCGAGAAGATAATACTATAACTTAAAAGGATATTGTCATGAATTTTATATATTTTATCACTCTGATATCAAGCAAGATATTTAAGAAGCCTTGGAATTATATCAAATTGTCTCATAAACAACGCAGATTAGAGAATAAATTAAAGAAGGTATACTAAAATATAGGGTGCTGCCACGACCATAAACGAGTGTAATGCGTTCCAGATTAAAGACAAAGCTAACATTGATAGTTCTTGTCTTAGTTTAGAATCTGTATAGTCGAAGGGGAAGCAACACAGTGGTATTGTCAATCAGCGCCAAACTAAATTTTCTTTCTTTTGAAAACTGTTTCGCATCTTCGAAATCTCATAAAATACGTGGTAAAAGTAAAAGCTGATTTGGTTTCGGGTTTCTAAGTTTACATAACTCTATTCAAGTCGCGACTGGTTTAATTTTAGTTGACATTGTACAGGTTTTAATAAAGCAATAATAACCATAATATATTCTCATACATTGCACGAGTAACAGCGTCTTATATGGGTTACTAACATAATCGTTCAAGCAGTTCTAGCAACTATATTGAGGGTATGACTTTTCGGCTTGGAAAAAGGCGGACGACAAGCCGAAAATGTAAATGGAAATAAAATACACATTGCCTTTATTGAGGGATTTGTCAGGTTGTTGGTTGAGTTTGATCAACATTTAAGAACAAAATAATAACCGCCACACAAAATACGCTGTCCCGTTGATCTAACGACTCATACAATCATCGGCAAAAACGCATGGAAGACTACTCGATTCGATTCCATTACGTCAATACTCAGTTTTTTCCATTTATCTGAGGGTTCTAAACCCAATTATCAGGCTAAAATTTCTTTAGTCAAAAATACGGTGAAAGCTATTCTATTTTCTAATTTCAAACCTGCTCAATGTTTCAAAACATACTTACTTGTCATATATATATGATATATATCTATTTATGTATGTACGGGGACAGAAAAGTACGTAGATAGACGGATATATATATATATATATATATATATATATATATATATATATATATATATATATATATATATATATATATATATATATATATATATATATATATATATATATATATATATATATATCCGTCTATCTACGTATTTTTGTGTCCCCGTACATATATCAATCTATATCTAAATAACTGTCGACATTTGTATCAAATAGTTAATCAGGCAATGAATCAATTTATCATCAATAAGTCAATAAAGCAATTATTCTCTGTGCTAATCGTTCAAGCACTCATTCTCCCAGCCCACATCTACGTGAATAAATTCTTCTCCCACACTTTGTTTCATTCTCTCTCTTTCTATTTCTCTATACACACACACATACACACACACACACACACACACATATATATATATATATATATATATATATATATATATACAGATATACACACACATACATATGTATATATATATATATATATATATATATACATTCCTACATATATAATCTAACAACGCATCTTGTTATGTATCTATTTAATCATCTATCTATCTATCCAGTCATCTATCTAGCCATCTATCTATCAATCTAGCCTGGATGGACACACGCGTATAACTTGCTGAGTAAGTTCTGTTTAAATTTCTATAGAAATTCTTGTCTGTAAACTTTAATTTTTGTACCATTTTGTAGAGGGAGTGCCGGGTCAAACTTTGATCTGGTCAGTCTCTCAAAATATTCTACGCCTTTAGGCGAAATAGTTAAACAAAATATATATATATATTTTTTTTGAAAAGTTAACATTTTAAAAAATGGCTGAAGATTCTTCACCAAAATTCGAAGGAGGAAAGGGGAAGATAAACTTACAGCTTCCCCCTGCCACTGTCACAGTAGCAGAGGTCAAAAACAAAGGTCAGCCAGAGGAAGGATTTTCTCCACCTGCTGACCGACAACTTGACGTTGCCATGGCAACAAATCAAAGAACCAGCGGCACCAGCAACAACAACAACAACAATGCGACGGACGAAAACAACACCAATAAAAATAACAACAACAAGACCAATAACTGTGATAACAACAACAATGATAGCAACAACACCACCAACTACAACAGCAACACAAGCAGGGAAAGGGTCTCCTTCGCCCAGACGGCAAGGAAAACCCTCGCCTATCTGCCAGTAGATATAACCAAAGTGAAGGAGCTATTGGCAGATGCCAACAAATATATAGTGTACGGGGAAAATGGTTCATTCACGATCCCCCCCCCCCCGGAACTAAAAAGCCTGAGACTCCTATACACTGTCATGTTTAGGACAATCTCAAATAAAAGCAAAAAACCAGCTCAACCATCACAGAGTGAGATAGAGCTGGTTTTAAAAGAAGTCATGAAGGACATCACCTTCATTCAGAAGGATAGACTCTACGGGAGTCTATCCATTCTCATGAAGGACAGGGACACAGCAGTGAAACTGTCCATCAAACCAATCACATCCACCGCATACACCTTCTACCCTACGTACATGGGTAGAAGAACACAAAAAATAAAAATCCACACCATCCTGCCGATTATGGACATATGGTGGGTTTTGACAGGTTTCCTGAACCTGGATGATGACACGCTGGTGTCCATGGGAAAGGCATCGGGTGACGCGTTCAGTGGAACGAGCCTCGAACTTGTAGTTCAAATGAAGCCCGAAAGGATCGCCCAGATCCCTGAACGCGTCATACTGGATGATCAAACTTTCATCAACATTACCGTTGAGGGTAGGCGGCCCTGGTGTTACCTCTGCGGAGCCAGAGGTCACCTGAGAGCTGTCTGTCCCCAACTTAATAAGAAAACCCCAATCCTGCCTTCACCACCAACAACTGCGCAACCAACACAATCACCACAACTACCACTACAAAAACAACAACCACAGCTCAAACCAAAACAAAACAATGTCCAACCCATCCCCCCCACTAGAAAAAAAAACAATTTCCAAAACACCCGCACCGCAAACACAGCCCGAAAATATACCCCTCCCCTCCAACGCGGAAGATGACCCTAGTTCGTCGTCAGACGAGGAGGAGCACTTCCACACAATCAAAAGAAAAAAAAAAGAAAACACACCTCAGACACACATATGAAAACAACCCTCCCCAAAACATAACACTGACACCAACACAAAAGAGCTCACAACAACAGCAAACAAAAAACACCACACAAAAACAAAAACATGCATACACATACAAAAACACAAGAAACAAAAAACTGTTAAACATTGTGTACAACAACAATGTAATAAAAACCCAAGGGCCTAACTTCACCCAGGCAGGGGATTTCCCCCACCTCAAAATGATTAAGGCCCCACAGGACACTTATGAAACTTTAAAAAACAACTTTAAAGAGGACGTGGGTCCACCCTGCGTCGGGCCCATTAACCACGTCCTTCTAAAAAACTACCCCAGCCCTCCCCAAACACCCACACAACTCCAACCACCCCAACCACACAACACACTGATGCCCCTACACATCCACAAACCACCACCCCACCCAACAACCCATCCCCCACCCTAATGGAAATTGTGCAGCCCGATACCCGGGACGCAGAGAGGTAAGTGCTTTTCTCTTCACTACCAACATGGCTATGCTAAGAGTAGGCTGTTTAAATGCGCGTGGCCTGGGCTCAACTTGGAAGCAAGCAATGCTTCTAAATGACCTCAGTTCACAACGTATAGATGTGATGGTTATTTGCGAGGCCCGGATCAGCAACGTGCGACAGCTGGCCCCCACCTTTGATGACTTTGAGATGCACGCATCTCTCTGTCAGCCCGGAGGTGGGGGTGGGGTTGTCGTTCTGCTGCAAAAACATCTAGGTCTCGCAACACAGATGGTACATTTGGACCCGGAGGGTCGACTAGTGGTTCTGGACCTTGGCAGTGGTGAAGGCGGAACGTTTAGGTTGGTAGCCGCCTACGGCCCTTTCGGGTCAATGCGGCCGGACTTCTTCCATCGTCTGGAGACTTTTCTAGGGACGTCCCGCTCCTTGCTATTAGTGGGGGACTGGAATGGTATCCTAGATGCACCCTTGGACTACGTAGGGGCCTGTCCCGATAGAGAGGGGTGTAATAGCCTCAAAGGGTTAATCGGTCGATTTGACCTGGCCGATAGATATCGACTAGATTTTCCGACTGCGCCAGCCTGGACTTCGGCAAATCGTAGCGGATCATCTAGGTCGTACCTAGATAGGTTCTTAGTTAGAATTAAGGAAAAGGACTTTTTAAGTTGTCCAAAAATGCGCATGGTTGGCTATTCAGACCACAAGTTACTGACCTGCATGGTCAACCTTGACAGAACTCATAGACAGGGACCCGGTTACTGGAAGCTCAACTTGTCCTTACCGGCAAGTAAGGCTTACAGGGACCGGATTAGCACTTTAGTTAAGGAGCGGTTAGAGTAGTCTCTATAGAAATTAGTAAGGAGTTAGCCTCAAATAGAAATAGGAAGGAAAGGGAGTTGGTAGATAGTGTAGAAGAGGCAATTAGAAGCGGCGACGAGGCCAGAGTGCTAGCGTCGAGAACGGCCCTGGGCCAGTTCTTCAACGCGAAACACGAAGGCTGCATCATCCGAAGCAAAATGCGTGCTCTGGGAAACGAGCGGACCAAAGCTGTTAGCTGGGCCCGCGTGACAGAAGCCAAAAGAGGGAGCAGATCCACTATCCGGTCTTTGCGAGACCAGGATGGACGGGTGATCCTTGAACCTAAGCAGATGTGCGAGGCTTTTCAAAAGCACTTTGCCGGATTGTTCGGAAGGGGCGGGGAGCCGGCTGCGGATGTGAACTTCGTTCCATACCTCGACGGCCTGCCGCGTCTCTCGGACAGGGAGGCGAAGTCCTTACGAGGAGCCGATTTCAGCCGCTGAGATAGAGGACGTGCTGAGCCAATGCGGCAAACGCAAATCCCCGGGTCTCGATGGTCTTCCTTACGAACTATATCTAGCTATGCCGGACTTGTTCCCCGATCTCCTCGAGGCCGTCTACTGCAACTGGCAACAGAACGGGAGAATTCCCTGTGCTGTGACCAAGGGCGTAGTCACGCTAGAGAACAAGGGGGACGATATAAATAATTTCAGGCCCATAACTCTGCTAAATACAGAGTTACAGATTTTGGCCAAGGTGCTAGCAAAGAGGTTGGCGCTTGTCGTGAGCAACCTGGTGGGAGATGCGCAGACATGTGCTATCCCGTCCAGGTCCATCCACGACAACCTCCACCTCATGCGATACATCATAGAGATGGTTGGGAACAAACCCGGCTTTGGTGGGGCCCTGATCAACTTGGATCAATCTAAGGCATTTGATAGGGTCGACCATGGTTACCTGGATGCGGTGCTAGCGGGGGCAGGCTTCGGACCCGTTTTTAGGGGCTGGATCAATGCCATGCACAGCAGCCGCATCTGCTCTAGGGTCAAGGTGAACGGCTACCTCTCGGAGCCGTTCGAAATCGCGCGGTCCATCCGACAGAGGTGCCCTCTCTCCCCCCTTCTGTATGTAATGACTCTAGAGCCACTGCTGCGGAAGTTGGAGTTGTTGCAGGGCATCCCATTGGAACCGGGATTGCGGAAAGCGGTGTCGGCCTACGCCGACGACGTAACAGTAATGGTGTCTATGGCCTCGGAAATCGGGGCGATCGGCACCTTACTGGAGGTGTACGAAAGGTTTACAGAGGCTAAGCTGAACCGGGACAAGTCGATCGGTCTGCAACTCGGCACGTGGAGGGGCAGATCGATGCCCTCCGATGGCGTCGTCGGGCACTGGATGGAGGGCCCGGTGAAGTTGCTCGGAGTCTGGTTCGGACCAGACTTCCAGGTCGAGAAGAACTGGGGTGAGGTAACGAACAGGGTTGTTGCACTGACCCAGAAGTGGGCCGAGTGCAAACCGTCCCTGAAAGGTCGGGCGGAGGTGGTGAACACTTATATAGCGTCCGTCATCTACTACCGCCTGACCGTTGTGCCTTGCCCAAGGGAAACGCTCGCCAAAATGGAGCGCGCACTCTTCCAATTCCTTTGGAAGAAGCGGGCTCCTATGGTGAGGAGATCCATCTGCTGTCAACACCCTTCGAAAGGAGGGCTGGGGATGCCGTGGCTAATGATACGTAAACAAGCATTAAGGCTACGGCACCTCCAGGTATTCCTCTCCGGTCAACCGGTGTGGGCCCCGTTTGTGAGGCGAGCCTTTCCCAGACTCGTCTCACTCACCGAGCTGCAATCCTGGGTCAAGCAAAGACCGAGAAAACTGGGCGCCTGGCACACCGAGTGTGCCCAGGCGCTCAAGACTCTCTGGCAGGCGGACCCGGCTGTCAGTGGAGAATCCACCTCGTCACTCTATAGAGGGCTGGTGGTTAGCAGGTGCAACGACGCCCTCGGAGAAGCCCTAGGCATGGAGGAAGACGAACTGGCCAACCTGTTCGGTAGGACATTCAGCCCGGGACCCATGGATAACTTCCAGAAGTCCCTGGCCTGGCAGTGCTACAGAAGGGCTCTGCCCGTTCGAGAAAGGCTCAACAGACACGGGCGCCCGGGTAGGGACCCCTCGAAAAAGCCTTGTCCCAGATGCGTGTGCGACGAGGAAACCGTTGCACACGCATTGGTAAACTGCTCGGGCATTGCTGATCTGTGGGGCTATGTCGAACAACTGCTGTCAAGGGTGGGACCGATCCGGTTGACCACCGAGTCTATTGTAACGATCAAGCCACCTCCCCTCTTCAAAAACGAAGGAGAGGCGGTGTTTCTGTGCGTAATAGCCATGGCGAAAGAGGTTGTATGGTGGACGCGTCTGAAAGGACTGAGGTCAGACACCTTTCTCTCTGGCCAACAACTGGTCCGTTTCTTCCGATATCATTTCGGAAGAAGGATCAGAATGGAGAGAGAGGTGCTGCACCCCAGCCGTTTTTACGAAAAATGGGTGAAAGTGGCGAGAATGGCCCGTGTGAATGGGCCTTCACTCTACATCAGACTATAGGTGAGGAAGATGAAAGACCAAGGGAGCACCCCTTCTCTGTGCTCCTGAGGAAAAGGGTTGCACACTTTTTTTCGGGGGGGGGGGGCGACCCCCAAGGCGCCTCCTCTCTATTGAGGATTTTGTTATAAATTTTATTCTGTTATATTTTATTTTATTTTTATATTTTGTTATTGCCTCCTCCTTATTGAGGACGCCTTGTTTTGTAAACTCTCCCCATTGTACTTGTCCCATTTTTGATGCCCTGGTGGCAAATCAAAGAAACATATCTATCTATCTATCTATCTATCGACCTATCTAGCCATCTAGCCATCTATCTATCCATCTCGCCATCTATCTAGCCATCTATCTATCGTGAGGATTACCCCGCCGCCATCATTTAAGAACGAAGGAGAGGCGGTTTTCCTCTGTCTGGTGGCTTTGGCTAAAGAGGTAATATGGTGGACGAGGTTAAAAGGACTGAGGGTAAACACGTTTCTCTCTGGACAACAACTCATCCCCTTCTTTAAGTTCCACTTCAGAAAGAAAGTGAGGGTGGAGAGAGAGGTGCTACACCCCAGTAAATTCGCTGAAAGGTGGGTTAATGTGGCACAAATAGCCCGAATGAATTGGCGTTCTCTGTATAT
>OZ024743.1:226649006-226651506 GCA_964016885.1 Eledone cirrhosa
GCCGAGTGCCACTTAGTAGTTCACGTGTAACGAATGTTTTGAAAGTAATCATTGTTTCTACTTTTGGCAAAAGGCCAGCAATTATATCAGTGCATTACTGGTGCTTGATTTTATCGACCTCGTGAGGATGAAACGCAAAGTTAACCTCGGCGGGATTTGAACTTAGACTGTAAAGGGGCGTAACTCTATGCTACACATTATGGCGTCCGACCCTCTACCGATACTGCCAATCCACCGCATAATGTCAACGATTTGAAAAGTGGGGGTAGGTGGAAATTAGATTATATCGACTGCAGTAAATGACTTGTACTTCACTTTAGCGGGCCCTGGAAGGATAAAAAGCGAAGTTGATCTCAGTGAGATTTGAAATACAATGTAGAGAAGTAACTGACCAAATTCCGGAAAAAATGTAGTCCTACACTCTAATACATCTGCCAATCTGCCACCCTTACTTTAACACGATTAGTTATATATGCAAGATCATCATTTCATATTGAAATATTTAATAAAAGTAGATGTAAATAAACTGAAATCAGCAATTCTGATCATTGAAATTACAATGAAAAGAAATGAGATATCACTCAAAACAGTTTAACGAAATATTGCGTTTTTGAATACGTATAATTAATTTTTAAATGCACATTTAAACATGTTCGTATGAATTCATTACTGGATTAAGCGGCAAATTCGTAGAGTGGTTAGAAAAGTTTGAGTAGAATACTTTTCGATATTCGTTCCAGCTCTCTGCACTCCGGGTTTAAATCCCACTGAGGCCACCTTTGACTTTCATCATTTCGAGGTCTATAAACAAGGTACCAATCCAGTACTGGGGTAAATATTCCGCTATATCTGCTTCTCATTCAATCTCTCTCTTTCTCTGGAAAGGAAAATCGTCCTGGAGAGAGCGAGGTCCCTTCAGGTTTGAATACCAAAGATACAATGTAACTCAAGATGATTCCATGACAATTCCATCAGTATTTAAGGTCCCATGGCATGGCACAGCATAAATGGATTATGTTTAATATAATTTTCAAAATGTTTATTTTTCTCTATACTTATATGTTTTAACAATTAACTGGACATCTGCTATCTTAACCTTATACTCGTTTTCTCTTTTATAGTAGCAGAAAACCAGCCTGTACGCTTTAACATATAATCACTATACTGGTCTAACAGACACGAAATTCTATTTTAGATTTCGTTTGATAATAGTAGTATTTACAAAACGCAAATATTGAAAACATATCAAAAACAAAAATATACTAAACCAAATGAAACAATTTAAGAGGGAAGAAAACGAAACAAAATTTGCCTCTGAAAATCAGCACTATAAATTTAATTACGTTTTCTTAAAATAATATATTTGTACATATTAACTTGGTGTATATAAATAGACAAAGACGAAAATTGAGAAAAAACATGAGTTCATGTGTGTGACAATGTTTAGATTTAATCCATGCAAATATATTCTTTAAACAAGTCGAGCTTAAGTACGACTTAATCAATTGTTTTCAAACCCACCAGGGATGCTCGAGGTTTATTACAGTTATTTTTGGTGATGCAATCCACGGTTATTAATTATAAAAATACAAGACAAATCCTTTCCCATGTAATGAAAAAATAAAAGATTTTATAAAATTGATAAAACTAAGGTATTTGTGTCAAGTGTTTAGGGTGTTGGACTTGCGATCACAATAGCGTGCGTTCAATTTTAGGGCGGTACAGTTCGTTGTGGTCTTAAGCAAGACAATTTACTTGACTATACACCTTCTGTTAGATGTTGTGACTAAAAATAGTATCAGCAATAGAAAAATAGTTTCCTTGATTCTTGGTTAATTTCCTTCTAATGCTTGGGTAATTTATCGCCCTCCTAATTTTAAATTCATTCAACAATTTTTACGCTAAAAATCGATAGTAATCAGAAAATACTCGGGTTGAAAAACGTTAGCAAATATTAAGCAAACAATTTTTGTTAGGCCTCTTTATAAAACTGATGAGAATCACAGAGGTTATGTCAAAGAGGTTGCTTAACGAGTTATTGATCCAGTCGTTCAGTGTAGAGTGTAAATAAATACAATAATGCCATCATTCTGCAGTCCTGACCACAACCGATTACTTCCATTGAGTCAAATATGAAGAAAATGACTTTTTCACAAGAGCAAGGAAGAAATATCGAGGAAGAATTAACCACAATATTTCACTGTTACTGTGTCTATCATCCACCAAAATATAAAAGGCAATGCTAACCTCGGCAGAATTAGAATTTGATCTCAAAGAGCATAGTCGGAATGAACACAGTGAATCATTCTATCTTACGATAAAATAATGTACCTGTGCAGAGGAGGCGCTGAATTGGCGGAACTTTTAGTGAGTCGGTATCTGATATGGCTTTTGTATTCTGAGTTCAAATACTTTCTACGAGGTTTTGCGACTGGCAGATAGAATCAATAATAGAAAGAATAATGAAAAAATGTTTCCTTGTTCCGACCAGATGAAATCA
>OZ024743.1:226666506-226669006 GCA_964016885.1 Eledone cirrhosa
TTCACTTTAATCACAAAGATATTGATAATAATAAAAATAATAGTAGCATTAGAAATTGAAGTATCAGTAAATACGAAATAAAAATTACAGCGGTTTTTTTCCCTTCCAAGATTGATGATAGGTGTTGAATCAGTAAAATTTATATTTGATGTAAAGGTACGTGTGTATACATGCATACAAACATGTACACACACACGAATGCACACTATCGTCTCCTCATATATATAAAAACATATATATAGATACATACATACATACTTATATATATATATATATATATATATATATAAACAAATATATATATATATATATATACATATATATATATATAATACATAATATATATATGTATGTATGTGTGAATATACATATATGAATATATACATATATATATATATTTATATATACATATTTATATATATATATATATATATATGTTTATGTGTAAATATACATATATGAATATATACATATATATAAACGTATATAGACACACATGTATATATATATATATATGTTTATGCCAATTTCCTGTGAATAAATTTCCAAGTTTCCTGAATTATATATATGTATACACATACATATACACCAAACCCGTATATAAGATGAGATAATAAAGTCGCATATATCACTAAATGAAAACCAAATAAAATCAAATCCTAATGTGATACAATAAAATAATGTGATTGTAATAAATATATAATACATAAATCTAAAGAAAACTAAAGTTAACCGGTTTTATTTTCGTCGAAAGGAGGTTTTAGTGTACGAACGGTAAAAAATGTATTTAATACGTTTTTGTATGAATCTAATTTTTCTTGAAAATTATCTACTCCGTTTCTAAGAAACAGTATTTCAAATATACACATAGATCATGGTTACATACACAAATACTTACATACACAAGTGTGTGTGTGAATGTATGTAGATAGACTCACACACTCACACACACATATAGATGTATATATGTGTATATATATATATATATATATAAGTATATATATATGTATATATATATAAATATATATATATATAAAAGTATATATATATATATATATGTGTGTGTAGACGAAAAAATGTGCATATATAGAATTAAATAATATTTCACATCCAGCAGAATAAACCGATCGCAATTTTAATGTTTTTAAATATTTTCGCGGTTGCTGATGCAATACTGCAGTGCATTTATAAAAAATAACTTTATGTATAGATATATATATGTATATGTGCTCGTGCATGTGTGTGCATACGCCTGTGAGTGCATGCATTTGTGAGTTTGCCTGCTCATCATAATGTGCACATGTTCGTGTGCGCGCGCGCACGCGTGTGTGTGTGTGTGTAGAATATAAGAAACGGGAAGAAAAGAAAATGGATTTATATTCTTCGAAAGTGAAGCATGGAAAAAAATCTATAAATTTTTAACAAATTCTAAATTGAACAGACATAAATTTGGTTTTAAGTTGATAAGGAAGCAAGTAAAATATATATATATATATATATATATATATATATATATATATATATATATATATATATATATATATATGTATATATATATTATAACGATGAGTAGGAAAAAACGTAAAAAAATGGATAACAATAACTAGGATAAGTAGAAAAAGGAGAAAATGAAATATTTGGAAATAAATAAATATTTGAAGAACTAGATTTGCAGTGAATAGAATCGCGTTCTCTTTAAAATACTGTGTGCCCACAAAAATATTTTACTTGAAAAGTTTAGATAAAAACTGATACGAATATATACGACAGTTAGGATTGATTAAAGGATTACGTGAAATAGTGTTAAGTTTTATCACATCATTAAAAAAAAAAATTATGTCTTGTTGAGAACAATCAAAAATTTCTGGTTTTTACCTTATCAAGTTGAAATGAAAATTGATTTCTCGTATTTCATCAAAGTAAATATATTTCAGCTGTGACAATCCTGTTGTTTTGCATATCATATTTATATATTTATTGACATGTGGTCATCAACAAAGACCTGCTATTACTGTAAAAAAAAAAAAAATCTTTTAATGAGATGGCATGGTCACGTGATACGAACTGATGGATTCACTAAGTCATCTTCAATAGACCACTTCAGGTTAAAAGACGTCACGGCGTTAGATGAAAAAAGAAATATCGGCAGATAACATCACGAAACTTGGTAAATACTCCGCGACAACATAAGTTTTGTTTTTCGTCAGAAATAGTTGGAATAAGAAGATATACTGCTATATGGTAGAGTGCCTCCACAAATCCGGAGGGTTGTGCTTGGTAATGGCAATGGCATTTATAAGAATATATGTCTTATCGTTTTTAAGAAAATATTTTGTAATTTGTGGAAGATTTGGCTACTGTTTCTAGCAACCGTTGAGATACAATGTAACATTGATGGGTTGATTTAATTTTAATTTTTAACTTGGGAAGAAGGTATCCATTTTTGGTGCAGGTCTACTCGATCATATGATTCGGTAATTGAGTTGTGTGTACTTATCGA
>OZ024743.1:226671506-226729006 GCA_964016885.1 Eledone cirrhosa
TAAAGATATTTCCTATTTATTAATATTGTTAATATTAATGATACTCCCAAAAAATACAATAGAGTGCTTCTAATCTGTTGTAAAATTAAACTTTGTTGAATAATTAACAAACCATATAACCCATTGTTCTTTATATATATATATATATATATATATGCATAATCATTCGTGAGTTTTATATCGAATAATAATTGTTTCTTCTTTTGGCACAAGATCAGCAATTATTCCAGGTATTACTGGTACCTTATTTGAAAGGCAAAGTTAACCTCGGCGGGATTTGAACCCTGATCATAAAGGGCCGTAACTCTTTGCTGCAAAGCATGGCGTCAGACTCTCTACCGATACTGATCGAATGATAATTGTTTCTACGTTAGGCACAAGGCCAGCAATTACCCAGTGTATTACTGCTACTTTATTTTATCGACCCCGTAAGGATGAAAGGCAAAGTTAACCTCGGCAGGATTTGAACTCAGAATGGCAAGGGCCGTAACTCTATGCGTCAAAGCATGGCGTCCGACCCTCTACCAATACTAGCCTTCAAGGAAACAACCTCATTACGCTATGTGTTTTCATTACACATAGAGTCTTTCCAAATTGCCTTTACAGCTTCTGCTCCTACAACTTCACTTATAGGGTTTCACTTGGTTCTCAGCTATTTGGGAAGGCTCTTAAAGAAGGGGTTAAGTATGATCATCAAATCTAATCTATTGCGATTGAGAAACGAACTTCTTAATCATGGTACTTCTTCGACACACATGCCTAGAAAGAATTTGCTACATTCACATATTTACACACACATACACTATGACTAGTAAAGCATACATGTTCATTGGTTCATAATCATACACTCATATATAGCACACATTTACACATAGACAGTACAATTATATACCCGCCAATCATATACAGAGAGAGAGCGGAAGGAAGAAAGAGGAAGAGGGGGAGTGAGGGAATGTGAGTGATAGATAGAGGGGGTGAGTGAGAATCCTTTTTAACAAAATTCATATGCAAATATATGGTAGATTCATCCCTTTGGTATGTTTTCTCCCCCTGATTCCGTCACACGCTCACACACACACACACACACAAACAAACAAACAAACAAACAAACACACACACACACATCCTTTCAGACGTGGAAATATATAAACAAACATTTACAAAAACATATCTTCACACTTTCAAACAGCCAAACCTACAAACACACTTTTACACGCATACTATCAAACACAAAGCTACTCATATACACACACATATTGCAGCACACACACACACAGACAGACACACACATATACACACACACAGAAACAATGGTGAACAGGCACACGTAAACACATACACACACAAATACATGCAAATACAATGTCGGCATACATTCTATCACTAAAATAGACATACACACTCACAGCTAATGACATACTTATTTCCAATGATAATAAACTGATGTTAACAGGTGAACAACACCAACAGGATCCCCAACAATATCTATACAACTTCTACTAAGTGAGGTCACTAATGTAGTCTTTAATATATTGGCTTAACCAGACATCTCATTGTACCTCCATCATCCAAAACACCACTACAATCAAACAAAACCTCAACCTCTTACATGACCACCATCACAAACACCACCACTAATATCCAACACAGCCAACACCGTCTACACCATCAACATCCGCTCTCCTTCCTTCATCTGTGCTACTGACACCACTAGCACCATTCCCCCCCCCCCACACCATTTTCCAACACCTCACAACTCCACTATTTCACTACATCAACCATCTAACCACCGACAATATCTAAATCACCTGCAGGACAACCAACATCTACGCCACCACCACCACCACCACCACCACCACCATCATCGTCATCTAGATCCACTTTACCATCCTCACCACCATTACCATCTACACACAACCTATCGTTTATTCCACCATCTCTACAATCGACACCATCACTATTCTCCTCATCATCTCCATCTTCCACATCTTTTACATCACCTGCCAGCTATTATTGACAAAATACATCACCATTTCTATAAGCCTTTATGCGATCATTCGATATCCTTGAGATATTAGGTGAATCTTCACCAAATCACCCACTATGGACTTACTTCAATGAACACAGGAGAATGCGATCCTAGAAATAATGGTTTCTAATTCCGGCACAAGGCCAACAATTTTAGGGGAGGGGAAAATCGATAAAATTGACCCCATTTTTTTGAATGGTGCTTTATTTTATCGACTCGCAAAGGATGAAAGATAAAGCTAACCTCGGAGTGATTTGAACTCAGAAAGTAAAGAGACGTAATTATATGCGGCGAAGCATGGTGTCCAACGCTCTGCCGATTCTACCAATCCATGAAAAACCTAACAAACGACCACGTAAGAAAAGAAAATGAACGAAAAATAGGCGTACTCTGTATAGTTGGATTACCTTTTAATTAGAGGTCTGCTTCACCAGAGACTAAACAACACCACTACCATTTCAAAAACTATTACCACTACCACGAACAACAACAACATCAACAAGACGCTGTAGTTAGATATCTAGTTACTATAATACCGGGTCGATAATGCTTGATTTAATAAGACGCTAGTAATTCTACTAGCATTTGGACAGTTGTGTTGAAATAATACACAAAGGATAATTTAGAGCATCTTCAGTTCTTAACTAGCTTACTAGTGATTGATATATGAGGTTAATATAGTTAATATACACTTTGAACATAGCCGACCAAATCTAATATCTGAGAACGACATCGACAACAACACCACCACCAATTACAACAACAACCTAGGAACAGTTATTGGTGTATATGAAATATTATTAAATAAATGATATATCCTCTTCGTTTTGGTCAAGACAAGATTTCCGTTTGAGCTAATTGTAGAATAATTAGCCAACACAGTCGTATAATTTAACAGTTAAACGGTAAATCAAAATAATTCTTCTTCGTCATCATCTCATCATTTCATCATCATCATCATCATCATCATCACCATCAACATCATCATCATCATCATCATTCTGCTCCGTTTTCCGCTCAACATCTTGAAAGTCAGAATCAATAGTGTAATGACTAAAGTGCATTCAATTATTTCCATGGCTCCTTTAAGGACCGCAGTTCAAATTGCTGCAATGGCTACTAAGCTTTCCTTGTTATCCTTCGTCGGTTGATAAAATATAGTACGTTGAATTGGCAGTATCGGTAGAGGGTTGGACACCATTCTTTCTAGCATAGTTACGTCCCTTTACAATCTGAGTTCAAATCCTGCCGAGGTTAACTTTGCTTTTCATCCTTACGGGGTCGATAAAATAAGGTATCAGTAATGTACTGGTTATTTGCTGGCCTTGTGCCTAAAGTAGAAACAATTATTATCTGTATTAATTTCATGTTCTTTCCTCTTTTCTTCCTACCCCCTATATATTCTTTCTCACCAACTACTGTGTTGTTGAAGATGAATGCCACTGAGAAATTTAACTGAACACTTTTCTTAAAAGGTCACAAAGGACTGAGGCATGTAGGGAGGAGTGACCTGAGGAACAGAAATGACGGGCGACGGGAGTATGCATGCCGAGTCGTACGTCCCTCAAATGTTCAGCAAAACGATCTGCCAAACAGCACATATACACACACGCGCACACACATTCACACACATATTTATATATATATATATATTTCCTGCGTTATTTTGTATGTATATTTTGTGCTTTCAGTAGTTTCTCTTGGTGTCACATTTTATAACTACAGTGTTTGTTAACATTCGATCAATTGAGTGTTTGGGGATTTTCCTCAAATTAAAGCGAATAGTACTTGCTGTACTCCAGCTAAAGTTCAATTTACAAATATTATATATATATAAATACATCACTATAGCGACTTCTATTCATTTAAATCCATTTAATACTCAATAGTCAACACCTAAAGATGCCGCAGTTAAATTTTGTAAAGAATTAGTATTAGAATTAATCAGCAAAAGATTGTTAATTATATATTTATATCGTGGCTATTTACATTCTTTTCCCAATGAAAGTAAAAACCTATTTCTTCACTCGCTCAATGTATTTGGTCTCTACGCAATTTAAAAGTTAAATATAATTTAAGTTGATGTATTACTAATTCGTGTTGCCCATATAAAAGTGATTTATATTCATTTGAAGCTTTGCAAAATGTTTGTCTTATGAACCTCCTCTGAAGCGTAGTCAAGAAATTATCATGTGTTATATGCAAACGATTCTTCTACTTTTTCATTATTTGATTGTGATCCAACGAAGGTTAAATAAATTTTCCTATGTTATTAATTGCTTTATCCTTATTAAACAATTATTGAATAAAATATTATTACATTTCACCATCATAATTTATTACTAACACATTGATAATTATAAAATGTTAATCAATTCTAATAAAGTAATATTTTCTATGGATTAGTTATATTAATACTTGAAAATCTAAGAACAATAATCCATAATAATTTTTTCCGATATTCCAGTAACCTATAGCAAGGTTTTTATATCCCATTAAATATTTTCTTCTTTAAAATCAGGTTTAGAAACGCTTTTAACGCCCATATATATTGTATTTTTCTAACTGCAGCGTCTCATTTAGCAATATGTTTGCTACGCAGCCTGAGATTGTTATAAATATTTGTTGCTATAACTGCCTTATTGCTGTAATGAAAATAATTTTAACATTCTGCTAAAAGGCAAACATTCCTCGAACAATATATCATATCAAATATGTATGTCAAATATGATTTCAAGTATAGGCACAAGGCTACTAATTTTTTTTTTTTGGGGGGGGGGGTCGATTACATCGACCCTAGTAGGGATGGAAAGCAAAGTTAACCTCGGCGGGATTTGAGCTCAGACCGTAAAGGACCGTAATTCTATGCTGCAAAGCATGCTGTCCGACTCTACCGATACTGCCAATCCGCTGCCCATGTCAAATATGAGAACGAATATGTTTAGGGCGTTCGGCTCATGATGATTAAGTCGTGAGTTCGAATTCTGGCAACGATTTATGTCATTGAGCAAAATGTTATACTTCAAGTTTCTCCAGTTCCCCGGGCTGGTTGAAATGAGGTGTTTCTGTAATTCAATGTGCCACACTTGTCACAGATTACGTCACACTGAATCTCCATGAGAAATGTGTAATAGATACACGTTTAATGGATACACGTGTCTTTGAAATGCTCAGGCATATGCATCTTAATTTCACGAGAGGTCTGTCCCGTTGTTTGACAAAATGGAACATTCACCGTCGAAATCGACGAAGGCCACGATTTTCTTGGGCTGCACAACAATTATAGCTACAAATAATAAAATACTATAGTAATAAAATTTGATAAGGAAGTTCTTCATGTAACTGTGGTGGAAAAACGATAGGAGGGTTAAAGTTGGATCGTACTACTACCGGATGAGTTATATACATAATTATATTGAATTGTCCTGTGTGTAAAATCTATCGACTTATGTGCAATTTACGTTTTACATTTTTACAAGGCAAACATATGAAAGAAACAATCCACCCATGTCCGCCACATGGTCAGGTGGTCTTGTGGTCATGTCTAAGGTTACCTTATATGCAATGGTGTTCTAATAAATCGTGTGACAAAGTGAAATTATGCAAGATAATAAATGTAAAGTTATCCACAAGAATATGATTCAAACCAAGCAATTTTTATGCTACTAGTATTAATTTTCTTGTAATACAACATCTATTATAATGTATATTCGAATATATATTGTGGGTTCAGGTATACCATTATAAGGTAATTAAACACCTTCTCTTTTAAATTCATAAAAATAATCTAATTTTTTTTAAATAAAAAAATAATTAAATTTATAATAGAATTACAACAGACAATTAAATTCACTATTGAAATGTGATCCACTTGTATATGCAAACATCAAACGTTTGCCATTAAACTAAATATTTCAAAAGAATTCTTATGGCAGTCACAAAATGAAGGACATTTCTAAAACGATATCTAGTGTAAATAAAGAAGATCGCATGAATATTAAATCCTGAAATTAAAACAAAACATGGTTTATTATCAACATCTTAAAATGCTGTATAAAAAACGTGACCGGTGGATAGTTAAATATATTTGTTTCTAATATTTGAAAATTCTTATCAAAGAATGCTATTAAAATAATGCTTTTAGTTAAACCTCAAGCGATGCATAATCATATTACGGTTTCGTATTGTCAAAGATTGCTTCCTTCGATACTATTTATCCACCATATATAATCTTCTGAGAAAGGTCGAATTTCATTTAGAAATATCTGAATGCCTTTCTCTTCACAGAGACCTAACATTTCATAGTTCTTAAATTTATTGACTATATTTTTGCCCGAAAAAACTATCATTAGTTTTCTCGGAACCCATTAGATGTTTTTATTTTATTTTATTTTATTACCAAACTCTTGATCTATTGTGTGTCAAAAACATGAACATAAATATTGATAAACTGGTCATATGGTTTTTAAATACTGTCTAATCAAAACTTTAATAGATGTCTGAAACAATTCTCGCTGTAGATGAATGTGTATAGGGTATACATGTTTGGGTGTCGATACCGGGTTTATATGGATCTTTTAAGAAAACGAAACTAAAAAGCAGATATTAAATAATTCCAAGGACCACATTTGATACAGAAGAAATAGGTCGTATTGGACTTCCTTGTTACCATAGAAATATCCCAAAACTCTCGATTGGACAATTATTCTTGAAACGTCCCTGGCAGTAACCAGACAATATTTAGACGTAGGTTGAATATCGGTTCAATCAAATGGAAAGTTGAAGAGAACCAGCGAAATCGTTAATCTTACAAATTAATAGGAATGCTCGAGTTTAAACAGCGATGATGAAATTATTATAAATATTGTTAAAAAAATATCACCAAAGCCGACACAGATTAAGTTTTATAGACAAAGGAAAATTGTAATTTTACATTTTATGGATTAATGAAGTGGCATTTCTTGATTTGTAAAGGCGCGTGGCTTTGTGCTTAGTGTATTTGGTTAACAGTCGTAAAATCGTGATTTCGATTTCAGCATGGTATCACATTGTATCCTTCAGTAAAACATTTGTAACCCGATCCTCCAGTTCACTCAGCTGGAAAAACTATGTTAAGTTGTATTGATATATGCCTTAACCTTGGACAATAACGGCATCTTGGAGAGAGGAAGATAGCATATGTGGGCGAACGCAGGTCTTCTACAAAACACACTCGGTTGGCTATTCCCTAGCCAGTCATGGTGAAAATGCCAATTCAGGTCAGTCATGAGTGAAAGGACATCTTAGATGATTTGCATGATTATTAACCACAGGTCATATAATTTTGTGTTTGTTAACTAAAGGTGACTTTTGAGAAATATTATTCTCAATGGCATTTGGTAAGGAAGGGTGATTGCATTTCCAATGCATGAATGTTTAAACGTAGAAAATATTACATTATCTAAATATATGGGAGATATATCCTTTCAAAATAAACGATCTGTTAAATGTTGATAAGAAAATATCGTTTTATAAATGAATGAAAATCAAAGAAACAAGAATATCATTTGGTGTCAAAAGCAGATTCATCTGTAAATACATCAAAAGGAGTTTCACATATTCGTAGTTTGAGGTGCGTTTAAATCTGCAAAAGTTCTTTTATGTTTAGAAACATAATCCAAAAAATTGAAACTCTCTATGATAACCTCGACAACGTATTTTTTTATTTTTTATTTCATGATTAGAAGGTATACATTATTTTATTTATTTATTTATTTATTTATTGTCAAGTGACAAACAATTGCCGCATTGTGTCAAAACTCCACAAGATACAAAGTTATGAGTTAATTAGGTCCTTCTAAAGTATTGCACTATTTGTTTTAAATTTGTTATAATTATCTAAACTCCTTCCTTTATGGTTTTAACCAAAAACCTTTAAGTTATGTTTCAATCACCAGCTTAATGATGAAGTTGTTATATTGTTAAATGCTTCCATTTTCCAGATTATTTAAATCATTATTAGGAAAATCTTAAGCAGTCATTCATCAGAAATATGGTAGCGAAAGGTTAACGGGCATGTTTTTAGTTTGAAATGGGTCATCAATTTCTTTTTTTCGTGTTGGAGCAAAAATGTTTAGAGCAGATGTTCTCAAAGTGGGCGCTACCGCCCCCTTGGGGCATTGAGAAGGTCAAGGGATGCGCAGGGACCTATGGGGGTGGATATAATAGTATATTAAATTACAAATGATACATAATATATATAAATATAGTAGAATAAAAATATATAATTGTTTCTACTTTTGGCACAGGGCCACCAATTATCCAGTGCATTACTGGTACTTTCTTTTATCTACCCCTCGGCGGGATTTGAACTCAGAATGGCAAGGGCCGTAACTCTATGCGTCAAAGCATGGCGTCCGACCCTCTACCGATAGTAGAATAAACATATATAATATTTAATATAATATATAATATAATATTTATTTATACATAATATATATTATACAATTGTTTATATCTGAATTAACGATTTAATTTATTATATATATTATTTACAAGTTGCATGTAGGCAGGTCTATCTGGAAATAGGATTGGAGGCGGTGAAGATATTACGTGGCCATGAAGGGGTGGCAGCACATAAAGTTTGAGAACCTCTGGTTTAGGGTATACATTCGACTCCAGTTGTCAACCCTTACTTATAGAAATATCTGCAAACACTGCCTTAAAAAATCCCCTTTTTGCCATAGAAGTAACACTAAAAACAAATTGGAAAATGTCACAGATAAACTGCGTCTGAAAAAAGACATGGTTTTGATGGCTGGATTGTTTTCAAGATAGGTGTTCGAATTCAAGGTTGTGCTGGCAATAAATACAGCATCAATTAAGAAAAGTACTTGGCTCATAGTATTATCGAGCACATTACATATGTTCTTGTATTTCATATTTCCTTTTATTTCATACAATCAATATAAAGAACGCATGTTGCCATAAATACAATGTTCGTTTTAAATTAATAGTGTGGTTGAAGTTGAGATTGAAGTAAAAGAAGAACGAAATTCATACATGTCTGTTTATATTGGGTACAAATCACTGTGAATTATAGGTTCGGGAATATCTAAGTCATAAAAATAACACGACATTTTCATTTTACCCAAAAGCCTTCACTTTTCCTGAGGCGGTGTTGAGATGGCAATATGTATGTCCGTGAGGGGGAGTGGTTAATTCATTAAAACAATCGACTTTTTATACGAGGTTTTTTGTGATGTTTCTCATCGAGTGGTTTCAAATCTGAATACGAGCGAATGCATTCCTATACTTGATATGCAGGCTCTATCGTGATTGTAATATATATAAATGAGATGATATTTTCGAAAACCATTTTACTTAAGTAACATGCGTCCCTCAACTGTTTGCGTTGTTTGTTTTCCTATTCTTTGTCTATTGTTGTTTCTTACATTGTTTTCTCCTCCTTTTTCTGTCTCGATTTTATTTTACCTCTTTTCTCTGTTTCTCTCTCACACTGAATCTCCCGATCTCTTTCTTTTCCCCATTTTTTTCTATCATCTCTCTAGATGCATGTACAGCGAACATTTATCTGTATTAGTGGAAGCGAGTTTCCACATGACGTACTATTGACTGACGTTTCAGTGTCCTGGGAGTGTACTTCTGATAGTCAGCTAGCAACTTGTTGCTAATAGCATTAACCCCTAAATCCCTTATTTAAGCAGGCATAAATAGATCTGGTATTGAAATGGTGCTGCACGAGATCTACATACATGTATACATATTCATACATACATATCCATACATGTATACATATTCATACATACATATCCATACATGTATACATGTTTCATACATACATGCATATGTACATGCATACATATATACATACGTGCATGCATACATACATACGTACATGCATACATACATAAATACATACATACTTACATTCATACATACATTAATACGTACATTCATATTTATACACACATATGTAAGCACACACATATGATCTCATATATACATAGAAACGTGCATACATACAGGCACATATTGGTTTGCTATTTTCAAAATTTAGTTTGAGCTGTATATATTATTATTATTTGAATGTGGGCGGTTGATTGGCAGTATCGGTAAAGGGTCGGATGCCATGCTTTCCAGCATAGAGTTACGCCCCTTTACGGTCTGAGTTCAAATCCTGCCGAGGTTAACTTTAGCTTTCATCCTTACGGGGTCCATAAAATAAAGTACCAGTAATGCAGTGGGATAATTACTGGCCTTGTGCCAAAAGTAGAAACAATGATTTGAATGTCTGTGGCATCCTTCAGCATAAAGGGAGGGTAGTACGCACAGAATCAATTGTGTACACTATATTTTTCCATATGTAAAATCATCTACATACTAATCAAAACGTTCGTACTGACTAATTCCTGCTGTGAAGGTCAAATAGTACTCAAACATGTCCGCTGCTGTTACCATCATCAGTGAAACTATTGAAATCCTATATTAAACACGAAAATTAAAGTCACTTAATTTCACAAATTTATTTCTTTTCTTTTGCGAATCGCTGAAGATTTTCGCTAGATTTCTTTTCTTTTTCTTTCATGATTATAAAATATTAATTCATTAAGAGTAGTTTTACGTACGTTTTACAGTACACCAGCACCTACTTGGTTTATACGAACTGAGTGTGAGGGGTAGATAGGGAGAGAGAGAGAGAGAGAGAGAGAGAGAGAGAGAGAGAGAGAGAGAGAGAGAGAGACAGAGAGAACGCGAGAGGGGAGCACACAGAAAAGCTACCTCTCATACACATACCTGTCTCTCTATCTATCTTTATCTCTTTTCTCTCTCTTCTCTCTCTCTCTCTCTATATATATATATATATAAATATATTTACACATTGATTATATATTTGCGTGTATACATACATACATGCATACATACATATACATAGACACATATATATATATATATATATAATATGTATATATATATATATGTGTGTGTATCTGTGTAGGTGTGATTGTTTGATTGAGTGATTTATTGATCGATCGATTTATTAATTGAATGACGCAGAGGTAATTGGGTAATTTATTTGATTGACGAAGATCTTGCATTACAAAAATTAAACTTTCCAATAATGATTTCGGTTAAGTTAACGTCTTTCCCTCATTCTCAACAAGAGAATGTATATTTAGTGCCATATAGAATACATTAGAAACAGAAGAGATAACAGTTAAAGGTAGAATTTGGACAAACAGTGTGTGTAGAAATAGCGGTCTATTGAAATTAACCAGACAATCAAAATGGTAATGATCTTAGCCTAAAATGTCTTCGAATAATATTCGGATATAATAGAAATAATTGAAACGACAGACAGAATTAGAAATAAAGCTAGAAAAAGTTATTGATTTATCACAAATAATACGAAGTTTTCTCTGTGGTTAAGGTGTTAGAATCAACCGGTGAAACATGAGCAAATGTTATCTACGACTGTCTATTGTCTCTAAGTAACCAATTCGTTTTAAGTGGAATTTGATAGACGGAAACTAAAGTATCCCACCGCATGTATTTATATATATATATATATATATATATATATATATATATATGGGGGGGGGGTATGTGTATACGAAGATATGTAAAGTTAAAATTTGTTTGTGTGAATCAATGTGGTAATAAAATAAACAAATAAGGTTACTTACACAAGTATTTTACTAGAGATGGTCTTTGGAGGAGTTACGGTAATAGTCCAAAACGAGAGTACAGTATCCAGGTGGAAGATCACGTAGTAATTATAAATTAAAAGGTATAGGAAAAACAAATGATTAGGTATGAATTAGGGTTTGGATGCGAAACATTTAATACACATGCAGACATATACACCCATAAAGAAGACCAGTAAGAAGTGAGAATGGAAAGTTAAATAGCAGATAGGTAGATAAGAGTTCAGTGAATGAAAGAATAGGGAGAGGAATTTCACTCGTCGAAGCGTCTAGAATAGATAAGCTAAAGTGTGATGACGGTAATCAATGTTTTCTTACCAGACTGTCCTTACTGCAAGATGCAGCGACTTCACCTCGAACTATGAACTCTTTCTGAAGAAGTGCAGTATTTTATATAATGCTAGCAATTGGGCATAATAATATGCAATCAGCGCCCGTAGACTGATGTTGTACTGAAATATGTGTTAAAGAAACGACTAAATGAATTTGTGTCATCCAACTTCTACTTCATGTCTAGTCGTTTATTTTTCCTATATATTTAAATGTATATATATATATATAACGAAGGAAATGTGGTAAGGACCCAGATGGACCATAACGCACCAAAGTACTCAATACTTAGGGTAGTAGAGTGGGTAATAGGAACAAGTAGGACCCCGACGGCTGAGCTCAAGCCGTTTCGACGGCTAATTCTGGACTAAATAAAAATGTTTAGCCTGGTAAATGAATAGCCGAACTTCTCAGGGGGTAATTCCATATATGGTAAAAATGATTGTCACAAGGATTGGTCAAAAGTTTGTTGTTAAGACATATGATTCTATCATGGCATTTTGTGGAAGGTAGAGGTAGCTGAACTTGCCAGTAGAAGAAAGAGGGAGAGGGAGTGGAGGAAACCCAGTCAAGTGTTGAAAGTGAAAAATACAGCAGATTCTAAGGATAGGGTATAGAAAGTCGATAAAAGTATACTTGAGAAGGGGAGGGGGCGGGAAGTTGAAACAATAAGTAAATCTAAAGGGAGTAAACAAAAAAGCCATTATAAAAATCATAATCAACAAAAACATCAAACTCTCCTACAGCACCACACCTAACTTTGCACAAAACATGGTCTCCTCTAACAACAAAAAACTCAACCCCTATGGAAGAAATAACCTAGATAGCAGTGGAGAGCCGACCAGGAGGTGTAATTGTCCTGATGGATCCCTTTGCCCCCTCGACCACAGATGCAGAGATCGTAATGTGATCTACCAGTGCAACGTGAGGACGGACACCTCCAACAAAGCTTATATAGGATTAACCGCTTGTGACTTCAAGACCCGGCTCTACCAACACAGACATACTTTCCGAAACCCGGCCCGGCGTCACGCCACTACACTTTCGGGCCACACCTGGGACCACAAAGATAATCATATAACCTACAATCTCACTTGGAACTTACTGTCCAGAGCCAACTCTTACACGGGAGGCCGCTGTCCGTGTAACTTATGCTCGGAGGAAGCACTACAAATTCTGTTTTCGACGGACCAACTCCTAAACAAGACGAACTGGTAACTGCATGCAAACACAGATTGCGTAGGCCTTACCTCGCCCTCAAACCCCATAATGACCCGGGGGGGGGGGGCAAAAGCTGAAACACCCACACTTGCCGACTTTGTAAAGGGGTAACCCCTGCTTACAAAGGTAGACGTAACTTTTTTATATATTCTTTTTTATATATATGTTATCGTTTCCGCTATATTCCCTTCTTCCCCCATCCCTTCCTAGTCCTTCCACCCCAGATCTCCTTCTTTGTCGTCATTCTTTGCTCCTTCTCGCCCACCCCGATGCAGCCCTTCGGTCCTCTGTAGCCTCAGTACCCCACCCCCTTATTTTATGAAAGAATTGGCCGATTCCGCTTTTTAAAGCAGATGTGCTAGACCCCAGATACTTGCTTTCTTCTCTCGTTGCTGCCCCATTTCCGTGATTTCTAGATTTATTAGTGGTATTTCTGCTTTAGTTTCTTGTATATTACTATTTATTTTGGGGGGATTCTGAATTAATATTTCGTATTAGTTTTTCATATATATTGTACGATTATTTATGTAGATTGTATTAGAATTTATGTATTGTAGCTGTATTTATATATAGTGTATTAGTTTTTTAATATATATTGTATGAGTATTTATGTAGATTGTATTAGAATGTATGTATTGTAGCAGTACTTTTATATATATTGTATTAGTATTCATGTTTCGGGATTCTGAATTAATATTCCGTATTAGTTACGGAGTTCTGAATTAATATTTCGTAGTAGTTGTTTTAGTATGGTGGTCCTCAACTTATTAACCTGTCACTGTAATATAGCATTGGCTGATTACTACTAACTATCGTAGTGGTGGTAGACCCCCTGTAATGAAGGCCTCATACAATTCTTTCACTACAATCTCGTATTTAGTATTCCTTCCCACCTATTAAACTTTTCTATAGATTAGCAGTACATGTGAGAGATTTGATGATTGTGGAAGGGAAGTAGTAACCAGAAATTGTTTTTTATATTTTTTTATATATTTTTTATATATTTCCTCATTTTTATAATGGCTTTTTTGTTTACTCCCTTTATATTTTTACTTATTGTTTCAACTCCCCCCCCCCTTCTCCAGTATACTTTTTTCGACCTTCTATACACTATCCTTAGAATCTGCTGTATTTTTCACTTTCAACGCGTGACTGGATTTCCTCCACTCCCTCTCCCCCTTTCCCCGAACTGGCAAGTTCAACTACCCCTACCTTCCACAAAATGCCATGATAGAATCATATGTCTTAACAACAAACTTTTGACCAATCCTTGTGACAATCACTTTTACCATATATGCAATTACCCCCTGAAAAGTTCGGTTATTCATTTACCAGGCTAAAAATGTTTATTTAGTCCAGAATTAGCCGTCGAAACGGCTAATATATATATATATATATATATATATATATATATATATATATATGTATATATTTAATATAGAAATAGGTTCTACAGGACTTGAACTGTTTCATTCGAAGGAATATATATATAAATATATATATATGTATCAGGGTCTTGTTTACGTCTGAGCTGGTGTTTATATCTCCCATAACAATCCAACAAAATACAGCTCGAAAAATAAGTTTAGACTTATAGAAATATGCCTAGTCTTGATATGATGGACTAAATGAAGGCGGTGCATCAGCAGGACCTCAATTTAATAACTGAAACTAATCGAAAAATTAAAGAAGATTATAAATGAAACGGGAAGTCTAGCACCATTCAGTCTTGGGTCGCTATTTGTTGGTATTCTTTGGAGGAGTTTTATACAATATAAAATGATATTATTTCCTTAACAAAAATTTGGCTTTGTTCACGAACAAAAGAAAATATCTCTTTTACACTTTAGAAAGATGTTCATTTATTAAACAGGAAAGTCATACATTATTCCATTATTTTAATATTCTATTCTTCATATGTGTTTATATATATGAAGAATATATATATATATATATATAATAAGGGTTGACGGACCCAGCATATTTATCAATGCCAGTACCGGTTGTATCTCAGCGCACTATGGTAATGTAAGATACATTACCAGAGTATACACAGAGTTATTTGCCTCAACACAGCACACATAAAACGGGTGCCTATAAGGTCCCCGGACTCGAGTTTCTGCCGCACTAATGCAGCAGTAAGGTGCACTGCACCATCTGTATGCATATACTATGAAACAATGCACAATCGGCCTATGCGGCTTCATCAGCGGGCATCGCCTAATCAATAACCAATCGATCGACAGAATCCAAACACCGGCCCATGCCGGTCATGACTGTTTGTGACAACCCGCACGGCAAAGCGATTAGTAACAAGCAAACTATAGGACTCTATCTCTCAACTAGCCACTGATTTACAAATTTTACGTGGGGACGAGAAGCTAAAAAGAATCAATCTTTTAGTTCCTGTTAGAAGCCCTCAGTCAACGTGTCTCACACACAAATTATCAAGGGGGGAAAAGATGGCTTTAGAAATAGCAGTTCGCATTGATATAAAATAGAATGGTAGCATTCGGTTCATGTCTCCAAACCCCATATATATATATATATATGTGTGTGTATGTATATAATATGATATGTTCATACACAGAACAAAAGCGCTATCCAATGTTTCTAGGTCAAACTTTGATTAAATCACAAGAATAAAATAAAGATCAGAATTTTGACCTATCATCAGGCGCTTATACAAATTTATAAGAACATTCATGAATAACATATTTCTGCCCTCTTCCCGATTGAGCACTGTTTTACTTTTTACCTTTTTTAAATCTACAGATATTGCTACACACACATACACGCGCACGCGCACACACACACACACACACACACACACACACACACATACTTATTTATATATATGTATGTGTGTGTGTGTGTGTGTGTGTGTGTGTGTGCTGAAACTCACCGCGGAAAAACAACCGGCTGTTCGCTTATAGTTCGCACGAGCAAGGCAATCCTCAGTCAACCGCCTAAAACCTCAGATATAATCGAGAAGCCAGAGTAGAACAGTGCCAGCCATATTACCACTACCATTATCAACAGCGTGACTACAGAAACTAACGCCAACACCAATTGCAGCTGCAGCAACGGTAACATCAACAACAAAATATTCAACAAATAGACACTCGAACCATCAACTTGCTTCCGCCAGTTGCAGACTGCGCATTAACATGTGATATCTCTCTCCACAAAGTTCGATAACCAGCAGCAGAGGTCAAAGAGCAAAGATCAAGTCCAGTCCTTGAATTGATATCGTCAAGTCATCGTTTTGGCTGCCGGCCTCTGCTTCTCCTACCAGCCAACCTTCCTTGCAAGCATAACCTTCTCACACCAGGAGTTTATCTTTTTATATGGCCGTATAGTTTGAGTAATCTTGACTTGACAATTGATGTAATTGGTCTAAGTTTGGTAATGTTGAGCAGCTCACTGATTCAGATACGGTCGCTGAGCCGCTTGCCAGTCATAAGTCTCATGATGTGGTTCTGGAATGTAGGGATTTTCTGAAGTGATCTTGTCTTCCAATTAACACAGTCAAGACCATATAACGCAACTGGTAGGATGTAAATATCAAAGATATTACAGTCCTCGTAGCTAAGCAGCCACTAAATTCAGCAGCAAGCCATCTGACCAGCCAGCAAATCAAACAACCCGTTATCCCACATATAGCAAACAGCTCTAAGCCATCTGAATCCGTTGATAGCAATATAGGAAAGGGTTCCCCTTCCACCCAACCAATCGTTTTCTTCGCGGACACGACAAAACATTCTAGTAAATATATATCTCAGAGAGGAGAAAATAAAGGAGAAAAAGCAGATATTTAAAAAAAATTGAGTTACCGACTGAATCTAAACCTTCCGGATGACCTGTTTCAGCAGTTTCAGCCTACAAAATTGAACTCAAATCATAGGAGTTTATCCGAGGCTATAGTAGAAGATACTATCTTAAGTTGCAGAGCATCAGGAATGAACCCACACTCATGGTTACGAAGGGAACTCTCAAACGTACACAGCCATGACTGCTCACACACTTATTTACACACACACATTTATATATATATATATATATATATATATATATATATGTATATATGTGTGTCTGTGTGTATGTATGTATGCATGTCGTATATATATATGTCGTATATATATATGTGTGTTTCATGTTTATTTATCTATTTATTAAATATATCTATTCGTTCATACATAATTCTTTCTCCCTGTTATATCCGCTTATTAATCCGTCAATTTAAACCCAGTCGATTAAACCCTAATCTCTATACTGACATCACGTTGTCCAAATATGTTCAACTCCCCACTCTGAACATAAACAACGATTCCAGAATTTTACAACTCCCCACTGACTTCATTGAATAAATAATTCGAAGATGGACTCTTCCATGATTTAATCCTTAAAATGCATCAAGTGTCTGGATTAAATTTTGTTATTTTTGTCTTATTATTTCTATATTTTTTTTAGTTTTCCTCTTTGTTGTTACTGTTGTTTATGTCAACTGTTGCTCTCTCTCTCTCTCTCTCTCTCTCTCTCTCTCTCTCTCTCTCTCTCTCTCTCTCTCTCTCTCTCTCTCTCGCTCTCTCGCTCTCTCGCTCTCTCTCTCGCTCTCTCCATCTCTCCTCTTCCCCTCTCTCTCCCCTTCTCTCTCAATCGATCTATCTATTCCCTCGTTACCTACTCCCTCTCAATTTATCTATAAAGCATTTACACACTCACGCACTCACACACACACGCACACACACACACACACACTCACACACACAAATATAGATATATATGTATGTATGTATGTATATATATATATATATATATATGTGTGTGTCTGTGTGTGTGTGTGTGTGTATAGTGCCTGTTTATAAATTCCTTATCCTGTTAGTTTGGTATTGCTTTAGATGTGAAGAGACTTACTTAAACAGTTAGGTCTTTATTTATACATATGCGTGGATATGTGTGCATGTGTAACATATTTATTGCATACTTAGGTCCATACGTTTTTCTCTGATAAAATCCAATCCGTAGGGGACGAGTGCACTAATAATCATTACTCTTCACGATAGTATGATTGATTCGGGGATGGACGTTGAAGCCATCAGACCAGTTCCCTGTTGCATTGAACATGATGTTAGGAACCTTTAATATGTTTGACCATCACGAAACCTAATAAATACAGCGGGGTGATACTTTAGTGTACAGTTTACTCCAGTTTCATTTGTTTACGCTGTGAAATGGACATGGCTAGGGTTAGGGCTAAGGTCAGAGTTAGTTTATTTTGTTGGGTTAGACTAAAGTGTTGGGTTAGATTAAAGTGTAAATGACCAAGAGGGCCGCATGCTAAAGTCGCACCCACTAAAATCTTGTCCACAGATGCATTCCGTTTCAAGATCTTTTCCTAATATATTATGAACAATATTTGTATTTGTATCTCTAAGTAAAGGGGACATCTGTACACCCATGAAATTAGAAGAGATTCGAATTCACTGAACTTTTAAATTAATGTTTCGTGACTTGACTCTATCTATTGTCGTTGGTGTATAGACCCTAGTTAAATTCCATTTCCTGTGGGATTTCGTTTCCCTTGTTTTAAATTTGTTCTCAGATTCTTTAGCTACAAATGTGTTCGAGAATAGTGAATATTTAATTTATTAAGCCCTGTGAGAAATTTCATGTCGTTTAACAAGCTATACTTTAAAAGTATAAAACAGGAAATGGTCAAGTCTTTCCTTTACTAAAGCAAATTTTCACTACAATCTATCTGAAATACCAAATCCAGTGTTAGTTAGTTTCTGCTAAATCATTATAGGGTGTCAAGGATCAAATGTTACAACTGTTACAGCGTTGTAATTCCTAATATATTCAGTTTGCTTCTACGAATCTCCATTTATCCTCTCCCCGCCTCTCTCACTCTCTTTTTGTATTTCTCTCTCTTTGTATCTCTCTCGGCCTCTATCTCTCTCTATTCTTGTCTGGAGGAAATCGGCTGTGATCACGTTTGGAGAGCGATGGGCTGCGACAGGTTTAATAGAGCGCCCAAGGAATGATGTATATCGATACAGCGTCCTTACCATTCCGCAAGGAGTTATGGGTCTACCCATACATATATATTTAAAATTGTGCAGTCACGTAGCCTAGTAGTTAGGCACATTGTTTTATTCAGCATGAGGCTTTATCGTGCCTTATTTTGTAGGCCTAGGGTTCCTCTCATTAGAACACACAGGAGCTGTCATATGAATTACCACCTCTTTGAAGGCCAAACAAATATATATAGGTCTGAGATGTTAATTTCATATAACTTTTTAAAATCTGAAATTCGAAGAAACCCTTTTCATGAGACAACATACCTGTGTGTCGACATACGAACCTATTATTCGTAGATCAGCAGCACAAAAACCTTCTCAATAACTGAAGTAATCTCTGTAGAGTAAAGGGATGTGACAATGTATATAAATGGTTTCTTGGCCAAGATTTGTTTCTTAATCAAATAAAATGTTTAAATAAAACTTAATCCGAATTCTGATCCTTTAAGTGTAAAATGAACCTGCCTGTTTTATTGAGGTATGTTTCCATAGTGGAAATTTGAGCGTAATTATAATGTTCGTCGTCCTCTTGAGAGACACTAAGTCATCATATTTCCAAGCTCAGTAATTTCATTACGTTTTTTCATCCAGATTTTTTAGCGCATTTTAAATGTTTCAAACATTCACGCACATGCACGCATACATATATACAATTATATGCACATATAAACTCAAGTACACATACATACACGCTTACACACATATACACCCACACCCACATGCACACACAAGTGCATTACATTTACTGAAATAAGCGTAAACAGCTAATATCAAACACATGCACACTCTGATACGCACTTATTTAAACAGGCGTATTCAAACACACACAAGCATATGAATTAATGCATAAATGCGTGGTGCATTTAGTTAAATTGTGTAAAACCACAGCCGGGCTGAAAGATCTATATAAAGGTTTGTGTTTCTTCTGTCGTCCATTTTCTTCCTTTTCTCTTTTCTTCCTATCACATCTGCGTACCAATACACTTCTAGCCGCTGGTTTCTGTCCTGAGGAAAGTTTTACCCGACGACGTCATTGACGGCATATTATGTCTTAACATCTTCTTTGGGTTGACTTCTTCTCATTATTCTACGAACTCTAAAACACTTGCGCTTAGAACTTATTCGAGATAACATTATGTGTTTTTTCATCATAGCTAAAGTAGCTTTCTATTTCGGACGGATAACATGCCAGAGGTTTGTTGACTATTTCTTTCCCTCTTCCTTTTATTTCCAACAACACAGACATCACCACAACCACCCCACCCCAACCGCCCACCCCATACACACACACAGTCACAAAACAAACACCAACACCACCATAAACACAATTGCGTAGCACCAAAAGAAAACTAGAGAACAAACAACAAACAGAAACATCAAAGCAAAAATCAAACCAAACTACACATACATTAAGACTACAAATACAGACCATCACGAAAGACCACACCATCCAGACAGAAGGAAAAACCTTCACCAGCTCTAACACAGCATCATACCTAAAACTAATATGAGTTCCCACACATACTTACAGTTTCCTAAAAAAAAAAACACCTTTCCCATGTGCCAAAAAACCCTCAACCGTGTACTCCCTAAATGTTTCCCCACCCCACCAAACACCCCCACCACCACCAACATGGAGATCGAACAGTCCAACTTCCAGGAAATTAAAGATAAATGTTCCTTCCTTTTCCTCTCCCTAACTCTCCTTCACCGACATGGCGACTGTACGAGTTGAATGTTTTAATGTACGTGACATAGGTATATCCTGGAAACAGGGCCAACTTTTAAATGACCTCAGGTCACGCCATATAGATGTGATAGCCGTCAGCATTTCTAGGATTCACGACAAGCAACAGTTATCCCCCACCTTCGACGACTTCTCCTCCTTTCTCGAGCCACTACTGCGGAATTTGGAATTGTTGCAGAGCATCCTGATGGAAGCAGGACTACGAAAAGCAGCGTCGACCTCTGCCGATGACGTGCCCCTAATATCGAAAACCTAGGAAATCGGAGTGATCGGCAACTTACTAGAGGAATACGAAACGCTGACGGGAGCAAAACTGAACCCGGAAAAGTCTGTTGGTTTGCAACTCGGCATGTGGAGAGGCAAATCGATGTCGTCCGACAGCGTCGTTGCACGCTGGACGGAAGGAACGGTTAAATTGCTCAGGATCTGTTTCGGTCTAGACCTCCAAGTGGAGAAAAACTGGAACGAAGATTCGGCGAAGGTAAATGCGCTCACTCAGAAGTGGGCTGAGTGCAAATTTTCATTAAATGGTCGAGGGGTGTTGGAGAACACTTACACGGCGTCCGTAATCTACTACCGTTTGACGGTCGTGCCTTGTCCCCGTGATCAACTCGCCAAAATGGAACGCCTGCCCTTATAGTTCCATTGGAAGAAAGAGGCTCCATTGGTGAGGAGATCTATCAGCTGTCAACACCCTTCCAACGGAGGGCTGGCACCTCGAGTGCGATCAAGCGCTCACAGTCATGTATCAGGTGGACACGGCAATCAGCGGGGACTTCAGGTCAACATTCTATAGACGATTAGAGGAGGATAAGTGCGACGTCATTCTCGGTGAGAGTTTAGGCGTCGAAGAAGACGAACTGGCCAATCTGTTCGGGAGGACATACCGTCCAGGACCTATGGATAACTTCCAGATGTCTTTGGCCTACGATGCTACCGAGAAGCTCTACCAGTTCGAGACAATTTCAACAGGCACGGACGTCCTGACAGGTATCCCGCCAACATGACCTATCCAAGATGCGAGCTGGACTTTGAAACCATTCTGCATGCAATTGTACAGTGGCCAAGGGTGGCAGACCTGTGGAACTATGTCGAACAGCTACTGTCACGTGTGGGTCAAATCCAGTTGTCAGCCGATACCATCGTAAGGATCACGCCGCCACCTTCATTTAAAAACGGAGAAGCGGTTTTCCTTTGTCTGGTATCTATGGCGAAAGAGGTAATAAGGTGGACGAGGTTAAAAGGACTGAGGACTGACACCTTTCTCTCCGGACTACAACTCATTCCCTTCTTTAAATACCACTTCAGAAGGAGAGTAGCGAGAGAGGTGCTAAACCCAAGTAAATTCGCTGAAAGATGGGTGAATGGGCCGAAAATGGCCCGAGTGATTGGGAATTCTCTGTATATAAACCTGTTGGTGGAAGAAAACAAAAGCGAAAATACAGGAGCACTTACAAAACATGCTCCTTGCGTTGAGGATAGTTATATCTACAGGGTGTAAAACAACCCCCATTCTAACGTTCAACATTTTGGGGATTTTGATTGTTCTTTAGTATTTTATAACTGTGAAAACCTTTTTTATACGTTTAAATGTAAAATCCCCGCCATACGTCGTTTAATGTCTCATTTCTTGTTCGCCCTTGTGGCAAATGAAGAAATCTATCTAATCAGTTTGTTTCTCAGGCAAGAATCATGCCAACAGAAATATTTATTTTTTCCTTTTGCACGAGTTACATCATGTGAGACAACATCCGGTCTAAATGCTAATGATGTGTGTGATCCTCTCCCTTTTCTCCTTTATGCCACTACTTCTGCGGGTCAACTTACTTTTAGCCATTTATTTCTGTCCTTTGGAGTAAAATTTACCCGACGCTGTCTTTGACGCCATTTTACAATTTTGGTAGTTATTCTTGTTTATCCAGTGTTTCTTATTATTCTATAAGTTCTAATACAAGCCCCAATTCGATTTTCGAGAAAACTTTGCTTATATATATATATATATATATATACAGAGAGAGAGAGGGGGGGGAGAAAGAGAGACGGAATAAATGGCGGCTACTTGTCGTATACAAATCGATGTATGTTTTATAATAAATTTATGTAACAATGTTAAAGGATCCAATTTATATTTTAAAACATACATTAATGCAAGAAGTACGGAAAGAAGTAAAACGAAAAGAATTCATGTGTAAACTCTTTCAAAAGAATCTACAAAGGTTAGCCCGAAAGTGGTATATTAAGAATTAGCATAATATCAAGTCACAATCAAAGAGTAAAATTAGTCTTTGATAATTATTAGAATAATTGAACTTTATATCCAAGAGTCTAATAAGAAAAATATCCATAGGAAAGCGTAAAGCATATGAAACCCTAGGGAATTAAAAGTTAAATAATTACAATATCAATATTAAAAAAGGATGTCAAAAACAGAATTGCCCAGCTTGCTAAATGGTAAGCAAGCCAGTTTAAAAATATGTATTTCAAACGGTATAGAGTCTGAATATTTTATTTCCGCACTCGAAGAATTATTTTTCTTTTAGTGTCCTTTTTCAAGCTAAAAGTTAAAATGTAAATCGACCGTTTAGCCTCTTGGTGCCTTCTGCTATGCGTAGCATAGGGTATATATATATATATTCATAGTTACAAACTCGCTTGCATACACAAAGGAAACCGCACGCAACTACATCTTATTATGTATATTTACATATGAATTTCGGTAACTTTTCAGTGTGTTCACATTTTCGATAATCTGGGATAGTGAGGTTTCAGTCCGACGGTGGAAAGTAGATGTGAAGAAATTTAATAGGGGATGTTTTTTCACGGTTGTTGAAATATTTAATTTCATAGTTATTTAGATATCTCTCAAATGGTAATCGAACTCTGGTAGTCATTTTGGTTAGCAAATTATGCAGAGCGAGAACAGTTAAGATCGTTTCAAGATTAGATGCTGTGCGGGTGTTGGACCTCCATCGGTTCAATGACATGTGTTCAAGTTGTTTTAATTATGGAACAACCTGTTATTGAAATTAACGGAGCTCTTACTGAAATTAATAGACACCCTGTTCAATAAGGTTACACATCTCAATTGCAGGTATAATATATTTGTAGGCGGGTAGCTGGGAACAGCTTCAATTAAATTAAGCACGCAATGAACCACAATAATCGAACTCGCGACCTTAGTATCGTAAGCCAAACACTTTTACTACGATCTCACATGACTTCTCACTGATGAAAACTATGCTGATATCAAAAACACAACAGTAAAATTTCCATTTAGTTTGAATTTTATGGTCACAGTATCAGATTAGTCCCTCACTGCCTTTGTTTGTCATTCCATTCTTCCCTTCTTGTAGCTCACGTCTTTCTCTTCTCACCAATCTCTCATATAATTTTCGCATTCCCAGATATTTTTCTTATATTTTCTTTCTTCACATTCGGCAAATACACCAATTTGCAGATATGATATATTTTAGAACAAAACACATGCAAGATAATTATTGTGACTATGGAAATAATATCCAAAGGTTTGTGTACTGATAAAAGAACGCGTGTATAAAAACGGCCAACATATATGTATGTATGTATCATATGGTATGGTATATATGTATGTATCTATGAATGTGTGTATGTATGTATCAAGGCATGCTTGTTTGTGTTTATGAGTAAACGTGTATATATATATATATATATATATATATATAGAGAGAGAGAGAGAGAGAGAGAGAGAGAGAAAGAAAGAGAGAGATACATGTGTATATAAAGTGTAACTAGTAAAACGTTCTCATACTCATAACTACACACACAAGTATATGTCTTCATGATTGTATGTGTACGTAAGCGACTGTACAGAATTACTTGCTTCAAAAATGTGGCACATGTATACACACATAGGCACACATTTGCTTATAAACACAGACCTAAACACACACATACACACGCACACATAAACACATACACACACACACACTCACACAGACACACATATATGTATATATATATATATATAATGCTTCTCTTTTTATTAATAATTTTGCGTGAATTTAAGCCAAACAAAAATGGCTAGAAGAAACAGGAAGAATGCAACGAGATAAAAGAAATAGCAAAAACACCAATAAGATAAAACAATAAAAGCAAGTACTAAAAATAATGCATGTGAGAGAGATATAGAGGAGAGAGTGAGATGGGGGAGAGAGAGAGAGAGAGATAGATAGATATATAGATAGATAGAGAGGCAGAGAGAGAGAGCGAGCGCGAGAGAGGGAGAGAGCGAGAGATAGACAGAGAGGGGGGGAGGGGGCTAGAAAGTGACAGAAGGATCAAGAGAGAAGGAGACCAAGTAAGAAAGAAAAATCGATAGTAATTTCATTGTTGAATCGTTATTTTCACAATTCTTAAGATGGCTGCCAACAAAAATTGGTTGACGTGAACCAATCATCCCGTAGGGTAGATTGATATCGGTCTTCAGAATTATTGATTATTAAAATTAATTTACAGTCAAACATGTACACATATATATCTTTGGAGATGAGATATTTGTCGATATAACCCAGTTAAGAGAAAGATGGTTCAATCCAACAAAATCCAAAAGAAAATAAACAAATGCAAACATAAATACGATGCGTTGTCGAGAAATTGAATGAACTACTATAGTTTCTCTAACGAATGTTCGAAATGTTCTTATGAGAGTGCATGCAGAATCACATGCCAATACACAGACAAACATACAAACACACATACACACAGACACACATATATATAGACACACACCAACACACATTATATATATATATATATTTATATATTTACTGTTACTCACTATGAATTCGTAATTATGAAAAAATGAGCCTTCGATAATGTAAACTGAAAAGTAATATATTATTTATTACATGGTAAATTTTGCATGTATTTTCATAAGATACTTAATTTCCCTGTTATTAGTAGATGGAGTTCGCACTTGAAGGTGATTCACTTGTGAAGACTAATTCTCAATAGGATTGGCAGTTAGGTTTTAAAAATGATATCTTCAAATAATGGGTTTCACATTCCAATACCATGAAATTTAAGTTCACACACACACCGACACCGACATATATATATATATATATATATATATATATTAATGGCCGCACCCAACAAGAGGATGATAGAAAACAGTTACCAGATAAATACATTTACGCAATCAAATAATAAAGCAAAGTCAACTACTAGAAAATCAACCGCTAAATAAGTCAATCTAATCAACAAAAGCTGAACCCCATAACCTAGAAATAAATATAAACCAAATTTACATATATCATAGATAATGTAATTTTTAAAAAAGTGGATACTACACTTGTCCCCTAGAAAGAAAATGTCATTAGGCTACACTCACCCTCAATGTCTTGTTTCCGTCAAAGGTTCTGGCTAATGAATAAATTAGCATTATACACATTGCAGAGTTCTTAATCACAAAACCATAAACGCAACCATTTTACTCTTTTGTTTATTTCTGAAAATATGGTTGTTGTTTTTTTTTCTCACCTCATGGTATGGTGGTTCATAACTGCATAACTGCCATCATTTGGTCTGCACATTGAAATTTCGATCTGTGAAACGAGCGTTATACAACTGAGTATTAACTACTTCCGGCATTGTTATATATATATATATAAGTTTATCCTGGGTTCAATCAGGGGTAACCACAGTAAGTGAGTAGGGTCCCCAATACATAGCAGAGAATAAATGTTTAAAATATAGAAATGGCTTCTACAGGACTTGAACTGTTTCATTCGTGAGAAAAAGCTTTAGTCCTATAAAGCCATTTCTATATTATACATGTAATATTTATACTCTGCTATGTATTGAGTAATATACTTACTGCGGTTACCCCCGATTGAACTCGGTATAAACTTATATATATATATATATGTATATATATTTATTAAAATAACAGATTAAAGTTTAAGCAAAGAATCGCTGCTTTCACCCTTAACGGGATCTTCTGAAACTAACAATGGCTTGCATTACAAGTATAGAAAGCCGAATAATACGCTTAATTACATGAGTAAGCATTCTAACCATCCTGTCAGCATAACCAAGAACCTGGTAAGAAACGTTTCTTTGAGGCTTTCCCGTCTAACTACTAACGAGCATATTTTCAACGACCATTCCACATATTACAATGAAGCTCTTGCTCGGATTGGATTTGTCGATATGGTAGCATATACAGAGTACGGAATAGACCTAGAAGAAATAGATCCCGACGCATTATATGGTATAAAGCGCGGTGGATTGGCAGTATCGGTAGAGGGTCGGGACGCCATGCTTTGAAGCATAGAGTTACCACCCTTTATGATCTGAGTTCAAATCCCGCCGAGGTTAACTTTGCCTTTCATCCTTACGGGGTCGATAAAATAAAGTACCAGTAATACACTGGGAAAATTGCTGGCCTTGTGCCAAAAGTAGAAACAATTATATGGTATAACCCACCATATAATATGGAGGTGGCCACACCATTAGCTAAGATCTTTCTCTCCATTATTATGAAGCATTTTCCCCCTACACATAAATATAGTAACATTTTTAATAGAAATACTATTAAAATGTCTCACTCTACGACTCCTAACCTTGCACATAACATCACAGCTTCAAATTAAGCTAAACTACCTAACCGCAGGAACACGTGCAACCCTGTAGTTAGTACTAACTGTAATTGTAGGAATCGGGTTGACTGCCCCCTATCCGGGAAATGCCTCTCTAGTAACATTATCTACAAATGTAAGGTTGAACCACCCACGTCCCATAGGGCATACATAGGGTTAACCGCCAATAGATTCAAGCAGCGTCTTTACATGCATACCCATTCTTTTCGTTACCCTTTAAGAAGGAATATGACGTCACTTTCAGCTTATATCTGGAGCCTTAAAGACAACCACACCCAATATAAGTTACACTGGGAGATCCTAACTAGATTAGATCGTATAACGGAAATAAAAGACCACGTAACCTCTGCGCCGCCGAGGCCCTGGAAATACTCTACGCCAAAGACCACATCTTAAACAAAAAATGTAAGGCAATTTCGGCTTGTAAACATAAATTGCACAAAACCTTCCTGTATTACAGCCCCACATTATACCCTAACGGTTAGTACAAACTATACGCGGATATTTTACGTCTTGATGTGGTAGCTAAGTATATTTATGTTTATACCATTACTTATTTGTATATGTAAGTATATATTACCTGTATGTTTTGTGAAGTACGTATATTTAATTATATATGTTATGGCGTATATATTATATATTCTGGTACATATGCTTTTGGTTATGTGTATACTTGAGTTTTGCGTCTGTGTGAGTATGCGGGTTCGTACGTATATAGGGTGTGTGTATATGTGTACTTTGTGTTTTGGTTGACGTTCTTCTCTGAACATATGTGTATTTACATGTAGGTATGTGTGTGCACTTGTTATATACGTATTTATTTATTTATATACGTTTATTTAATTATATGTATACACGCACATACACACACACACACACACACACACACACACACACACACACACACACACACACACACACACACACACACACACACACACACACACACACACACACACACACACATATATATATATATATATATATATATATTTATATATATTTTTATGTGTATTTGGTGCATACATTCGTATGCATGTGGGTACAGGCGTTGCGTGGGTTCTGTATGTGTGTGCGGGTTGTTTTTTTTGTGTACGTGCGTGTATTTGTATACCTATGGCGAGTGTTTTCGCGTATGCTTGTGTATGTACGTATATGGATGCGTGTATGTATTTATTCAATCTCAATTACCTCTGTATTTTATTTACTTTATTCTTAACTCTGAAGCCGAGAATCATACGATTTCCTAGTTAGAATTTTAGTCTACGACTTCAGTTATACCATTTACGTGGTTTTGTCTTTGCGTGCAATTGTTCTCTCCGCTCCACATATAACGTATTATCTTCGTTTTTTTCGTTCATTGCTAGAGAACGTCTCTATGAACCACCTAATAGAATATTAGTCTACGACTTCTTTTATACCATAAACGTGGTTTTGTCTTTGCGTGTAATTGCTTTTCACCGCTCCAAATAATGTCGTATTATATTCGTTTTTTACCGTTCTTTGCCATGGAACGTTTCCACGAACCAAAGTATCGTCTACCTGTCTTCCTGCGGTTGCAACGTTTTTTGAAATATTCACTTCTGCGTTCACAGATTGACTTTGTTAGTTTCAGAAGATCCCATTAAGGGTGAAAGCAGCGATTCTTTGCTTAAACTTTAATCTGTTATTTTAATAAATATTTGCTCTACGGTTCTTATATATTTGATATATTTTTATCCTTTTCGAGCCCTCTTTGGATTTTAGTCTTCAAATTTATTATTATTACTATATATATATATATATATATATATCGTTTCTGAATTTGTTTAGCAAGATTCTTTATCTGAAATCGTGTGTTGAAACCGATATTGTTATACTTTGGGAGGGTCATGTTGCCAATAAGAAACACACGCACCAGTTGCTTTCACTTCAATTTAATTTAATATATATTTATAAATTTATAAATTTCTGGTTGGTTGGTTGGTTCCACAACCAGATAGTTGTTTATATATATATATAGTCATAGTTCTTTCGTCACACACTCTGTGACCTCTTCAGTGACTGGGGATTTCTTTCTTCGTTTCTGTGCCTTTCCTTTCTTCTATCCTACGAAGAAAGAAATCCCCAGTCACTGAAGAGGTCACAGAGTGTGTGACGAAAGAACTATGACTATATATATATATAAACAACTATCTGGTTGTGGAACCAACCAACCAACCAGAAATTTATAAATTTATAAATATATATTAAATTAAATTGAAGTGAAAGCAACTGGTGCGTGTGTTTCTTATTGGCAACATGACCCTCCCAAAGTATAACAATATATATATATATATATATATATAAAGAATTAATATATCTACCGACATATGTATACACATGCATACCTATGCTAGCAAATATATATGTTTTGTCTTAGTAACTTTGTGGTTCTATGCAAGGGGATGCAGAACAATTATATGAAAGACGTAAATAAGAAAGTTATGAAAATTGACTTACTTACTCAAATTTCACTCCAACTAATTAGTTTCTGTAAGGGGATAAATATGTTTACGGAGTGTACCCATAGAGAAGCCTTACGTCATCAGGGAGTCTATTCTCAGCTAAGCTTCCAGGCAATGCGGGGACACTGGGAACTTATATAAAAATAATTCAGTGGATGGAAAAAAGTGAGCGGGGCTAGATTCCAAGACATTGAAAAATTTGCCACTTGACCAAGTAGGCAGTGAATTGTTCAATGTCTTAGAATCTAGCCCCGCTCGCTTTTTTCAATCCACTGAATTATATTTATATAAGTTCCCAGTGTCCCCGCATTGCCTGGAAGCTTAGCTGAGAATAGACTCCCTGATGACGTAAGGCTTCTCTATGGGTACACTCCGTAACCATATTTATCCCCTTACAGAAACTAATTAGTTGGAGTGAAATTTTAGTAAGTAAGTCAATTTTCATAACTTTCTTATTTACGTCTTTCATATATATATATATATATATATATATATATATATATATATATATATATATATATATATATTAATAAGAGGAATTCCAACTTTGTCTGATTTACTCGTTTTATTTACAATCCTTTAAAATGTATAATGTTATTATAATGAAATAGTATGATAGAATATTAAATTCTAAGTGTTAATTGAACAAGTACTTTCATGCTTTCGCAATCTTCAGGTTCATAATATGTGGTGACAGTCATATATGGTGACAATATATATATATATTTGTTGAGGCGTTGTGCACTCTTGGTAATTAAATATCTTGGTGAGATGAACAAAGATTGTACTACGTTGTTTCAATTGTATCTGGCACCTTTTTACACTGTTTTACTGTTTCAGCCGAAGTGCTGCAGCTACACCGTGGCAACCCTGTCAAACAATTTATCGAATCATGGTATCACATCTATTAAACGACATTGCTTTCTACCGAGGACCTCAAATATGAGCACGCTCGTTGGAGTAAAATACATGAGTAGATGATATAACTGTCGAACATTGAGTCAAAGTGTATTTTGATACAAAAACAATCGTGAATGAACATGTCCTAAGTCAAGCGTGGACGTGAGCGTACCTTAATTCTTCACAGAACAAGTTGATTTCCAGGATACATACACACATATATATGTATCTATACGTCTCTCTCTGTCTGGCTCTCTCTCTCTATCTCTCTCTCTCTATCCCTCTCCCTCTCTCTCTCTCTCTCTCTCTCTCTCTCTCTATATATATATATATATATATAGTTGGTTAGATTATCAATATTAGTATTATTGGGGGACCCACTGATGAATTACAGGAGCCCAATTGAATATATATCTATTGATGGTATACAAGCTCCTACATAAATTGGTATAATTTAACCCAAATTGTAGGAATCCTATAATGAAACGAGACGTCCGTCTGGGAAGAGATATATTCGATATGTCTCATATGAAATAATACAGCCAATTTTCCACTCAATACTTTTAGTTAGCACCCCGAACGCATAATTGGGAATATAATCACTTATTTCCTAATGTTTGTTGAGTGAGTTGGAATTTGGCCGGAGTATCGCTAAAAAGCTTTCTCCAATATTGTATTTATTTATTTACTCCTGGTGCAGCAGATCTGAAATTTTCCCGGTATAAGCTTAGGATTTCTTTGTTTATATTTTATATATGAATATTGATTGTTCCTTATATCTCATTCTGTTATTTTTACCGAGATAATATGTGTGTGTCATCAAATGTTGTACACACATAGATATTTTTTCAATTTGCAATTGAGTTCTTAGCACGTAGCCTGAATTCCTTTTAGAGTTCATTGTCATGCGCATGTATTGTTTTTTTGGCGGTAATTTACTTCCTCATTTTTGAATCAGTTTGAGCATTTCTTTAGAACTGCTGGACTGGCAACCTGACAGATATCTCAGGCACAGATGATGATTATCGCTAAATACTGATGTTGGTTAGATTATCAATATTAGTATTATTGGGGCACCCACTGATAAATTATAGGAGCCCACTTGAATATATATCTATTGATGGTATACAAGCTCCTACATAAATTGGTATAATTTAACCCAAATTGTAGGAATCCTATAATGAAACGAGAGATCCGTCTGGGAAGAGATATATTCGATATGTCTCATATGAAATACCACAGCCAATTTTCCACACAATACTTTTAGTTAGCACCCCGAACGCATAATTGGGAATATAATCACTTATTTTCTAATGTTTGTTGAGTGAGTTGGAATTTGGCCGGAGTATCGCTAAAAAGCGTTCTCCGATATTGTATTTATTTATTTACTCTTGGTGCAGCAGATCTGAAATTTTCCCGGTATAAGGTTAGGATTTCTTTGTTTATTTTTTATATATGAATATTGATTGTTCCTTATATCTCATTCTGTTATTTTTCCCGAGATAATATGTGTGTGTCATCAAATGTTGTACATACATAGATATTTTTTCAATTTCCAATTGAGTTCTTATCACGTGGCCTGAATTCCTTTTAGAGTTCATTGTCATACGCATATATTTTTTTTGGCGGTAATTTACTTCCTCATTTTTGAATCAGTTTGAGCATTTCTTTAGAACTGCTGGACTGGCAACCTGACAGATATCTCAGGCACTGATGATGATTATCGCTAAATACTGATGTTGGTTAGATTATCAATATTAGTATTATTGGGGCACCCACTGATAAATTATAGGAGCCTGCTTGAATATATATCTATTGATGGTATACAAGCTCCTACATAAATTGGTATAATTTAACCCAAATTGTAGGAATCCTATAATGAAACGAGACGTCCGTCTGGGAAGAGATATATTCGATATGTCTCATATGAAATAATACAGCCAATTTTCCACACAATACTTTTAGTTAGCACCCCGAACGCATAATTGGGAATATAATCACTTATTTCCTAATGTTTGTTGAGTGAGTTGGAATTTGGCCGGAGTATCGCTAAAAAGCTTTCTCCGATATTGTATTTATTTATATATATATATATATATATATATATATATGTGTGTGTGTGTGTGTGTGTGTGTGTGTATATATATATATATATATATATATATATATATATATATATATATATATATGTATATATATATGGTGGCTGCCAACTCGTTTTGGAGTATGGCCACTACTTTATATCCATGTAGGAGAACCCCTACCGATGCGCTGAACAAGTGTGACTTTTTAGTCCAGCCAGCGACTTGAAAACTCTGGTACACACACTACACTTGTGACAATTATTGACACATAGTGCTGGGACCATGGTACCATGTGACGACAAGTGCAGAGAGATCTCCAGATATAAAGCAATGCCTGTGCCGTGAAGCTTTTATGGTGAGCAAAGGCACTGCACAAAGCCAATCCCACTCTCTTAACGAAGATGATATTTACCAAAAAGAAGAACAAGTCAACATCATTGGATACCATCAGGGTTGCAGGTGTTATATCAGAATTTTCCTTCTCCTAGAATTCTGCCTTGACAAAGGCTAAGGGGTCATCTCTCCCGGTGATTTTGGATGGCCATTGACTCTTAAGAGCTCCTTTTCCCTTTGACAGATTTTGTTTTTAGTTGCAGGATGTCCAAAGTCACCCTCCTCGCCAAGAAACCTTGGTGGGGTTGCCAGTTTAGTCGCCAACGACCCGACCATGAGACAGGTTGTACTGGGATACATGTTACCTGTAGCACCAACTGGTGACCTGACATAATATATAGTATATATATATATATGTACATATATATATATATGTATATATATATACACACACATATATATATATACACATAGACAAGCGGCACTCATATATATATATATATATATATATATATATATATATAAGCAGAAAGTAAATAGAAATAACAAAGCAGACAACGCAGTCCTATGAAGAAATATATTAGTATAACGCTTGGTGTTGTAGGAAAAGTGTATGTGTGTATATATATATATATATATATATATATATATATATATATATATATATATATATATATATATAAATATAAATACATATATATATATATATAAGTATAAATATATATATATATATATATATATATATATATAAATATAAATACATATATATGTATATATATATAAGTATAAATATATATATACATATATATATATATATATATATATATATGAATATGCATGCCAATTCTAACACATATATATCCTAGAAACGATCGTTAAATAATGAACTTTTTTTGTTTAATATAAGGAACTGTTTCATTGTTTTATTCATTATTTGTTTAATATTTTATATATATATGAGTTTGTGTGTGTGTGTGTGTCTGTGTGTGTGTGTGAGTGTGTGTGTATGTGAATATGTGTGTGTCTGAGTTTATTTGTGTTTAAATTAGAAAAAAAATGGTGGCTTTCAGTATTTTTACCGTATCTTGACATTTACTATGCAGAAATGCGGCACTGTTTTAACCATGTTTGAAACAGTGGTAAATCGGGGAAAAGTCGAAGTGATATAATGGAATATTCATGTAAAGGGTATGTTTGAAGAATAGGTTTCTACTTTTCTTGATATTTTATCTTCATTTATATTTTCATTTCACGCATACACTTGCATAGTATTGTATGGCACAGCACTCCTTTGTGTGCACTTATACATGTGCATGTGTGTCTACCTTATGTGTGCGTGCGTGTGTGTGTGTGTGTGTGTGTGTCCACGTTACGTGCGTGCGCGCGCGCGCGCGCGTGTGTGTGTGTACGTATGTATGTGTGTTTGTATATATGTGAAGTGAAGTGTATGTTGTTACGATGCAAGGGAAGAAGCTGCTGACAAGAGAGAGATAGAGAGTGGGGAAAAGAGCGATGTAATAATATACAGACGGGAGAGAGAAAATATAGATAAAGGTAGATATTGAAGGAGAGAGCGAGGGGGAGAGAGAGAGAGACAGAGAGAGAGAGAGAGAGAGAGAGAGAGAGAGAGAGAGAGAGATAGAGAGAGAGAGAGAGAGAGAGAGAGAGAGAGAGAGATAAAGAAAGACTGAAATATATGATGATACGTTAAGAGACGAAGAAAAAGGGAAACTGTAAGAGAAGAATTAAGTACTAGTGTGATGTTAGGAATAAGCAGAAATCTACTATGAAAAAAGGTGAGGATGATGACCAATTTTATTGATAGCTGCTGCTTTGCACTGGATGGTATAATAAAATATACACCAAAATAATGGAAGGCAACTATATGATTAAGGGAAACACTCCAGCATAGTTGTTTGCATACTAAATGCTTCTCACACATATTTTACGGTGAGTGGGACAACTTTGATTGAAAGATAAAACCTTTTTCTAGAGTTGTTTCATATCTAAAAACAACAACTAAGGGAGATAAACGTTAACCATGTAAACAAGTGAAACATGCGCAATGTCCAGCTATTGCTGACTAAATTAAGAACACAAACACGACTACATGCTGGGAACGGTAGTTTTTGTACATTCTGATAGTTGAAAAACAAAGTCTCTCAAAATATTGCTGAATCAAGAGCTTATATATGCATTCGTATATGAATGCATATTAAATATGTATATGAATAAAACAAAAAAATATAGTTAAATAAACGGAAGATGGTTTTTCCGTTGCGGTGGATTTGTAGAGTATCATTCGAGTCGACGGCAATGAAACGACGACTGACTACTGTATCATACGTATTGAGGACAATGAAATAACGGCATTTCTGTTGGACCCTCACTCGTCAGTGGTTTCTAGTAGATTTGTTCGTCTTGTTATGCAAGCATATATCAAATGATAGGAGCGTATCACAACTTTAAAATGAAAGTGGAAGAGAACATAGAAGAGGTTATACTCGATAGTTATTTCAGTTCACAGGATTTTGAAAGACTAATCTCTCTCTTTCCCTCTCTCTCACTCTCTTTCTGTCCCTCTCGTACACACACACACACACACACACACACACACACACACACACACACACACACACACACACACACACACACACACACACACACACACACACACACACACACACACATATATATATATATATTTATGTATATATATATATATATATATAAGTATGTATACGTACATACATATATGTGTACAGACACACAGTAGTATGTATATATATATATACATACATGCACACCCATATATATATATATGTGTGTACGTATGGGTTTACCGAATATTTATTATAATGTTCGGTTTGTTTGTAAACAAAGATCCCGAATTACGCCGTACAGTGCTCGGCAACCATCGTCGCCCTTTTGTTCAACACTGACACAGGAATGATGTACTAGTTTCAAGCTTATTAGCTATCGTCAGCATCGTATACCTTTCTGTTATATATATATACATATATATATATGTATGTATATATATATATATATATATACATACATACATACATATATATATATATATATATATATATATATATATATATATATATATATATATATATATATATATATATATATATATATATATATACATACATACATACATACATATATAGATATAGATATATATATATATACGTGGGAAAGTAAAGCATCGGAGAATAGACCGTTAAAACATGTTTATTTAAAACAGCACCTACGTACGTTTCGCCCAGTTGGGCTTCTCAAGGGCATAAATAATCACAAGGGTTCCTTATATTGCTCGGAAAGAGTTTTTGTGGTTTAATCCACATCAAGGTCCATTGCTCACAAAAATATCTTGTTTTGATTTTGCAGCAGGTCAAGGGAGGTAACTCTGGCCGGTGTTAGGGCAGTCTTTCCCGGACATTTTTCTTTTCTTTTTTTTTTTTTTTGCCGCATCTGTTTGTCTGAGGCTGGGTCTGGTATGCAAGGATAGTTTCCCGGGTGTTATTTTGCAGCGCCTGCCCGCCGGGGTGTTAAGACTTGTTGCAGTGAGATCCGGTGTACGGTTTCACTCCTCATCCTTAACCCATCTGAAGAAGGATATTTTTAAGCGATGTGTACAACTTATCGCTGTTTCAGCTCTGCTGTTGATGAGCTCGTGGGGTGCAGTTATGATGTGGTAGAGCTCCATGAGGCAAAGATCGCATTTCCCCTTGAGGTTGTACGGTGCAGCCCTACCGACAATCTCCCAGTGCGTGGAGAAGCTGATGTTTAAGTCCTTTAGTGATGTGATGTAGTCCGCGAGCGAAGTGGAGTGCCTTAGTTTTCTATTTGTGAAAGAGTGGAGATGTGTTCGAAACCTAATTTTGAACGGGCCGGAGGTGGCCCCTATATAATGTTTAACGTTATTGTGGCTAGTAATAGTGCATCTATATATAACCCTATCAGTCAAGCAGTATCCTCTAAGGGGGCAGCGTCCTCTGCCGCGGCAGTTGCAATTTCTGTCGCGGTTCCGTCTATTTCCCACGGTAAGGCTATCATTGTTGCTGCCTACGTTGTTACCTACGCTACCGCAGCTGTCGTTAGCACCATTACAACCCACAGCACGCGGGGTGGTGCGATTGTTATTCCGCCCGTCATGTCCTGCATGTTCCCCAGTCATTTCGCAGTTATGCTGGTTGCGTCTGCGGTTGCTGTTGCCAACACTATTGGATGCTGCCAGGGAGTTGTTAAGGCCGATATAGTTATTGTCAGGTGTAGGTACGTCTGTGTCGAGGTGCTGTGTCTTGGGGATCTTACTGTGGTTCGTTGTCCCTATGATGTCTGCTAGGTTAGGAGTAGTAGAGAAGGATATTTTTATATTGTTCCTATTAAGAATGTTTCTATACCTATGGTTGGGCGGGAAGTTCTTCTCTAAGGCTTCGAAGAACATCCGGGGTATGTTGGAGGCCACACTTCGAGAGTAGCGGGTGGGGGGGGGGGACCATAGGACGTTACGGTGGCGATTACGTGTCCTTGTACTTTTGCTATGGGTGGTTCCATCTAGGTGACCGCTCTTATGTGTGTTAATGCGCAGTCGCCCGTTCGGTGCCCCTTTCACTTTATGCTCGGGTGCACTCTTCCTACCTCTTCCATGTTTATGTACAGGAAGATGTTGGTTGGGAGGCGTTGGTAGTAGGCCGTCGCCTTTGTTGGTTTTGTAATAGGGGAATAGTTCGAGTAATCTACAGTGTTCAACGTCGCCGGGGTCGTGATCTTTAGTGCGGTTATCTATTCTATTATATCCGACTTCAACGAGGTCGCCGCGTGATCGGTTAGAGGTATGGCTTACTATAACGTTTGTTTTATGAGGGGGGTGGTTTCTAGAGCTAGCGTTAGGGATGTAGGACATTCCTCGGTTAAAGCCGGCGCTTATCAGGGCCCTATTGTAGTAATCTGCCGCTTGGTTGAAGATATCCTCATTGGCGGATAGTCTCGAGATTCTGTGTGAGATACTATAGACTATGGAGTTGAGAGTCTGCTGAGGGTGGTTGGAGGCATAATTAATATAAGAGAGGCACTCTCCACGCTTATGGTATGGCTTGTATAAGCCCGTACTCAACTCCAGGGTCACGTCGAGGAAGTTGACAACCCTCTAGCCCACTAAATATTAACACTTCGAATATTTAATACTGCCGGCACTAGTATCGAGCACCTTTGGCATACGCTACTTGGCAAATAACTATATGTATCACCTATCCTCCCCTTTTTTTCTCTTTCTCGATACGTAAATACTGTATATATATATATATATATATATATATATATATATATATATATATATGTGTGTGTGTATATATATTATATATATATATGTATATATATATATATATATATATATATGTGTGTGTGTGTATATATTATATATATATATATGTATATATATATATATATATATATATATATATATATATATACATATATATATATACATATATATATATACATATATATATATATATATATACATATATATATATACATATCATAAATCATGTCTTTAGAATCATCAGATAATAAAATATATGCTATTTCTTCTTCTAATATATATATACATATATATATATATATATATATATATATATATATATATATATATATATATATATATATATACATATATATATATATATATACATATATATATATATACATATATATATATATATATATATACATATATATATATATATACATATATCTATATATATGTATATATATATATATTTATATATATATATATATATATATATATATATATATATATATTTATATATATATATATATATATATATATATATATATTTATATTTATATATATATATGTACATATGTATCTGTTTTAGGGGTATGCATGATAATATATTTAAACATATACTATATAAAGCACAGCACAAGGAGCTCAACGAATTAAGAATTTGGAGCATATACTAATTTAAAGTATCATAGCATATATAATATGTATATTAGTTGTAACTAATTATGTATGTATAATATTACTACTCGGATATTACCAGTCAATTATTAAGACTGTTGTAATCATTCCAGCAAGTATAGTGGATAATTCTGGACATGTTTCTGTTTTATTGGTGGATTGGCACTATCTGTAAAGGGTCGGACGCCATGCTTTGCAGCCTGGTGTCACCGCTCTTTCTGTTCTGAGTTAAGATCCCACCAAGGTAAACTTTGCCTTTTATCCTTACGTGGTCGATAAAATAAAGTACCAGTAATGCACTGAGATATTTGCTGGCCTTGTGCCAAATAGTAGAAACAATTATAACTTCATTGCAGTCGCATAGAATTCCCTATACTTAACGACGTAGTGATAAAAGAATCACTAATAAATGTACAGTATTGTGAGTGAACTGGTTGGCATTGAATAGTTTTTACTCTGTTGATGTAAATTACGTTTAACTATCAGTGGCTCATAAAACTGGCGAATCAAGTTTATTATATGTATCACTCAAATGTTCTCTTACTTTCTTTTATTGCTTATTTATGTGATATATACACTGAGTGCTATGAAAGCAGATTTCAATGCTATAGCGCAGCAAACGACAGAAGTTAAATTATATTCTATTTTCTTCTATTAGATTAAACAAAATATAAACATCCATGTAAGTGCAGTGATATAATCTGAACAGGTAAATTTCATTCAGTGTCGAAGCATTGGCTGAAAGATGTCGGTCCGTTTCATATCACCAGCTGTCATATGCAACTTTGTTTAATGAGAAAGGAACTATCAAAAACTGAGACATCTCTCGTTTCAGAATTCAGCATAATTCTACGTTAATTCTTTCCAAAGATCAAGTTGTTGTTATTGTTATTTCTAATTGTTAGATGATTTAAAGAAATGTTAATGGAAATATCACTAAAGTTTGTTTTTAATGAAAATAAAATAACATTATATAAAAAAATGTTCAACTATTCTTCTTATCCAGAGCGTTCTTGAATAAAAAGTTATGTTAAAGTAATATCATGAGCAAAAGCATGGACAACGTGCCCATTGCAGTTATATTATACTCCTGCTTGAGAAATGCATCCAGTTGCTGCAGTAAGATTCTTCTGTTCACTGCATCATACGGCTATATTCAACTGAGGAGTCAACATCTCCGAAACGCATAAAGGTAATCACTTATGTATTATATGTGTAAAGAAGAATCGATGAAAGTGTTTCTTTTCACTGTAAAATCTTGCAACTAAAATACGTATAAATATATCTACATTAAATTCACCTGAAGTATCTCATATATACGCATGTATCGCTATCCATCATTTCTAATAACAGTTTCTAATTTAGGCACATGGCAAGCAATTTTAAATTGGGGAAGTCGATCATGTCGACAAGTGTATTTAGCCAGTATTTTATTTAACCACCGAAGTGGGATTTGAACTCACTGCGTAGAAAACGGGAACAATTACTCTAAAACATTCTGTCTGACACGTTAAGGATTCTACCAATCCACACTTTCACCTGCTAATAACAAAAATAACATTGTTAACAACGACAATAACAACATTTTAGCAACAAAGAAAGCAAGCAAAAGCACAGCTTTTACTACACGTACAATTGATGTGATATGAGAAAATAAAATGGAATAACAACAACAATATCAATTATCGAAACGAGGACAATGGCAACAAGAATATAAAGTAAAGTGATTGTGAACCAATCAGCAGCGAAACTAAAACATTGACATCAACAATAATAACAAAAACACGGCAACAAGCCAACTATATATTCACTCAAACTGCAAGTTATAGTAGCAAATCTTTCTTAAATCACACTCTGCCATTTTAATAACAAAAACGAAGCTAACATTAGACACTGTAGTAGAAATCGTGTATTTCATAAAAAAAAGATGGAATGGTCATGGCTAGAGTGGTTTTTATAATAGATCAACTCGATAATGACTGATTTGATGGTTAAAACGACAACACGATCAGGAAGTGCAACAGTGTGATATCATAAATAGCTGCAGAAATAACTATTGTTAGGAAGACCGCGACGACAATGACGATAACAGTGACAACAACAACATTTACATTATTTAATCTATCAACAATAGCAACATTGGCAATAATTGTAGCAATAATTACAAAAACCGACACAGCCGCCACAGAGAATGACAACCAGAAAAGAACATCTAAAGGTCACATCAACTCCATCAGCAACAATAGCAAGAAAACTACAACAACACAAAATAAAATAACAAACGAATAAGAACAATAACATCAATAAGGAAAATGAGCAAAATCACTTTATTGAAAATATATTTTAATTTATTGGGTGTAATGGAAGTAACCCCCCCCCCCCCCCCCTCCCCCACCCCGCCACACACACATACACACGTATATATATATATATATATTAGTTATGAAAAATTGTGTTTAATAAAATTATTTTACCTGATATGGCCATGTAGTTTCCTTTTGATGGTGCTTTTTTGTATTATGGCGTTAATATCATTAATATTGCAAAGTAAAGCAGCTCTGTTAACAGTAAAAGGATCACCCCCCCCCCCCCCACTCATATATATATGTACATACAAATATGTGTGGGTTTGTGTATATGTATGTATGTGTGCGCTATTTGTGTATAACACATAGCCTGTTTGTACATCTGGTATGTCAGGCACGAAAAAATACGTATCACGTGCAATTTGTTTTCAACGTGAAATCAAATCGTATCGCTGCAAGTTCAAATTTAACTCCATAACCAGAATGTAATGTTCTCTATTTCAAACGATTCACTACTCAGTAACTAATAATACTTTTTTACCTATATTTTTCTTCATCTCTCTGCTATGGAGTGTACAAACTGTTCTGGGTAGACATCGTTTATTTTCTGGTCACTAAACAAGTATTCTGTCTTGACTTCGATTTTTAAAATTTAAGACTATTCGTCTAGCGATCAGATCGATATTGGTGTCTTTCACTTCAAATAAGATATTGAGCAATCATCTGTGAAGCACATGTAACGCTCGATATGAAATAAAAACTTTGTAAAATGAAACTTCGTTATATCATACATACATATATATGAGCCTATCTTTATGAACTTACAAAATATATATATATAAAGGTAGAACACTGGAGGGTAATATCTGTAGTAGTAGAGCACTCCGTCCACGGGACGAGTTTGATAGAAGTAGTGTACAGTTAGTTCACGGTATGGTGAACTAACTGTTGTGTTACTACTTCTCTCTCTCTCTCTATATATATATATATATATTACTCACTATGCATATATATATACTCACTATATATATACTCACTATATATATATAAAAGTAAGTATGTTTTGAAACAGTGAGCAGGTTTGAAATTAGTAAATAGAATAGCTTTCACCGTATTCTTGACTAAAGAAATGTTAGCCTTATAATGGGGTTTAGAACCCTCAGATAAATGGAAAAAGATGAGTATTGACGTACATGTACGTCAATACTCATCTTTTTCCATTTATCTGAGGGTTCTAAACCCCATTATCAGGCTAAAATTTCTTTAGTCAAGAATACGGTGAAAGCTATATATATATATATATATGTGTGTGTGTGTGTGTATTTGTTTTGGAAGGCTTCTTACCTGAAACTTGTGATGAAATAGATATCGTCATACTTTGGGAGCACGATGCTGGCAATAAGACGCACGCAGCTATTGGTTTTCACTTCACTTTACTACACACCTCCAGTTGGTTAGTTTAATAACTTGATGGTTGTTTATTGTCAAATTTCTTTTATTACGCATTGTGTGATCTCCTTAGTGAGTAATCTGTTATTTTGTGTCTCTCCTTTGTTCTTACCTAGACCATCCTTATTTGTGCGCTGTGCGCTGTGTATTTGGGTTGCGCATGCGTTATATGCGGGTGCGTGTGTTTTTTGTTTATTTATACATTTATAAATTAGATGCTTGGATTGGGAGAAAGATGGAGGAATAGATTTGTATATATATATATATATATATATATTTATATATATATATATATATATATATATATATATATATATATATATATATATATATATATATATTAGGATTGGTGGTGCTCTGAAATAGCGATGTATACATGAATGTATGTATATTATATTTGGCAATATAGCGTATGTTTAATTAAAAAGATTTCGAAGACCATACGCTATCGGTTTGAAAGTAGTGACTATGTCACTTACTTCTTTTCGGCGAAAGACGGGAGAGAAGCTAACAGTCTGTTCTACGCTGTTTGGCGATCATCAGAGCCACGCACTCCCTGTTTCCGCCAAAAATTATAGAAGCTGGATTCTTATAGAATTCCAGTAAAAATCAGGAGCTGGGTATACAGAGCGAATCGAGCTTCTATAATTTTCGGTCGAAGCAGGGAGTGCGTGGTTCTGATGATCGCCAAACAGCGTGAAACAGACTGTCAGATACTCTCCCGTCTTTTGCCGAAAAGAAGTAAGTGACAGTCACTACTTTAAAACCGATAACGTATGGTCTTCAACATTTTTTTAATTAAACATACCGTATATTGCCAAATATACTATACATACATACATATATATATATATATATATATATATATATATATATATATATATATATATATATATATATATATATATATATATTTATATATACGAATCTATTCACCCTATCCAAGCAATTAATTTTCCCTCTCTCCATCTTTTCACACCCCTATCATTCAAACCACACTTCCGCGGGCCAGATCTCTGTCAATAACATCAGTAACATCCCATCCACGACCACCAATACCACCAGCCTTAGCACCATCAGGATTGATTAGACTAACTACATTAACACTAGTGATATTATCACCAATAATATCCCCTTATCACTACACAACAAACACTAATACTGATACCACAGCAACGCTACAATCGCAAAATCATAACAGTCCCTAACACCACCACCACCACCACACTCAGATGCCCTATACGCATACAGGCGACAGTGGTCCGACTACGCAATCACTAACGAGCCTCCACTACCACCAACAACAATATAATCACTATAAGCAGCGGTTTTAAACACCATCATCACCTTCTCATTCCAATAATGTTTTGCCTCTCACTCTGTTGAGAAATTATCTTTAATTTCTCCAATCATCTCTCTCTTTCTCTCTCCACTCTTTCTCTCTCTCTCACTCTCTATATGTCCTATATTTTTTCCTTTCTATCCTGTATTTCTACTATCCTTTTTAGTCGACATTTGTACGCCTGGTACTCGTAAATTGCCGGACATTACCGAACGTATTTCAAGACATTTCCGTTAGTTTCACTTCAATCGATGAAAAATGAAACAACAAAAAATTAATGAAAATAAAATAAAATAGAATAAAAGTAGACGAAAACAAACTAAACACAAACCTAGCAATATAGTAAAGTCATTATAGTAACTCATTATAAATTAAACGTTCAACCTTCTCTGACCAGATAATGCCAACAACAACTATAACAATTTTTAACGTTTACACAAGATCAGAAATTTAGTTGGATGGCTGAGTGGATTATATCGACTCTCTGTATTTTATTTTCTCAACTCCGGAAATATGAATAGTACAGTTGATCGCGACAGTATTTGAACTCAGAGCGTAAAAATTGTAATTGAATAATTGTATTCAATATGTCCTTCAATTTATAAGGCGATGTGGTGTGCTGTGATTACTATTTCTTGTAGGTTGTACAGACTATGTGCATACAGCTTCATTCGCTCTAAAATGATAGCGCAAGGAAAGAGGAATAAATGAGCCACTAGAGGGTCGGGACAAATATATTAAATTATTAACTTTAATTCATGGAACAATCTGAATTTTTGTTGCTACTCGTATTCATTGACAGAGAGCTCAAACTAGGCTGAACATATATTTGGTCACGGGTGTCCTAGCACTGACTATTCAGTCTTTCTGTCTTTCTGTATTCAAACATTGTCATATTGGCTGATTTAGTAGGTTAAAATATTTCTCTATCTGTATGATAAAGTTATATCTGTAGCAATTCAGAGTGTTTAACCGAGAATGCACCAGCCTATATAAATGTATACACATATCTAAATGTATACACATATCTAATATATAGGAAACATGTATTTGGTGGGGATATATATAAACACATTTCGGCGGGAAATGTACTTATTACAATATAGCTTAATTATAAAGGTATAATATTATACATCTCTGTCTCTCTCTCTCTCGCTCTCTCTCCCTCTCTCTCTCTATCTATCTATCGCTATCTCTCTCTCTTTATATCTCTCTCTTTCGCTCTCTCTACATCTTTGTGTGTATATATCTATATATATATCTATCTATCTATCTATATATATATATATATATATACAAAGAGAGAGAGAGATAAGGAGAGAGAGAGAGAGAGAGTGCCATGGTAGAGCCAATGAAGCTGTATGCACATAATCTGTACAACCTACAAGAAATAGTAATCACATCTCATTCAGAGCACACCACATCGCCTTATAAATTGAAGGACATATTGAATACAATTATTCAATTACGATGTTTACGCTCTGAGTTCAAATACTGTCGCGATCAACTCTACTATTCATATTTCGGGAGTTGAGAAAATAAAATATATATAAATATAAAAAATAGTAAGGATAGAAAGACATAGAAATATACATCCGACAATAGGGGATATAATACCATCAGTTTAAAGAATATATAAACTACGGATGGAACGGTATATAGAAATTAACTAAAAGGATGAATGGAAGTGTACAAAGCATCCATTGTCGATTGGCAGTATCGGTAGAGGGTCGGACGCCATGCTTTGCAGCAAAGAGTAAAAGGCCCTTTATGGTCTGAGTTCAAATCCCGCCAAGGTTAACTTTGCATTTCATCCTTACGGCGTCGATAAAATAAAGTACCAGTAATACACTGAAATAATTGCTGGCCTTGTGCCAAGAGTAGAAACAATTATAACTATATACACCCTAAAATAATCAAAGCATATATATGTATATATATTTATTTCTCTCTATATACATATATTTTTTTAGTTTGTAGATTCCCGAACTGTGTCGGTGGGGTGAAGTAGGGGTAACAATATTTTAAAATGGCACTGAATATTTTAGTAGAGTACATGGCTTCTACAGGACTAGAACTGTTTCTTTAATATGAAATCATCAGGAATATCCAGGACATTCCTGATTGTTTCATACATATGAAATAGTTCTCTCTCTCTCTCTCCCTATATATATATATATGCATACATATATATATATATATATATATATATAGTTAAAAGAATAGAGGTGTAACACACAAGTTATTATATATTGGTAAACGGAATAGAAAATGCTGACAAATTGTTCACAGTTGAAAAATGGTTTAATTAGGAATAAAGGAGTATTAGTAATTGTATGGGTTAGTATTCAGTTGTGGTTTTAAGTTTTTAAGTTTTTACCGGTTGCGCATTTCTAAATGCTTTTCAAAAATAATTTTGAGATAGAGTGTCCGTGTTGTTTGCTCTGATCTGATTAGTTTTGGGAATTCTACCTGTTTTTATGTTAAAAAAGTGACTCCAGCGCTACTTTGGTGTTGCAAAAATTCTTGTGGTCAAAACAATTTTGATTGGTCGGTAGAGGTCATGTGAATGTAAAAAATTGATTTAGCGCCAAGACTGTTTTTATGTTAAGTCTATTCGTAAATGTGGGGGATAGGTGTGATCTGGTGTTAGAACTGGTTTTGTGTGTGTATGTGTGAGAGAGAATAAGTGGAGATCTAAACGTATGTGTGTGTGTAGGGGGTGGGGGTGTGTAAATATGGGGCTAGAAGCCCTATCAGGTTATAAATTAGGTGTTGAGTTCTAGTCTATTATTGATTGGTGGTTGTGTTTTATCTATAATTAGTGCTTCCTTATTTCTAAGATTGCCGAGGTTTCTTTCCTTAGTTTCTATCTTAACTGTTATGGTTTTGTCGGTGTTTTTGCATTTAACTAGGTGTTTCTTAAATGAGGAAGCGTGAGTATTGAGGTGTTCTTTTATTCTTATGTGGAGTGGTCTGGTGGTGCTACCTACGTAGAAGTTGTTGCATTTGTCACACTCTAGTCTGTATACGACGTAAGCCTGGTGGCATAGGTCTGTGTCGTTGATAGGGCAGTTGGCTAGTCTGCAGCAGTTGTCATGTCTGGTGGAGTGTCTTTTGGTTAGCTGTCCGCGTAGAGAAGGACCTGAGTGGGCCAGTTAGATATCTAGTCCCTCTAGTCTGATGGCTCTGCGGATGGCTGTTGTTGTTTCTTCACTGAAGTGTGGGAGCTTCAGGAAGCAAGTGTTAGTGCCTCGGGTGTGGTGTCCTCTGTTCTTTCTGGCACGGTTTGTGGTGGATGTCGTGTATCCGTTCAGTTTGAGTACTTCCAGGAAATGTGTGGTGTGTGTGTCTCGGTCTCTAGCGTCGGTGCATTTGTTCCGGATACGTGCCAGTTCGTTCCTTATGTATCCGAACTTGGCACCGAGTAGGAGGGCCGATCTGAAATGTACGAACAGGTCCCTGCTGGCGGCTTTTTTATAGAAGCAGGTCTGGATGTTGCCTTCCTCTGTTACCCTGAGTTGGAAGTCCAGTAGGGATAGGGATCCGCGGTCATCGGAGTGTTCCATGCTGAACTTTATACTGGCGTCCATGCTGGAGAATGTTGTATATATTTTATCTGCCTCCTCACGGGATGATGTAAGGATGAGTATGTCATCTACATATCGGGCGAAGAAGGCATGGGAATGGCAGGTGTTGAGGGCTCGGCATTCCAGCTGGTTCATGTAGGTGATGGCAAGCAGGCCCGATAGGCTGGATCCCATGGGTAATCCTGTTGTCTGTCTGTATGTGTGGTGGTGGAAGGTGAAGTACGTGTTGTCTACTGTGAAGGACAACAGCTGGTGTATGTCCGTCGGGTGGAGGCCGTAGCAGTGGATGTCCTCTGCGACCACGCAGTCCGTCAATAAATCGACAGCTGGATGAGCGGGGACTGTTGTGTAGAGGGAGACAACGTCGAGGCTAAAAGCGTATTTATTTAGTTTAAGTTGTTCTGGCTGGAGTTGGTGTAGTCTACGTATAACTTCGTCGGAGCTACTGACATGCCCGGGAAAGGTGGAGAGTAGAGGCTTGAGGACCTGGGAGAGAAGCCAGGAAATTTTGTATAGGGGTCCTTCTATGCTAGAGACGATGGATCTTATTTCTGTCTCAGTACTATTCTTGTGGGTCTTGATGAGGTGGTAGAAATTGGGCAGTCTGCTATTTCTAGTGGTGTAGTTGAGCTTAACTTTATTTGGGAGTTGTCTTCTCCTACAGATATCGAACCAAATGGAGTTGGTCTGATTTTCGATCTGGGCTGCAGTCATGTCCCGGATCTCTGTGTATAATTCATTGTCGCTTAGGTGTTCAAAGGCTAGGTTATTGTATGTGGCTTGAGAGATGACGCAAAACTCTTTACCTTTGTCGGATGGTAAGTATATAAGTTCCCTATTCCGTAGGTTCTTCAGGGCGAGTTGTTGTGTCCTGGAAAGGTTTGAGGCTATCTTCTTCTGTTTCCGTAAGATGTTAAATACGGAATGTTTTAGTCTCGAGAGTTTTTCTTCAAGCTCGCGGTTGGCAGGCGGTGGAAAGAGTGGGCGATCTAGTTGGTATATCGGGAATCTGGGTTTGATGGATTCCGTGGTGTTGTTGTCGAGAGTCGATATCCATTTTAGTTGGTAGGCAGCCCGACAGAAATTCGTTTCTATGTCGAGCCATAATTTGTCGTCCAGTCTCTGTTTCAATATGAATTTGGGACCCAGGCTGAGGAGGTCTAATTCCTCTCGGGAGAGGGATCCTGTCAAGTCTGTGACGAGGTGGTTTGTGTCAGGTGTGTTGTTGGTCGGGGCGCCGCTAGGTTCGGTGCTGGTACCGTCTTGTTCGCCTCTGTTGGTGTTTAGAGTTGGGATGTTGTTAAGACAGTTGGCCGTCCTGAGTTTGAGAAATGTTTGCGTTAGACGTATTTTCTCGTAGTCTCGGCGATGGTGGTATGACCTGTCTATAGCGGCGGAGATGACTCTGGACAGAGGTTCTGGGGTTTCAGCGAGTTGTGGTACAAGGCTGGAAATAGTCCGTATGTGATGTTGTAGCGTGCGGTGTAGGTGTTGTATGAGTTTTCTTAGGCAGCATTTTTGTATGTAACTGAGTGATCGTTTGAGTGCTGGTGATTTGAAGCATGTTGGTAGGTGCACATTTTTGATAGTTTTGGGGATGATGTTGTTATTCAGGCATCGTTTTAGGAAGTTTATTTGGCAGCCGGCTTTGGCGCGCTTTTCAGATAGCTGGAAGAGTTTCTTTACAGTTGTGAACTGGGCCTGGCTCAGGCGTAAGGAAAGGAGGAGGTTATAGTTCACTTGAAGCATTGTGTAATGAGGTATAAACGTTTGAATATGTATAATAAAGCCAAAACAATGCAGGTATGGACATCATCCTTACATCATCCCGTGAGGAGGCAGATAAAATATATACAACATTCTCCAGCATGGACGCCAGTATAAAGTTCAGCATGGAACACCCCGATAACCGCGGATCCCTATCCCTACTGGACTTCCAACTCAGGGTAACAGAGGAAGGCAACATCCACACCTGCTTCTATAAAAAAGCCGCCAGCAGGGACCTGTTCGTACATTTCAGATCGGCTCTCCCACTCGGTGCCAAGTTCGGATACATAAGGAACGAACTGGCACGTATCCGGAACAAATGCACCGACGCTAGAGACCGAGACACACACACCACACATTTCCTGGAAATACTCAAACTGAACGGATACACGACATCCACCACAAACCGTGCCAAAAAGAACAGAGGACACCACACCCGAGGCACTAACACTTGCTTCCTGAAGCTCCCACACTTCAGTGAAGAAACAACAACAGCCATCCGCAGAGCCATCAGACTAGAGGGACTAGATATCCAACTGGCCCACTCAGGTCCTTCTCTACGCGGACAGCTAACCAAAAGACACTCCCCCAGACATGACAACTGCTGCAGACTAGCCAACTGCCCCATCAACGACACAGACCTATGCCACCAGGCTTACGTCGTATGCAGACTAGAGTGTGACAAATGCAACAACTTCTACGTAGGTAGCACCACCAGACCACTCCACATAAGAATAAAAGAACACCTCAATACTAACGCTTCCTCATTTAAGAAAGACCTAGTTAAATGCAAAAACACCGACAAAACCATAACAGTTAGGATAGAAACTAAGGAAAGAAACCTCGGCAATCTTAGAATTAAGGAAGCACTAATTATAGATAAAACACAACCACCAATCAATAATAGACTAGAACTCAACATCCAATTTATAACCTGATAGGGCTTCTAGCCCCATATTTAAACCCCCCCCACACACACGCTTACACCTCCACTTATTCTCTCTCACACATACACACACAAAACCAGTTCTAACACCAGATAACACCTATCCCCCACATTTACGAATAGACTTATCTTCTCACACTCACACACACACACACTCACATACTTACACCTTCATGCATTCTCCCACACACTTAAACAGGCATGTATATAAAAACAACCCTAAACAAACCCCTTCTAATTAGGTTAAAATTAGGTGGATAAAGAGTAGTCTCCTAAAGGGAGACTACTCTTTATCCACCTAATTTTAACTCGTTGACATTAGAGATAGAACAGATACTCTATACTATTTCCTGTCAGCATGGCTTTGCAAGATATTTAGAAGGCTGGTTTGAGACCTTTATTTCCCTCTGATGAAGAGATATTATCTCGAAAATTAAGGACATTTAAATAAATCTAAGGTAAAAGACAAATTGTCAATAATATCATTTGCAATTGCATTCTTTTTTTCTATGTCCATACCTGCATTGTTTTGGCTTTATTATACATATTCAAACGTTTATACCTCATTACACAATGCTTCAAGTGAACTATAACCTCCTCCATATATATATATATATATATATATATATATATATATATATATATATATATATATATATATATATATATGCATATATCCATGATTACATAGATAGATAGATGTATACATACATACATACATTCATATATACATACGTACATACATATATACATACATATATATATATAGATACTTATGTATTTATGTATATTTACAACAGTATGCACAACCTGCTTTCATATATTAACAATGAAATTTGGGAAATTGCGCAGTCATTCGTGTTATACGCGCAGCAATCTACCCTCATAATTTAACATCCTGTTTTAATATATATTCAGATATACTCGTGTACATACATATATGTATATATATATGTATGTGTATATATGTGTGTGTATATATGTGTGTGTGGGAGTGTGCGTGTACGTGTGTGAGTGCGTCTGTGCTTGTATGTATATGTATATATCTCTTCTAATGTGCAATCACTTAAGACATCATCTCACGCTCGTTTTGTCTTTGCAGGCATCGGTTAACTCTCGGTTTCTGTGTCTCTCACCTCCCTGTATCTCTCTAAGTACACCACACACACCTATATATATATATATATATAAGTTATATATATATATATATATATATATATATATATATATATATATATATATATATATAAATTTTGAGTTTATGTTGGTTGTATACCAACACCTCAGTATGCAGGCTGGAGCACTCGACGAAGTGCGCAGGTTGGTTTGGTTACTCCGGAGTAGTGTAAAATAAAGTTAAATAAAAGTCAAATGATTAAAATTTAGCAATTTAAATAAAAGTCAAATGATTAAAATTTAGCAATTTAAATAAAAGTCAAATGATTAAAATTTAGCAATTTCCCAAATTTCATTGTTAATATATGAAAGCAGGTTGTGCATACTGTTGTAAATATACATAAATACATAAGTATCTATATATATATATGTATGTATATATGTATGTACGTATGTATATATGAATGTATGTATGTATGTATACATCTATCTATCTGAAGAGGTCACAGCCAAAGATGGCTGTCACTGAAATATATATAGCAGTAATAAACGAAGCTAAATTTTAATCATTTGACTTTTATTTAACTTTATTATATATATATATATATATATATATGTATATGTATATATATATATATTACACTAACTCTCCTTACGCACGTATCCTATTTAACGATTACATACAAATACGCAGATATATTATGCACATATATAATAAACAGATATGTGTACTTGTAACATTATATGTAATATATCATGTAATATATTGAATATATAAATGAATGAATACAGGTGAGTGTCTATATATATATCTCACCTCTCTCCATATGTCTAAGTACCCCCCACACATATATACATATATATATATATACTCATATATGTATATATATATATATATATATATATATATATATATATATATATATATATATATATATATATATATATATATATACATACATATATAAATAGACATATATGTATATAGACATATATATATATATAGACATTCATATATATATATATATATATATATATATATATATATATATATACATATATATATATATATATATATATGTATATATATGTATATATATATATATATCTATATATATGTATATATATCTCTATATATATATATATATATATGTATATATATATATATATATATATATGTATATATATATATATATATATATATATATATATATATATATATATATATATATATATATGTATATATATATATGCATATATATATATATATATACTCATATATATATGTGTGTGTGTGTCTGCATTGATATTAACGTTCCGTAGTCATATGAAATTTATACATGTAAATTATAATATATTACTTATTATGAATGTATATATATATAAATACATGTGTGTGTGCGCGCGCGCGAGTGTGTGTGTGTGTCTGTATCTTAACGTAGATGACAAGCTAGCGAGTGATGATATGGATACATAATCTCACCATTTCCTCAAATTAACAACCACCAATGTTAGAAGAATGTAATACAATGATAAATAAGCCATCTTATATTTTTCAGGGACTGAATATTTGTATGTATGTAAGTATGTGTGTGTATGTATGTATGTTTGTATATATGTAAGAATTCATAAATGTATGTATGTATATGTTGTTGTCTTTCTCTCAATTTTGAGTACATATTTGATCGGTCAGCTTCCTGGTGGCACGGTTGTAAAAGAAAAGAAATTGTCATCCCTTGATGGTTTAGTAAATTTGAAGGTGACAGATATCGCGGGCAATTGTAGTCTCTGAATTTAGGAGCTGCGTTCTTTGTCCACAAATCCAAGTTCAGCCATACGTTGGTCCATGTGGGTTAGTATATAACCTTATGTACGCTGCGTTGTATTTGTTGTATACAGATATTATATTACGTTGTAGTAGAAGCTGATATAAATATTATACTCTGTAGTTGGAATACTCACTGACATGTGAGTTAAATTGGGTATACAGAAACTGTGTGGAAGCCCGTAATTCAGATATTTAGTGGTTCCACATATTGATTTGACTTGGAGAATACATTAAGTTAATACGTGTCTGCAGAATAATGAGTCGATTGCACTCTGATATGATAGGTCTGATGTTCAGTTGACCTTATGTATGTATTTATGTATGTAGGTTTGAATTTATGTATGTATGCTCAATTATGATCAATGTTTTGCTAGACATCAACAACTAGCTGCGTGGAAAATATCACTGAGATGTTATTCAATGATATAGTCTTTACATCGTTGCTCCTACTGGCCAAATCTTTTCAAATTTCACACTCAACTTTAATGGACCCCAGTTGCTTCCTCGATGAGTGTTCAAGATGTCACATTCAACGGGACAACCTACTTATGAAATTTATATTTAAGTGGCTGAACATTCAAAAGAGATGTGCACCCATAACACAATTATCACTTTGACAGAATGTCTGGCAAGGCTGGCGTTTTGGATTACGGATACCATCCGATGAAACTGACTCCCAAACAGTTTACGCCTGCACGATTACACACACAAGTCATTAGTACATCTTAGCCTGTGGGAAATGACACTTGCCCTAGATGCTACATACTTTTGTCGAAACCATGATCTATTTAACACCGAGCGAACTTTTCAACCTTTCTGCTATGATGCGTCTACAGTTTATATCTACATCTTAGAAAAGTGGACAAGACGGGCTTCTTGATTTTTGTTCTACTCAATGAGATATGGCCAGACTCTCACTAACAACAGTAATAACCTTGAATTCCACTCCCACTTACTAAATATAACTATTTGTATACAACCACTTAACTTACTAGAAATGACAACTAATCCTTCCTCAAATCAAACCCGTTTCTCATGGTATATTACAAGCCAAGGAATAATGCATTTGACTTGTTTAAAAGAAAAAATATATATATGATAGCCCCGAATGGCATGTCATTCAACATAAGCCAGAGTAATGTGGGTTGGCCTCGATCAAAATAACAACAAACTACACCTGCATCACCGCTGCTACCCACAACTATCTACAATCCTCACCACCACTAAAAATACAAGTAATAGCAGCCACTTTCACTTCTATAACCACCACATATAATCATATAACTGAACTACCTCTTCGACAGCTATACATAACCATGTAAACTAGAACTAATACAGCCAACACCACCTTTAAAATACCCATCCAGTGAACTGCCACCTTTATTAACACAAACACATGTAACTACTACGGCCATCCAACAACAACCGCGCATAGCCATCTACAGGAGATTTGTCTCTACTACTAACACAATGTAACCATCATTATCACCTCAATGGGATGTAACTCACAATATCACCATTATTATTGGAACCATATATAATCATCACTACAGCAACAAGAACTACATATACGTAACATAAGGAATATAACTCCACCACCAACAACTCAACACAACCACCACAACCTCTCATTACAAACAATATGAACTACATGACCTGCTATAAATAACAGCCAAATGTCCATCAAATCACAACCACTGTATTAAAGAAAGATATCGTCGGATATCGTGGTCTTGTAAACACTGCATATGATACACAATCGAGATTTTAAAGTTTGGAATACATTCTAACAAGAAATACACCATCCTCCCCTCATCAACACCACAATCTAATACCATCTATAATCAGATCAACACCATTACAACAACAACCACAACAAACACAACAACGATTACTATAAGAAATCGCTGTTTAAATTACAGAACGTTAATGGCCCATGTCACTGATACGCACATACACACTCATACACACTCTCATATATACATAGTCTCATACATTCATAAGACAAGCATATAAACATTAAGGCAAACATACACATAGACTCATCACACTCTCACATATACATAGACTCATACACACTCTCACATATACATAGTCTCATACACACTCTCACATATACATAGTCTCATACACACTCTCACATATACATAGACTCATACACACTCTCACATATACATAGACTCATAAAACACTCTCACATATACATAGTCTCATACACACTCTCACATATACATAGTCTCATACACACTCTCACATATACATAGTCTCATACACACTCTCCCATATACATAGACTCATACACACTCTCACATATACATAGTCTCATACACACTCTCACATATACATAGTCTCATACACACTCTCACATATACTTAGACTCATACACACTCTCACATATACGTAGACTCATACACACTCTCACATATACATAGTCTCATACACACTCTCACATATACTTAGACTCATACACACTCTCACATATACTTAGACTCATACACTCTCACATACACATAGTCTCATACACACTCTCACATATACAATCTCATACACACTCTCACATATACATAGACTCATACACACTCTCACATATACATAGTCTCATACACACTCTCACATACACATAGTCTCATACACACTCTCACATACACATAGACTCATACACACTCTCACATATACATAGTCTCATACACACTCTCACATATACTTAGACTCATACACACTCTCACATATACATAGACTCATACACACTCTCACATATACTTAGACTCATACACACTCTCACATATACTTAGACTCATACACACTCTCACATATACAGTCTCATACACACTCTCACATATACATAGACTCATACACACTCTCACATATACATAGTCTCATACACACTCTCACATATACATAGTCTCATACACACTCTCACATACACATAGACTCATACACACTCTCACATATACATAGTCTCATACACACTCTCACATATACTTAGACTCATACACACTCTCACATATACATAGACTCATACACACTCTCACATATACATAGACTCATACACACTCTCACATACACATAGTCTCATACACACTCTCACATATACATAGTCTCATACACACTCTCACATATACATAGACTCATACACACTCTCACATATACATAGTCTCATACACACTCTCACATATACATAGTCTCATACACACTCTCATAAGACAGACATATAAACATAAAGACAAACATACACGTACACTCATACACACTCTCACAAGACAAACATAAACATAAAGATAAACATACATAGATGCATATACACGCTCACTAGACAGACATATAAACATAGACAAAGACATACGCATAGACTCATACATACTCTTACAAAGAGCCATATAAACATAAAGACAAACACAAACTTATGATTTCTCCACGGCCTAGTGACCGAAAGTATTAATAAAATTCAATTCTTATATGAAATGTGAAATGAAACAGAACCACGTTATTGCGTGAGGGGGTGTATTTAGTGAGAAGGGGTTTATCGGAGTGTTATATGTTATATCTGTATCTCACCACCCATTCCATCTCAGATTATATATATATTTATAAACA
>OZ024743.1:226734006-226736506 GCA_964016885.1 Eledone cirrhosa
ATACACAAACTTTGCAATTAATTGTCATACAAATGATGCCACAAGAGCACAAACAACGGTAAAGTTCCTTGCAAGGATTTAAACTGATAATGTCCTTCTCAGGGCATGCACAGTTCCAGTCAATATTATCTTCTGTATCTCTTGCAGAGATAGCTTTCCAGGTATCTGGTCGAAATATTCTCAGCTTCATTTTTTATCATTCCTAGTGCACCGACTATCCCTTAAATTGTACAGGGAATAAGATGCCACATTTTCAGATCTTTATACTTACTGCACTTTCCGACCTCTTTCTAGGAGATCTTACGATCTGATGTAAAGCACATGTCAAGTAAGAAAAATGTCGTCTCTTCATGATGCTTCAGGTCTGTTGGTCTTCATTGATCTGTCAGTATTCATAGGGAAATCCCATAGGTTCTCGCCTCCTATTACTGGATCTAGGTGATGGTTGTAACATTTTCCTTCCATTTTCAGACCATACAACCTGCACATTACCCACTGTAAGTATCGCCCTACTCTATCGTGTCTCACTTTATATTCCTGGGGAGCTAATACTTTGCAGCCTGAAGCCAGGTGGTCAATGGTCTCAACATGCTCATCAAGTAATCAACATGTTGTGTTAATTCCATTTTTTTATCACATTGGCTTGAAGGTTGCGCATTGAAAGAAACTGATTTGTGTAGCCAAAATAAAGCCCTCAATCTATACCGTTAGTCAAGATCTCCTCGACCACTGAGGGGTGAGTGTTTGATGTACATCAGGTTCTTTACTACGAAGAACATACTGCCCATGCAGTGTTCTTTTTTACTCCCATTTAGTCCCATTTAGTGCACAGTCTCTGATGGCTTTCATGTTATGCCAACTCTTTGATATTATTTACGGTTTTAATTGCAGAATCGTCATTATTTCGAAAATGTATTCCCAATTCTTCTACAAACTTCCTATTTTCCTTTGTTACTGAATGTTGATATTCTACTTGACAGCTTACGCTGGACCATTCTTCTAACTCTGTTTTGTCTAGAAGATAGAAGGGTTCCACCTCTGCTTTTGGGTGATGTATTTTATTACAGGTCAAACGTTTCCTGATTTTGGCGCCCGTTTTCTTAATTTCATTAACGTTTCAATTTAGGATATTGAAACTGTGAGTCAACTGGGATTGCAAGGGCATTTATGGCAGCTAGATTCTTTCTCGATTAAGCCCCATTTTTAAGACATCACGTACTCTCCGCTAGCATACCTTCCCGATAGTCTCTTTCGTGCTGGCTTAGTGAATACCTTGGACTTCATTGATCCCTAGTTATCTGTACGATTGTTCTTCTTCTACTTCCCTAATCACTATATTCACATCTATTGAGTTTCTGATTGTCATTCTGCTTTTCGTGAATGTTGGTTTGGCGCAGTCTAAACTTCCCAGTCTAAACTCCATCCCTACATCATCGCTGAATACGTTTACTGACTTCAGCTGGCCTTCCAATTCCTTGTTATTTTTAGCATACAGCTTCAATCATATAAGACAGGTGATTTTGGTTTTGCTCTCTATTTAATCGTGTTGAATTTGAAGGGCTTGGGTTGCGATTATTTCGTTCAACTGACCATTCAACTCCGTATTTGGAGAAGAGCTCGTTTCAGCTGCAGAATTATCGGCCCCTGGCGGATTATTGAGGGATGCCGTCCCTGTTGACCCGGACAACAACCGATCCGGTATGTGTTTTTGTATGTAGTCATTTTTTTGTTGTTGTCGTTTCCTTATGGGCTTTATCCTTCACCGCCAAGGGGTCATTTTGAACACCTCTGGGAGGATTATCAACCGAGATTAGTGAGCCCGTCCTTCCCATGAGATATATCGACCTCCCACAAGGTGTCAGGGGTTTTTATTATTATTAGTGCTCTCTTTTATTATTATTAGTGCTATTAGGACGGTGGATTGGTAGTATCGGTAGAGGGTCGGACGCTATCCTTTGCAGCATAGAGTTACATCCCTTTACGGTCTGAGTTCAAATCCCGCCGAGGTTAACTTTGCATTTCATTCTTATGGTGTCGATAAAATAAAGTACCAGTAATGCACTGATATTGCTGGCCTTATGCCAAAAGTAGAAACAATTGTTATTAGTGCTCTCCTTAATGTTTTCTTCAAGTTGGCCTTGTTCAAAATATAGAAACATTATTATTATTATTATTATTATTATTATTATTATTATTATTAGGTGGATTGGCTGTACAGCTAGAGCGTCGGACAATGTGCTTTGCGGCATATAGTTGCGGCTCTTTACATTCTGAGTTCAAATCCCGCTGAGGTTAACTTTGCCTTTCATCATTACGGGGTCGATAAAATCGACTTTCCCCTTTCCACCAAATTGTTGGTATTGTGCCTATATAAGAAACAATTATTATCAGGTGGATTATCTGTATTTGTAGAATGTCGGACATGATGTGCTTTGTAACATTGATGAAAATGCCTTAATTTTCGTTGCTCAATTTCGTCCATCCAGGAAAAAAAGTGTTC
>OZ024743.1:226741506-226749006 GCA_964016885.1 Eledone cirrhosa
TAATATCATCGATGACGCAGCCTGAACATGCAAATGGCAGAGCATTCCACAGACACGTGTATTTTCAGCGTATTTCTCAGGCAAATTCAGCGAGGTAATGTGTTGGACAAGGGTGGCCTTGAATTATAAGAATAACTAATTTTCACTGAGTGGACTGGAGAAATGTAAAATGACATGTCTTCTATGTTACATCTCATCGTCGAGACGCGAACTCACGATCTTACGATCGCAAACCGAAAACACTAACCAACAAGCCACATGCTCTTGAAACAGTCTATTACTGCAGCTTCCATTTCTACTCCCTCTCTCTTTCTCTCTCTCTCTCTCTTTCTCTTTCTCTCTTTCTTTTTCTTTTTCCATTTTTCTCTCTCTTCAATGGTGGTGGATTTGCAACATAATGTGCAGCATAGAATTACGTAACTTTAAGTTTGAGGATCCTTACGGGATCTATAAAATAAAGTACCAATAATGAACTGGGGTCGCTTTAATCGACTTTGCTCTCCTCCCAAAGATTGTTGGCCGTCCTTGTGCCTAAATCAGAAACCATATTTCTATTCTCTCTCATTCAATTTCCCTGAGTGGCAAGCACTAGCTCCAACATTTTGCTGGGGGGATTTTATTTGTGATCATCATCAATACGTGGTTTTACTTATTTTATGGACCTCTCAGGACGAAAAGCCATGTTGACCGCAGTGAGATTTGAACGCAGAACATAAAATGCGATATCTAAATAATTCATTAGTTTTCCTCAGACGTTCTAACTATTGTGCTAATTTAAAGATTTCCATTACTACTTCGCGGGAAATCGTGTTGCCTTTTGATTAAGCATTTAATAAATTTTGTCGTTCATCTGATATAATTTATTTTGGCAGAATATGCAATAAAAGAAATTATTTAGTTACAATAAATTCGTACCCAACTTCCCTTGACGCCCAAATCATATACATATGAGGCTTAATGATTAATCCAGCCCTTATTTTACCTTTTCGTAAATTTTCTCACATTTTATGTAGTAACGGCTGCGAGATGTGGAATGGAACCTACTAGGGTTTTAACTATTGAACTAAAGACAATGAAAATCTTACGGTCCTGCAATTTATGGTTACTTCAACATAAAACAATAAGTATAATAAAAACACGATCTGCTAGAAATAGCATCTTAAGATTCCCTCAAATCACACCTCTTATTCTTTAAAAAATATAAGAGAGCATACTATAGGCAATATAGTCTTATGTATATATGCAGCTGGGATGATTAACAACAGTATTAGTGATGAGCTACAATCAATATTTCTATATATTCCTCTTCTATTGTGTTATCCATCTTAATATCTCGATGGCCACATCCACATATCTATGACTTACACCGAAACAACAATGGAATATCTATATAGTTGACAGATACGCTAGAAATAGTATCAAGCTGTCACTCATATTGTACTCGACCATCATAAAAAAAACATTGAATATATTCTAGATAAATTCTTTCCTAGGGCTTATTTACATTCATCTCTCCATGTACAATTAATTCTTGGCGAGGTTTTAGGATAAACCTGCCGACGTCTATACTATTCTGGCTCTGAACACAGCTGATTTCTTCCAGAGAAGCTGGCAGAAAGAAAGTTAGAAAGTCATACAGAGAAATAATTGGATACAGTATTGGACGGTATCTTATTTATCGACCGCTGAATGATGACATGTTATGTTGACCACGCCAGCATTTGTATTCGGGACGCATAGAACCAAAGCAAATTGCACAAAGCAATCTGTTCGATGTTCTAACGGATGTACCAATTCACCGCCTTCATGTTATCATTAAGAGAATGAAAGATTTGTTAGACGATTCAGTTTGACATTGACCAAATATATGTCTGGTAAGGTTTGACATGGATTAAATAATAACAACAAAACCATCACTATAGAAATTCTGACATATTTGCTAAGCAGTTAATGAGGATGCTGTGTCCAGAGTGGGGCTTTCTTTCTGCCACCAGCAACAACACACCACGCTGAAACACTGTCTAAAATGTAGTTACGTACACATACGCATACGTAACGCAGTGAGCAATAATGGACGTTTAATCAATTGAAATTACACCTTTACCGTGAGAGAGAAATTCATTAGTGTTAATTACAATTGTTGTCAAGGAAGGCAACTACGAAATTCAAATTGGTCTAAAATTTAAATGGAGACATATTGCGAGGTGTGCATTATAAAGGGGTAAAACAATTTCAAATAGAACAGTAGTTTTAACGACAAGCCATGACATTTTTCTTACCCATGCGGCCTGCCATCACAACGTTACATTATTTCTCTAATATACCGACTGTGTTTACAACTAAACAGTCACAGATATCTTTCGCTGATACATATCTCGAGATATGTAATAAACAAAGAACAAGGATCCGATGAGGAGCGGGACATAAACATTCTACAATGAATAATAATAATAATAATAATAATAATAATAATAATAATAATGATAATGATAATGATAATAATGATAATAATAATAAGAAGAAGAACAAGAAGAAAGAAAGAAAGAAAGTATAGAAAGAGATGATGTAAAATACGTAGAAATGGATGATATTGATGAGGAAGACGAATAATGACAATAATAATAATAATAATAGTAATAATAACAACAACAACAACAACAACAATAATAATAATGATAATAATAATAATGATAAAAATAATAATAATAATAATAATAATAATAATAATGAATAAGAAGGAGAAGAAGCAGCTGCTAATGTTTCTAATATCTGTATTCGCTAAGTGATACGAAATCTATGTAATGCAACTAATTGACTGAAGAACATCACTTAGCTATACACACTGGCATATTGTATTGGCGTATCTATATTGTTGAACATCTCTAATGGACACTGGCACCTGTCAAAGAGAATTAAGTAGTCTTTAGGCAATCGAAGAAAAACCAAAACTTTTAATGCAGACAGATAATGAAGTTCAGAAACGGCTCTTGAGAGAAGAACTGAAGTTTTCTTATTCAGTTGTAAATAAACACATCGAAGATGAAGAGCGTTGTTCAAATATTCCGATATTTTTCATATTTACAGCAAGATAAATCTGCAAGCCAGCTGGATCGATAAAATAATCGTATAATAGGTGCCAAATGATCTAGGGTTCGCGTGGCGACAACGAGCCATTATACCTGCTAAAGCACCAGCCAAATCACTTTAAAATCATGTTCTCTGGTAGTTATATTTTTTCTTTCAATGTTGGGTATTAGATCTTCTTTTATTGATAGTATAGATGGATAGTGGTTTTTTTTTTCGTGATCAGAAAAGCGGTCGAAATGGGCTTCCTCCAAAAGTTCTTTGGAGTAACGTTGCTCGATAGAGTGTGTAGATCTGAGAACAGAGAGTCACTCCAGGTAGAGCCGCTACTAATCCGAATTGAGAGCATGTGGTTAGAATGTTTAAGAAAGAATCGCAAAACCAACCGATATATAACCCAGGGGAAGACCCTGAGCAAGATGATCGAATAATATCCATGAATCTCGCTTGAGGATCCAGTTGCATTAGTTGGAGACGGTTGTTTCTGACGTTGGTGTAGTTATTTTCGTATTATACTTGTTAAAGAAGTAGAAATACGTGTTGCAATTTGTAAAATGTTTAGTGATAGTACAAAAAAATTGTTCATCATATTTGACGCAACAATTCGAAAGACGGGCAGGTTGAATCAGATTATTATATATTCCTTGTGCTGTTTAGCAATTATTTGGGTTACGTAATGTTATATATGGTATCGAATGTTTCTTTAAATTCTTGTCTCCGGTTTTGTAGTAGAATAATGCAATATGTCTAAATATTAGCGCATCGCAGGAAGTCTTAGATATGTTTACACACACATACACACACACATCTCTCTCTCTCTCACTCACTCTATCTATCTATTTGGGATGGACACACGCGTATAACTTGCTGAGTAAGTTCTGTTTAAATTTCTATAGAAATTCTTGTCTGATAACTTTAATTTTTGTACCATTTTGTAGAGGGACTGCCAGGTCAAACTTTGATCTGGTCAGTCTCTCAAAATATTCTACGCCTTTAGGCGAAATAGTTAAAAAAAAAAAGTTTTTTCTTGTTGAAAAGTCAATATTTTTTTTAAATGGCCGAAGCTTCTTCACCAAAATTCGAAGGAGGAAAGGGGAAGATTAACTTACAGCTTCCCCCTGCCACTGTCACAGTAGCAGAGGTCAAGAAGATAGGTCAGCCAGAGGAAGAATTCTCTCCACCTGTTAACCGACAACTTGACGTTGCCATGGCAACAACCCAAAGAACCAGCAGCAACAGCAACAACAACAACAATGCGACGGACGAAAACAACACCAATAACAATAACAACAACAAGACCAATAACGGTGACAACAACAACAATGATAACAACAACACCACCAACGACAACAACAACACAAACAAACAAAATTTCTCCTTCGCCGAGACGACAAGGAAAACCCTCGACTATCTGCCAGTAGATATAACAAAAGCGAAGGAGCTACTGGCGGATGCGAAAAAATATATAGTGTACGGGGAAAATGGTTCATTCACAATCCATTCCCCCCCGGAACTAAAAAGCCAGAGACTCCTAAACACGGTCATGTTTAGGACAATCTCGAACAAAAGTAAAAAACCAGCTCAACCATCACAGAGCGAGATAGAGCTGGTTTTAAAAGACGTCATGAAGGACATCACCTTCATTCAGAAGGATAGACTCTACGGGAGTCTATCCATTCTCATGAAGGACAGGGACACAGCAGTGAAACTGTCCATCAAACCAATCACATCCACCGCATACACCTTCTACCCTACGTACATGGGTAGAAGAACACAAAAAATAAAAATCCACACCATCCTGCCGATTATGGACATATGGTGGGTTTTGACAGGTTTCCTGGACCTGGAGGATGACATGCTGGTGTCCATGGGAAAGGCATCGGGTGACGCGTTCAGTGGAACGAGCCTCGAACTTGTAGTTCAAATGAGGCCCGAAAGGATCGCCCAGATCCCTGAACGCGTCATACTGGATGATCTAACCTTCATCAACATTACCGTTGAGGGTAGACGGCCCTCGTGTTACCTCTGCGGAACCAGAGGTCACCTGAGGGCTGTCTGTCCCCAACTTAATAAAAAAAACCCAATCCTGCCTACACCACCAACAACTGCACAACCAACACAATCACCACAACTACCACTACAAAAACAACCACCACAGCTCAAACCAAAACAAAACAATGTCCAACCCATCCCCTCCACTCAAAAAACAAAAACAATTTCCAAAACACCCGTACCGCAAACACAACCCGAAAATATACCCCTCCCCTCCAACGCGGAAGATGACCCTAGTTCGTCGTCAGACGAGGAGGAGCACTTCCACACAATCAAAAGAAAAAAAAGAAAACACACCTCAGACACACAAATGAAAAAAAACCCTCCCCAAAACATAACACTGACACCAACACAAAAGAGCTCACAACAGCAAACAAAAAACACCACACAAAAACAAAAACATGCATACACATACATAAATACAAGAAACAAAAAACTGTTAAACATTGTGTACAACAACAATCTAATAAAAACACAAGGGCCTAACTTCACCCAGGCAGGGGATTTCCCCCACCTCAAAATGATAAAGGCCCCACAGGACACCTATAAAACTTTAAAAAATAATTTTAAAGAGGACGTGGGTCCCCCCTGCGTCGGGCCCATTAACCGCGTCCTCCTAAAAAACTATCCCACCCCCTCCCCAAACACCCTCACAACTCCAAGCTCCCCAACCACACAACACACTGATGCCCCCACACTTCCACAAACCACCACCCCACCCAACAACCCATCCCCCACCCTAATGGAAATTGAGCAGCCCGATACCCGGGACGCAGAGAGGTAAGTGCCTTTTCTCTTCACCACCAACATGGCTATGCTAAGAGTAGGCTGTTTAAATGCGCGTGGCCTGGGCTCAACTTGGAAGCAAGCAATGCTTCTAAATGACCTCAGGTCACAACGTATAGATGTGATGGTTATTTGCGAGGCCCGGATCAGCAACGTGCGACAGCTGGCCCCCACCTTTGATGACTTTGAGATGCACGCATCTCTCTGTCAGCCCGGAGGTGGGGGTGGAGTTGTCGTTCTGCTGCAAAAACATCTGGGTCTCGCAACACAGACGGTACATTTGGACCCGGAGGGTCGACTAGTGGTTCTGGACCTTGGCAGTGGTAAAGGCGGAGCGTTTAGGTTGGTAGCCGCCTACGGCCCTTTCGGGTCAATGCGGCCGGACTTCTTCCATCGTCTGGAGACTTTTCTAGGGACGTCCCGCTCCTTGCTATTAGTGGGGGACTGGAATGGTATCCTAGATGCACGCTGGGACTACGTAGGGGCCTGCCCCGATAGAGAGGGGTGTAATAGCCTCAAAGGGTTAATCGGTCGATTTGACCTGGCCGATAGATATCGACTAGATTTTCCGACTGCGCCAACCTGGACTTGGGCAAATCGTAGCGGATCATCTAGGTCGTACCTAGATAGGTTCTTAGTTAGAATTAAGGATAAGGACTTTTTAAGTTGTCCAAAAATGCGCATGGTTGGCTATTCAGACCACAAATTAGTGACCTGCATGGTCAACCTTGACAGAACTCATAGACAGGGCCCCGGTTACTGGAAGCTCAACTTGTCCTTGCCGGCAAGTAGAGCCTACAGGAATCGGATTAGTACGTTAGTTAAGGAACGGTTGACTGGAGCGATCGTCAACAGCAGGTGGTGGGTATCTCTAAAGAGAGAGATTAGAGTAGTCTCGATAGAATTTAGTAAGGTTCTAGCTGCGGATAGGAATAGGAAGGAAAGGGAGCTAATAGATAGAGTAGAAGAGGCAATTAGAAGCGGCGACGTGGCCAGAGTGCTAGCGTCGAGAACGGCTTTGAGCCAGTTTTTCGACGCGAAGCACGAAGGCTGCGTTGTCCGAAGTAAAATACGTGCTCTAGGGAACGAGGGGACCAAAGCTGTTAGCTGGGCCCGCGTGACAGAGGCCAACAGTGGAACTAAATCCACCATCCGGTCTTTGCGAGACCTGGATGGACGGGCGATTCTTGAGCCTAAGCAGATGTGTGAGGCCTTTCAAAGGCACTTTGCCCGACTGTTCGGGAGGGGCGGGGAGCCGGTTGGGAACGTGGACTTCGGTCCATACCTCGACGGCCTGCCGCGCCTCTCGGACAGGGAGGCGAAGTCCTGCGAGGAGCCGATTTCGGCCGCTGAGATAGAGGACGTGCTGAGCCAATGCGGCAAACGCAAATCCCCGGGTCTCGATGGTCTTCCTTACGAATTATATCTAGCTATGCCGGACTTGTTCCCCGATCTCCTCGAGGCGGTCTACTGCAACTGGCAACAGAACGGGAGAATTCCCTGTACTGTGACCAAGGGCGTAGTCACGCTAGTGAGGAAGGACGAGAACAAGGGGGACGAAATAAGTAACTTCAGGCC